>BPLS01000170.1:358706-422950 GCA_019656275.1 Rhododendron kiyosumense | reverse complement strand
GACACATAGCTCAAATTAGGGGAGATGTCGCCTCATGCACTAAGGCAAGCAAGGAAGATATATTAAAGTGTAAGAAGGCAATTGATGATAATGCAGCTAAGAAAAAAAACAAGAAGAAAGCAGCCATAGAAATTGGGGGGGAAGTGAATATAATAGGTGATGAATCCGAAGGTGATGAGATTGAAAATGAAGCTGTAGGATCAAAGAAGAGGCCCTATGTTCTTGGTCCCATGGATAGATATACAAATATCAATCCCGATTCTTCTGACACAAGTGGATTTAAGAAGATGAGACAACCAAACATAAATGATGCAATTTGGAAGGAGAAGAGTCATAAAGTGAGTCAATACTTGGCTCGATGGGTGTACGAAGCCGGCATTCCATTTCATGCCATAGACAATGATAGCTTCAAACGTTTTGTTGAAGCGGTTGGTCTATTTGGCCCCGGATACCAACCTCCAAGCCAATACCAACTAAGGGAACCGTTGTTGAAGGAAGAGGTGGAGAGAACCAAAACATTCCTCAAAAAGCAAGAAGAAGAGTGGGCTTTGACAGCTTGCTCTATCATGACCGATGCTTGGACCGACCGAAAAAGGAGAAGCATTATGAACTTGTGCGTTAATTGTAAGCAAGGGACTTGTTTTCTTTCTTCAAAGGAAGATTCGGAGGCGTCACACTCGGGGGTGTATATCTTTGAGTATGTTGACAAGTTCATTGAAGATATTGGGGCACAAAATGTGGTTCAAGTAGTGACGGACAATGCATCCAACAATATGGCCGCGACGGATTTGCTAAAGATCAAGAGGCCTAACATATTTTGGACCTCATGTGGCACCCACACAATTAACCTCATGCTTGAAGGAATTGGTAAGCAATCCAAGTTTAAAGCAACTATTGATAAGGCCAAGGCGTTCACTATATTTGTTTATGCTCATCATAATACATTGGCGATGATGAGAAAATATACGAAGAAGAGAGACATAGTGAGGCCGGGTGTTACACGATTTGCTACATCATTCTTGACTTTACAAAGCTTAATGGAAAAAAAACAAGAATTGCGAGCGATGTTTAGTAGCAATGCATGGGGTGAGAGTAAATGGGCTAAGAGCCCAAAGGGAAAAAGGGCATATGCTACCGTGATGAGTCAGGCATTTTGGAATGGCGTAACCTTATGCTTGAAAGTGTTTGGTCCGTTGGTAATGGTTCTTCAACTTGTTGATAGGGATCGAAAGCCATCAATGGGCTTTGTGTATGGAGAGCTCACAAAAGCAAAAGAAGAGATCAAAGCGGCATACAAGCAAGTTGAGACTAACTACCGGCCAATACCAGATGTCATTGATGGGAAAGCTAAGGGTAAATAAGTAGTTAGTTTCCTTCTTAGTATTATTTTTTTTTGCTAAGTTACTTAGTTACTTAGTACTATTTTTTTGCGTGCTTTCTTTCATGACTAGTTGGATGGTGGTCTAACTATGGCAATCATACACCCAATTTGAAAAGAATGGCCACTCGAATCCTCTCTTTGACTTCAAGTTCATCGGGGTGTGAGAGAAATTGGAGCACTTTTGAGGGAGTAAGTACATACACTTTCTCGCTTTCTTTGTGTGTATATATATATGCATAAGTAATTATATTAACTTAAGATTTATTTTTTTTGTATAGATACATACAAAGAAAAGGAATAGATTAGATGCGACAAGGTTGAACAATCTAGTCTATGTCCAATTCAATGTCAAACTCATCAACAATAAAAGAAAGGGGAAGGATGTATTACGTACTAAAGAATCAACAAATGCACAAGGATGGCTGGTTGAAGGTGGTGACGAGGAAGTTGACCCGGTTTCGGGACTTACATGGGAGGTAATTGGGGAAGCAACGGGAGCGGATGAAGTCCTTCAACCTAGAAGGACTACTAGAAATATTGGAGTACGAGAACTACATGAAGAAGATTTTGTGTCGGAGGATGATACCGAAGAGAAGGTAGATGAGGATTTTGAGTGTGAGTCCGATGGAGACGAAGTTATGCATGTATATGGAGAAGAAGAGGATGAGTAATTGACTCATAATTCCATACTTGATTTGGTTTGAACGTTGAAGTTTGTAATTGACTAGTAATTTTCCGTACTTGTTTTCATTTGGTTTGAAGTTTGAATGTTGAAGTTTGTAATTGATTAGTAATTTTCCGTACTTGGTTTTATTTGGTTTGAACTATGAATATTGAACTTCTATGTCTCTATATTTGAAATGTACAGAAGTGTTAACATTGAGTATCCGATAGCCAAAGAGAACTAAGAAATTTTTTGGGAGAGAAGATATCTCACATCAACTAGAAAAATTGTGATTATTAATGGTAGGGACTCTAGGGAGGTTGTAGAATATTAAAAAAAAAAAAACCGACTAATTGCTAAAAGGCGATTAATGGCCGATTAATAGGTCTCGAAGCTTGAAGGTGGTCGGCCGCCTGCCTAGCGCCGAGCGCTTTTTAGAACATTGCAAAATACAAGCATAATCTCAAAAACACGAATACCGAAACCTACAATGATCAGTTTTTTCAATTTATGTTGAGCTCTTTGCCTTTGCAAGGGCTATGACAAACAATCAGGCACAAACATACACCATAACAAGGCCATAAGCAATCCTTATCGGCTGTAACAAACAGGAACACTAATCATTCATGAAGCATATCTTTTGCACATCACAAGAAAATGAGAATTGTTGTTCAACAGACTTCAAGCGGTAGGAAAAGCTTGCAAGTACCTTTCTCTGTCCAACATAGGATATTTAGCACGCTTTTCTAGCAGAGCCAAATAGATGCATCTTTTGAGCAACGACTAGTTTCATGGCTTCCTTTGTGGATGCCATAACATGGACGAGATCGTTCTGGGGGCAGCTTATGGAGTCCATGTAAGCCCTCCTCACCTCAGTATTCACATTGAACTTCCTCACACCCCGCTCTATGCATTCCTGTCAAGGCAGTCAAACAGGAAAAATGACAACACTCAGATTCTAATCAGCATTGTCAAGGTAAGCCTTAGTTAAGTGCAATCTAAAAATGCACTGGAAACACCTCAGAGTTAATGCATCGTTTGTTTCGGCAGCAAATATTCACCGAATATTTTTCCCCATAAAAAATGTTTCCTCGCGTTCACTGAAAATGATAGTGCTAGTGGTTGCACAGGGGTAGTTTGGGTGGTGGTCATAGGTGTTATGGCAATGATGATGGGGGTAAGATGTGGTGGTGGAATGGTAGCTGTGTGCTGATGACATTGGTGGTTGCATTGGCAAGACCCTGGTTTGTCTTGTTATGCCTGGAAACAGTTTGCTACATTTTAAAGAAAAAAATTCCACGAAAGCAACTCGTTTCCCTTGACCACTGAAAACATTGTCCGTTGACTTTCATTTTTTCGTTGTGTTAACCATCAGAATTCAGTAAAGGTATTATTCAAAACTAACACAGCACAACAAGAGAAACTCAGAAAATCAAGCACATTTGAGACATAATAACCACTATTATCAAGTGGTGCACCTTGACAAGTTCCCTGGGCAATCCAGAAGCTCCATGAAGAACAAGATGGACTCCCTTCTTTGCGCTTAAGACGTGAAGATCCTGGACAAAGCATGTGCTCAGATTAAAAGTTAATATGGATATCAGTCTGACGGTTTCCTAAGCAACGTTCCAATGAAGAAATATAAGATCCACTTGAAAATCACAAACTGTGTATGTCTGCAAGGAACTCCATGAATGAGCCTGTGACAATACCATTTAACAAAACCAAGTTTCAACAAATAAATAATAACCACCATGAATTGGAGTTTCCTTTCAGTTTACTTGAACTTGTATGGCATTTCCTGAAACGCAGATATGCAATTCCTGGCTGTGTATTTATATGTTATGTAATCTGGAGAATCAATATAACTACTAAAAATACAGAGCAGGTGTAGTGCCAAAAATCTATACCACATAACTCCACTTGGCATTCCCTCCTTTTTTTTCCTTTTTTTTTTTAACCAAAAACCAAGAAAAATCAGCTAAAAAAGCAAATGTTCATTCCCCTCCTTTCCCAAGCCTCATATGTTTCCCTCCTCACAGTGCACACTACCTCATGAAAATGAAATACAAAACATTTTTTAATAAAATAGTTAAAAACAGAAGAGACTTGAAGAAATTTGAGGTATGGTTAAACATAATATTACCTTTGGATTAAAACTAATTTGATTTTCCCTCTCCTCAATGTATCAGGGAAAATCATAGATATTGCGGAATTTGACTATTTATTTAGATGATTTGTAGTATTAATGGAATATTCTAAAACACGGCCCTTAAGTCTAATTCTTTCCACAAATATGAATTGGTGTGCAAAGTAAGCAAATCCAACTCAACAGAGGAAAAGTTTATACTTAATAAAACTCAAGGTTCTCTTTGTCTGTGTTCCACCCTTTGCATATAAATGAAAAATCTCATAAAGTAAACCCTAGAACCCTCTTCCAACAGTTGCTTCATCTAGTTATTCCAGCTAATTCGTTAACTATAAAATTTAGCCAGAAAACCCTACACCAAGCATTGTGACAGTATCTACATGTTCTCTCTCTTCAACAAAAAGTCATACTTCATCCACCCAGATATATTATTCACGTATAATAAGATTACTCTGTGAACTTACAGACTATGAAGCAACAACACTCCAAAAGGGCGCCATATCCACGTATTGGACACGGGAACATGGCTTGGGGACACAGGGACATGTATGGACACGGCACGTGGCGTGTCCAATAATTTTTATTATTTTTTGATAGGGGACACGCGTGGTACACGGCTGGGGACACGCCGGGGACACAGCTGGGGACACGGCTAGGGTCAAAATGTAATTATGGGGGGTTAACATGAAATATTCCATAAAAATGAAATTATTCATAATTTTTGGGGGATTAACATGAAATTAATCAAAAAAATGGAGTTAACTGTAATTATGCCTTTGAAAAAAAATTATACAATTAGTGCAATTATTCATATACAATGATGGTTCATAAAAAAAGTTTATGAATGATAATATATATTTTTTATTTATTTATACACGTGGCATGTCCTCCGCCATGTCCGTATCCCCATTTTTTTCGAATTGCAGTGTCCCGTGTCCGTGTCAATATCCGTGTCCTACATAGACAACAGAAAAGAACGGAGAAAGAAGAAGAAACTGTATTGTATTATTGATTCAAGTTAATACAAATGCAAAGCGAACACATGCCTAAGATGGAAAATATTACAAGATGAGAGGTATGATCATGATATCATGCCTAAAATAGAAGATTACACGGATATACAATCCCCCCAAGATGGAAAATATTATGATATCATGCCTAAAATAGAAGATTACACGGATATACAATCCCCCCAAGATGGAAAATATTACAATATATGCTCACGATATCATGCCTAAACTAGAAGATTACAAGGATACCCAATCAACCAAGGAGGAAGCGAAAACGAGCTGCAGTGTGGGTCTTCGTGAAAAAGCCCACCAACTGCAGCGTAGACGAATCGAAGGGTGGAGTAATGGTGCCGGACTAAAGATGCACAATAGAGATATATAGGAAAAGAAACAGAGACATGCATGCCGGATAGAAGCCAGTGAAGCCACACTATTTTTGAGGTAGCATGGGCCATAGCACGGTATTCAGCTTCAGCACTGAAACGAGCAACAACAGATTGCTTTTTACTCTCCTCTAACTCGCATGTTGTTTCTTAGTAGGCCAAACACTCTGTGTCCTATAACATGGCTAGTCTTATAGCAGCGGTACGGTAGATTTTCTCCTTCAACTTTGTGGGTATCTAGCGGTCCACTCCGCCACTTGGCCCATGCAACTTCTACTCTAATGATGTTCTTTGTAATTCCTCCATCCTTACTAACAATTGAGCCAAGATGATAAAAAACAATTGCTTCTTGGTAACTCTTGATTTTGGAGGGTCACTCTATAACAATGTTCTAAAAAGCACTCGACGCTCGGCAGGCGGACGACCACTTTCAAGCTTCGAGACCTATTAATCGGCCATTAATCGCCTTTTACCAATTAGTCATCTTTTTTTTTTTTAATATTCTGCGACCACCCTACCATAAATAATCACAAATTTCCTAGTTGATGTGATATATCCTCTCTCCCAAAAAAATTCCTAGTTCTCTTTGGTTATCGGATACTCAATGTTAACACTTCTGAATGTTAACAATTCTCTACATTTCAAATATAGAGACATAGTTCGCGGACTATTCAGTTGGTGAGTGTACTGACTTTTGATATGTTTACTACTGGGGTATATATTAGTTTATTTATATTACTAGTTAGGCGTGTGCATATTATATATTACACTAGTTAGTGAAGTAAATATTATTATATATTATATACACTAGTATATACTGAGATACCAGACGAGAGTGAGAGACAGTGAGAGAGAGACTTCTGGACCTAGTGGATGCATGAGAGAGAGAGAGAGCTGGAGAATTTACAGCAGTGAGGCGGCAAGGACGATCGGAGATGACGACTGGCGATGAAAGATGCCAATGAAAGACGGGGATGATAGACAGAGAGAGAGACCAGACGATCGTGTTTTAGGGTTCTGATCGTGTTTTACTCTAGTGTTACTTTGAGATACCAGACGATCGTATATCTCGGAGCCCTTAAACTGGTACTGGTGAGTAAAATTACATAACAAGCCCTTCAACTTCATTACCCCAATAGTTACACTCCTTGAATTTTTGAAATTATAAATTTACCCCGTTTGGCGTTTAATCACCGACTAGACGCTGACTAGCTAATCGCCGCCAAACCCCGATTAATCTCCAAACTGCCTAATTCAAACACCCAGGCATTAATCTGATCGGAGAGGCCATAAATAGGATTAATCACCCATTAATTGGTGATTAAAACCGATTTTTAGAACACTGCTCTATAAATACAACCACTTTGACTACCACTAAAAAAACCCATTTGTAGGGAACATAATAAAAAAATTAGAAAAAGGAAAAAAAATGACAGACCATATTGTTAAAAGCTTGGGCAAGAATGGATATCGTTTGGATATGCATGCATTTCTTATGCATTTGCAAGGTGGCCCTTGCTGATTCACACGGGATTCCACATGTCAAAATTAAATAATTTGAATATAAATTTCATAATTAATTCAATTTTATATTATTTGATATTAACTTCAAATTATTAATTCTAATATTATAATTGTTACAAGATATTCGAGGGGGATTAGCGACCCCAGTAGTCCTAGCCATAAACAATGGATACTAGGTGTTGTACGTATTCACCCGTGCAGTGTTGTAGCTACTTATATCTTTTTGATCAGAGGTTGAATCGATCATCAGAAGAAGAATTAGGCCAAAAATATATATGCTTCTGCTGGATCAAGCGAGTGAACCAGCAGCAGAGCTAGCATCCACAACAGTATCTAGAATCTATAGAGATCCATTATTTTATTTTATAGTTCTAATTATAATAAAAAATAGTCACTTCGTAATGACAGATCACGACCATATTATTAAGAGCTTGGGGTAAGAATGGACACTCCACGTATTCCATTTTACTCCTACTAATCCTAATGCTTCTCTCCAAGCTCCTAGTTTAGTATTAACACCTCTCGCAGTTTCATCTACTTAGAAATTATCATTTGCCAACTACATGCACTGTGGAATATCAATAAAAATAAGAATAGTCAATTCATCCGCAACCAAAGCAAAGGGGTAAGGACTCAAAGCAAACTCTTGGTGTAATCCTAGTCTGATTGGTAGTTTGCTTGTTTACCCACTGGGGATCGAATAGTAGTGCCAGCACCCTCATACACTATGTAGCATGGACACGGACACGGGAATTCGAATACAATGGGGACACGGTCACGGGAGCTAACTGCTTTTTCAACTTCAATGAAGCACATGTGCCAACAGATATCTCAGTGGAAAATCTCCAGCATCTGGTAGGGCAAGTCTTGGAAGCCAACACCATTACTTTTAGTGATGAGGGGCTCCCTTCAGAGGGTACTAAGCATAAATAAGAAGGCACTGCATATCCAGGTGAACTGGTAGGGGCACAGGTACTAATTGACAATGGCTCGGTGCTCAACATCTGCCCACTCTTCACCATTACGAAACTTGGAATGAGCAAAGCTGACATCCAACCCAGTAATATGACTATCCGAGCTTTCGATGGCTCCAAGAAAGAAGTTTAAGGGGAAATAATTCTAGCAGTAGAAATCGGACCATACACTTTCAATGTGTTGTTCCAGGTTCTGGATCTGGATGTTCACCATATATTTAAGAAATATATACTAATATAGTGATACACATTTAAGACTTAAATCCCGATACATACTAAAATGTACAACATACTCCCTCTGTTCCTAAATGATAGTCCACCACAAAAAGACGTGCAATTTTATTGACGCAACCTTAAAGAACTAATTGACATTTAATTTGATGTCAACAAATTTTAAAAATTGCACAGAAGTACTTTATCTTTTTATCCGAAAAAGTGCACGTCTTTTCATAGTGGACTACTATTTAAAAACGGAGAGAGTACTAAAATATACAAAAACATATATACTGTGATGTATATATTTGAAAATATACAGAGATATAAGCTTATATATGCTGATATACATATACACCAACACATATCTATATACAGCGCGCGCGCGCGCGCACAAGAGAGGGAGGGAGAGAGAGAGATGATCCATCGATCTAGGGATCTAACAGGCTTTTTAACGTGTTGGTTGTCAGCAACCGAACCCACAAGAAGGAAATAAAAGTAACATTAGTACTTTCACTATCACTAAAGGATCTCAACGAAAATGAATCAGAAAAATCCTAATGCCGTTAAAAAAAATCAGAAAATCCTAATACACAGAAATCCCTAAAATCATGGGATTGTTTTCCTTCTCGTAATAAACTAGGCCAAACAACTCCTTGTTCCTCGTCAACAGGTTATCATGATCAGCATATTTCAGATATGGATAATTTTCTCACCATTCGATACCCACAAAGTAACTTGTCAATCCATGCGTAAAAGATAGATGTGAACAGACAATGAAAATGTGGTTAAAACAAAACACGATCAAAAATTACCTTAAGCAAGTCAAGTCTGAGATTAGGGCCACTTGGAGGGTATTTTCCATGGACATTGCCGATACAAACTGCCAAGGCATCTATACCAGTCTCATCAATGAATTGCTCAGCCTGAAATTCATATAGAGCCATATCAACTGATGTCAGGAAGGAAAATATAAAGGAGAAGAATATTTAACCAGCTGAGTAAGAAAATTGAAAGACCTGCTCAATATCCGTCATCTTCCCTTCATAGTCTTCAATAGTCAAGTCATCTTCAGTTCCTGATAACCTCCCTAATTCAGCCTCCACCATCATACTTTTTGAGTGAGCCAAGAATGAAATGAACTTTGTGTACGAAATATTGTCCTTGAAGGGAAGGTGCGAACCATCAACCATTACAGAATCAAATCCCTGCCAAGATAAAAAATGGAAAGTACATATGTTTGGTAAACTACTGTTTTAACGCCAAATCCATTGGTACATGCATCCACCAGAACAGAAAGCTGACTTACCAGCTCAAGAACTTCCACCAATTCTCTCTTGGAATTTCCATGATCAAAATGAACAGTGATTGGAACCTGTTGGCGTGACAGCAATTCATTCTCGAGAGATTTTACAGCTTGAATTATCAATTGGAAAAGTGAAATAAGAAGATAAATTGAAATGTCAGGTATGACAATACAAAACATACATATACAGGGCATTTAGATTTGGAAAAACAGACTTTGCACTGATGCAACTGCAACTCAACTGAAAAAGCAGATATCTCAGTCTGATAATCTTTTCGTTTGTACTTTTCAGATAAAGGAAACCTAGACCATTAAACACATTACAATGCTTGCAAAGTTAGGCGTGCAGATTATACCTCGAGCAATAATGTTTAGTTTTTATTCCCACAACTATTGTTGTAAAATTAAACAAACTTTCTTTTGGTCCAAGGTTATATTTTGCTTCAAGTTCAACATGGATCATATCCACTCCCCCAATGGCAACATCAAACAATCCTTATTTTCTTCTTTGTGCAACTTGTTATACCTGTCTATTTCTATTTTATCTAATTCCACTTACGCAGGCTTGTTCTGCAGCAGCGATGCAACATGCAACCAAGGGAATTCCCCCTTGCTTCAAGGCACTAGGATGGATCTGTGACATAAACAGCAACCTCATTAAAAGGGCTAAAATATCCAACAAATGAATATGGAGAATGCATCATCTAGCTCTTCATTTTCAGTAATGGAAAGAATGAAAATTCATAAGAAAGGGAAGACAGAATTTGCTCTCCTTAATGATGCATAGGGTTTATCTATATATGTACCAAACGTAGAAGTTATCACAGGAACAAATTTGTGGTGGCTTTGCATTTTGGCTTCCCGATTGTACGTAAGCAAATAAAATTAACAGATTATGTGATGTACAATTTGTCAATTATTCCCAGTCAAAAGTACATTTTACTAAACTATGTTTTTTTTAATGGCATTTTATTAACCTGTTAAAGCATCCAATTCAAAAACAATTGGCAATGAGTGGAGAGGCCGCCCAGGCTCATATACTAGTTTTGAAGGAGATATTAAACCAATATGGAACAAACTCCAACACTCCCTCACAAGTGCAACCCCCCGACTCGCACATGGAGAGGTAAGCAAACAATCCATACTTGGATCACACCAAACAACGGTGCACTTATGGCACAAACAAGGAGGAACAAATTCTCTGAAACCCTAACTCTGATACCATATTAGATTATTAATCACCAACTCATCTAAAAGCTTAAGCTTTTAGAGAGAGGGGCAACTTTATTATTTATACCTTTAACATAACCTATGTACCTTCCAGAAAGGGAAAAATTAAACTCATGAAAATTTTAAAGATCCAAATGACTAATATTCTTCTATGCTTTAATTCCCTACAATGGGTAAAAGTGTTTGTTGAATTCAAAAAAGTTTGTGAGCCTTGGAAGCTATTTGTCCTGTTGGTAAGAGTGAATTCCAGAAATGTTAAATGACCAATTGGTTGTCTTTTGCTACCTTAGTCTCTTCCATAGTTATTTTAAGGCAAGAAGCTATTTGTCCTGTTGGTAAGAGTGTATTCCAGAAATGTTAAATGACCAATTGGTTGTCTTTTGCTACCTTAGTCTCTTCCATAGTTATTTAAGGCAAGAGGCACAAAAGTCTGTCGGGGTCTAGCGTGAGGCACAAAGCAAGGCGCACCTAGTCAAGAAAATAACAAAAATAGCATACACAAATACTTCAAGAAATAAACACTAAGACAATGAATTTTAGGAAGTCTACCATTTCAAAATCACAAAAATATCTACCAAACGTCAAAAAGTAAAAAATTCTTGTATAGAAAAAAGTAAAAGTTCAAATTCAATAAATAAAAATAAAAGAAGGATGGTAAGCATGACATAATTATTGAAACATGCCTAGTATTTCGTATGATGCTGGATTTTACCATATTAAAAGATGGATAAGCAGATGATATGTGTTGTTTAAGAGAAGGCAAAAAGTGCTTAGGGTGTAAAATTAAACCAACACACGTGTTATTGAAATTTTTATATTATGTGAGTACAAGACATACAAAGACTGAAATACCCTCACTCACTAATACATACCGATATATCTTCTAACAATATGGAATAAGACCTTTTAGTCAATATTTAACTAATCTCAAAGACTGCTTCATACCTGTAATATAGCAGGACTTTGCTCTTCCTCTGCAGCAGCAACAACTGCCTCAATTCCTTCCAGATTGTAAACATTGAATGCTCCAACTGCATATCCACCTTTTTCTGCATTCTTTGTAAATGTAAAATTGTAGTCAGTATCTAAATAAAAGTTGATAATCAACAGTTTGGTAAACATTTTCTCACAAGTAGCAACTCCTTGGTTGATGAAAGTCTGATTGGACGAGCCCAAGATTTCACAACTTCTGCAAGAGCTTTACTATCACCAACGTTACCTGAGGAAAAATACATTTTTACAAATTACACCTTGAAAAAAAATAACAGCTTTTTGCAAGAAAATGAAGATATAAAATGAGGTAAGCTTACCAGGGAAAACGATATAAGGAACACCCGGATGTCTACTTTCAGGACCTAGCTGCCACAGTGGAACACCAGCTAATGCTTGCCCCACTATTTTGGCACGTTTTGCTTCTAGAGCTTTTGTAGCAAGGTCTGAGGAGGTAATTCCACCCTACAGCAGAAAGGGAAAAAAACGATTGACAACCTAAGCAGATCCATTTTCTTTCCTCTTTTTCTTTCCCCGCTTTACTCAACACGTGAAGCAAATATTGCAAGATTTTGAATTGAAATATGATAATGGCAGGAGAAAGGTACAAATTTGACCCATAAAGCACTTCCATCCTCTAGGGATTCTAGCGGTTTGTCTAATCTTGTTTTGGACCAGTTGGCAGTTACTTTAACCCAATTCATTACTGCTTTCTCACAATAGCAGTTTAGGATTTCGTACATAACTCCCAGTGAGAGTTAAAATTTGGGGATGAAAAAGTGCCTTGTGTAAGTGAACAACTACTGCTAAGTGATACTTCATTGGCCTTCAACCACCTTAACTAATATTGTCAGGGCAACTTTGGCTGTTCTTCAAACATACAGTATTAGCAACCTCAATCCCCAACCAAGTACAAATTCGACATTCAATGAATGTCGATGCCAGCCATCCGGTCTCTTAACGTAACAAATATAGGACACCATGTCTGGCAAAATACCTAACATATATGGGCTATTTTCTAGTTCAATAACTTGGGTACAAGCACTTCTATTGGAAGGAAGGATTTGTACTCAAGCAAAAATAGTCACATGCTGGTCAGAAAAATTTTGACACCAAGATTTCTTAATGAAATAAAGGAAAGTAAGCAATAGAATACTATAAATCATGCCACTTTTGTTCTTTAATTACTGGAGAAAGTAAGAAACATGAGTAGTTCTCAGCTCTTCATTACTTGTAAGCAAGAAAAAAGGCAGAGGGGGTGACAACTTCAACCATTTGAACAAATAGAAGTACCTTTGCAAGAATATAACGAGGTCTTGAAGTTATCCTCCTAACAATTTCCACCAGGGCGGAGCTCACCTTAAAATTGATCTCTAGACTCTCTAAAGGACCTGTCAAATGGAAAAGAGAACCATAATACAGAAAAGAAGAAAAGAGAAAATGTATTCTCCAAAGCAACCATGTAACTGTAATATTCTCTGCATTTATTATGTTCTAATAAGGAAAAATAGAAACAATCTGATTTTTATTTTCGATAAGTGAAATTTAATAAAAGGAATCCAAGAGGATGAAACCCCTATATAAATCAACAAGTATACCTAAGCTAGCGAAAAAAGTGTACATTCTTTAATCCTTTATAAATTTTCACACAAAGAACAAATGGAGACTGACTAATGATAGCCTGCATTTTGCCGGCCACCTTCCAATGACGAAAGAGGTGATCACCGATTCCGCAACTTCCTTGGACAGAAAACACATTAACAAAAACTTACGAAACATCAAATCAAGTATAATCAGGATTGTAGTCATGAGCTGCTCTTAAAACTAAAGAGGGAACCTATTGGGATGCGTCTGTTTGGCACACTTTACAGGATAAGGGGTCGAGGAGGTGAAGGTTCTGCACACAATTGCACAGCTCACAGGTAGTGGAAGTTGGCAGTATGAGGTTGAATATTTTAAATTTCGTTATCGTCGTTTACTTTGCAGACCTTCGAGTGGGAGAGGAATCAAAACTCTAACACGTCAATTTAGAAATAACATAACTATTTGATAAGATATGAGGAGAGGCAAACATACTTTTCCCTGTGACGACCTCTCGGCTAGTCATTATTAGAGTGTCCTTGCAAGCTCCAAGGAAAATATCTGCCATCTCAGCTGTTCGATTTATTTCTTCGTCCCTCTCTTCTACGGATTTCATGGCTATTTTATCAACAGAAATCTATTCATAATAGACAGAGAAAATTACATTTGAACATCCCAGCAATCAAATTAGCAAATAGTGAGTAATGTGTGTGAAAAGAATAAGCGGGATCACGACAAATGTCTCATCTGATACCAATGTACCAAATAGGAAAGGACAATTAGCATCTGAATCACCTCAATAATTCTTAGTATGTGGCTGCATTCTGATTTAAGTTCTTCAACCTGTGGGTTATGAGAACTATGATAATGAACTTGAGAAAAGAATATCAGCTGTACTAGAGGAGCAGAGAAAAGCAAAAAGTAATAAAATAATCACCAACTTAACCTGCTTTGTTGTTTTCGGGACATATGAACCCACAACTATGAGTCCCCCACTCCTTCCTTTAACAATTCCCAGATCCTCAGGCAAAATAGGAGCTTTTGGAGTAATTCCCAGTCGAGCAGAAACAAAACTAGCAGCAGTGCGGCATAAGAAACGCCTTCCCATTAATTCTGCCTGCTAGTCAAAAGTACATCGGTTGAGGATATCTTTCCAGTTTCAACAATTGACAAAGACCTCCCAGGGTTATAATACTCCACCAGAAAACCATAAGGGACATTAGAATGTACCTGGATCATTCCGGCTGCAAATACAGCCATATCTCTGTCACTAGCTGCATTAATTATACAGGTAGATCCCTGTATCACCCATTAGAGTGTTAATAGGTTATGTTGAAGTAAAGGTAGAAACACAACTACTGCAAGCCACAGTCCCTGGGGAGTTGAAAGCACAGTATTAATATGTAATAAGTATGATATATTGCATATTCAGACAGTAAATCTTCGAAACCCACTAACAGTTGGGAGAGCAGGCTCCACCATGGGGGGGATGAGGGAGCTTCGTGTTTTTCAACTAAGGCAGCCCACCGGAGAGAGACTTTGACGTGAGCCAACTAAAGAAGCATGCAGGGAAAGCAAGACTATTTTATCCTGTAGTTGTTGAAATGGTCCCTACTTATGCCCTCAACATTACAATGAAACTGCAGATGGGACAGAAAACCTCAAGACTGGTGCGGTCAACTAGAAGAACTTACAGGGAAAAAGTATGAGAAGAAGGAACTGAAATATGTTGCTTCTATGAAGTGAAGTCACATATCTAGCATATTAAGAGGCCCATTTGGATGTCTCAAATCCCCTCGGTATGGAAGTGATGTGCAGAGTGAGGGCGGTCTTGGATTCAGTTTGCCAAGTAGCATGGCCGCACAGCAGTAGTACCTAGGGATGGGTAGGGGCATGTTGATGGCCTGCATGCCTACCCCCAAGGGCGAAAAATCAAACCTGAAGGGAAGTCTTCATGCCTTTAAGCAAATTCAGGAAACTAACGTAAAAACTATAAAACATAAATGTTGGACTTTAGTCCCACATCTGTTAATTATCACCTCAAAAACAAGTATATGAGTTTGGGCAGCCTCTCCACTCATTGCCAATTGGTTTTGAGTTGGATGCTTTAACATGGTATCAGCACTAGGTTTTCGGAGGCTTTTGCCTTTGTTTGTGCCATAGTTGCACTTAGTTTCGTCGGGATCTATATGTCCTGGATCCTTTGTTGTGCAAATCAGTGGTCGCACGTGCGGGGGACTGTTCGAATTTGTCCCACATCAGTTAATTTTCATCTCAAAAAGCCTGGCAGGCCTCTTCACTCATTGCTAATTGGTTTTGAGTTGGATGCTTTAATAATAACAAATTCAAATAGACATGAATCTTCATTACAATCTGTCCCAAACTCTACTCTTGAATTCCTTACTACAAACTACTTGGGGCAGAGAGTCATGTAGAGAATTGCCATCCGTACCTTCTGCAAACTGCAAAGATGCTCACAAACAGCATTTGGTCCACCCTTCCTCAAATGTTGGATGGAGATGGATGTAACACAGTTCGCTTGTATTCTGCCTCTAGTTTTCTCCTCTACCCACTGCAACGAACAAAGAAAGTAATCCCAGGAACACCAATTAGAGTTTAGAGGAACTGCCACTCGATCAAAGTACATAGGAAGAAATCTAGACCTCACGGAGGTTTGAAGATTTATAGCCAAAAGCAGAATCTTTGGCAAATTCGGTGTCCCCTGCCGGTACAAGCCTACAGACACCAAGATATATTTCAACAATATTGGTTTTCAGAATGTTGAAACAAGATTGCTGTACTTCACCATGAATGGAAATAACAAACCACTCAGAATCAGCAACATAATGTACATCTTCAATGGTGTAACGGCCTCCCTGAAGAAAAAAGGGGCAGATGATCCATGCATCCATCTCATCCAGTACAGAAGCAGCTGCATCCGCTTCCTAGATAAACAACTAGCATTATGTCATTCGTAGAACGTTTATCTTACAATCCAATTCTCCTCGTAATATTAGAAGAGGGTTGCTTTTCCTTGCCTCTGGAAAGTGACCTCGTAATGTTGAATCACCACGCAAAACCACTGTAAAGTCGGTGTTCTCAACTAACTTTGCTGCAGCACATAGGTTTCGGCATATGTCTCCTATCAGTGCACTGGCCTGCAAGAAGCACCATTTCTACTCAGCAAGGGAAGCTTTATAAGGGAGACACCTGGTGACAATTTACTTTCAAGAGAAAAAAAATATTTTTTGTCTTGGTATGAGCACAATTTTATCATATTGTGCTTCTGGAGGAAGACTTTTAACCTTATCAGAACTTAGAGAGCGCGAGTTGGTCAAAATAAAAAAGCATGTAGGCTTTTTACCAAACTGTTCAACAAGTGACTCAATGTTCCTGCAAATAAAAAACAGACAATCAAAAGCAACTAATATTAAGCTTCTTAAATAGAAAGGCATTGAGGGCATCTTGATAGGGAATGACTTTAGAATCAATATTCACTAATGCAGCATATAGATAAATGTCTTCCTTCAAGAAAGTTGTAATCGGCAATGACTATGCAATCAGTAATAGTGAGTGTTCTCTTAGTCATCCAATCTTAATACATTAATAGGTAACACCAATAATTACTAAATGTATCTTATTTTTACATGTATCTTATGATACAAAAGATAGTGGCATATGCAAGCAACAAGATAAGATCTTTAACATGTAAAATTTGTGGAAATGTTACCTAATCCATAGGCTTGAAGGAGAATTACAGTAATTTGTTCGATCCTGATGTTACATGGTCTTGGGTAGAACTCACACGTATATACTTCATATTACTTTGGTTTGGTACCTAGGCGATGTGGGACTTCACTTACACCCAAGACATAGACAAAGATAGGTATAATCTAAAAGGTACTCTCTAAAAGACCCAATGTACAAATAAGATAGATTGAGACTTGGATTGGAGTGGTTCTTATTTTTTGAGAAGACTTGATCTTCAAGATACACATAATATTTTGGTCTTCATCATTTTTAAGTGCTTATTTAGCATGCAAGTAAGGAATGTGGAGTACATATTTGGATCCAAAGTGTTGTACTTGATTTGTTGGGCATGTACATACAATACACTTCACCACTTCGGAATATGCATTGATCAACATGTCTTACAATTAGCACTAGTATCCCGGCACATCATAGAGTGGGAAAAAAAGTACGATACACATCCCGAGTATACAACACCTAGTCAAAAGATCATACTGGGAAGACACTCACCATTCTGTTAACACTTCAATATCATGAACTGTCTGAGTACCAGTTGGGTCATCGTCCAGAATAACCAACGTTTTCCAATTGCTCTGATGCATTGTACGTATACCATCAGTGGGATCCAGAGGCCATTCGGTTGGAAGAGATTTCAAGACAAGTTCTTTCTTTAGAATGGGTAGTTTCCCTTCAACATTTACACCTGTGAGTGTCTCGTAAAACTGCAAATACAATAAACCACTTATGAGAACTAACTAATGCGAATCCTGATTGTTTCTATGTAGTACCATTTGTTGACTTATTGAACACCATAAGGATCAACTCGAGTTCTGCATGTCCTTTCTGTCATATCAAAAGAGGGAACAATCCACAAACATAAAAGAAACAAGAAAGGAACTTGGAGCACATGAATATGTTTGGCAACAGATGGCATTTAATTTTTTTAATGTTTGGCAACAGACTGTACAACAGTCTTCAATATCTGATTATTCTATATATCAAGTTTATATGCGCACTCACTTGCAAAGGTAATGCATCATCAAAGAGCTGAATGCACTTGTGTATTACTTTAAAAGTGTACTTAGTCCCAATGAAACTACATTGTGATAATAACTGACAGCCAAGGTAAATAACAAAGGGCACGGTAAAAAATAACTAGAACTCAATCAAGACATTTAAGAGGTGAGCTGAAACAAGGGGGAAGTGGGTAGCAGGGGATTCTCCGTTTACGAAAAGAGCAATTACTACATTTTGATAGAGTGGAAGAAGAAGGATCCTGACTTAGGGATGCTCCAATCTAAGCAAGCGGCTCAACTTTCTAACGGTTCTCTTTTCCTTTCTCTCTCTATTCTTCAACTTCATAGATGCCCAAAACAAATGATGAGATTTTTCTTCTCTTTTTTCCTCTTTTTGTAATATAAGTTTCATTCCAAAACCAAAACAGGAAATAACAAGGTATTCCTGAAATCAAATAACAAACAAAGGAATTCCAAGGCATACATCGATGTCCAAACGAAAACAAACACAAACTACAACCTATGAGTAGTAACATATAGCATTCAACTGGGAATGCTCCATGATAGAAATAGAGACCAGTTCCTATAATTGTTTTCTATCTTCTTCCAGGAACAAATTTTATTCCTAATACAAGTTCCAAAAATGTTGAACAAAGCTCTGTAATCTCTGGACTTGTTGTGGAAAATTTTTGAATTGCTTTCCAACCAAACTTGATGAACCATGAGATGTTTCTATGTTATCTAGTCTTTTTTTTTTTTTCTAGCTTGAGATGTTGGAGATTCATGTCTGCACATCTTGTTTTCATATGTCCAGGAGAATCAGGACATGTCACAGCATTGTGCTGTCTTCACTGGAACAGTATGGAACACTGGACTCAATTTTCCTCTAGGCCTCTAGGGCTACGAATAGGTTTCCGGAGAACAAAAATGTTCCAACTCTTTCAACAGAATTGAAACCATGTCTGTTCCTTGGACCTACTATCAATCTATAGCTACCCTTTCTCAAATGTTGTTGATTTTCAAAATAATTGACATGTGCTTACATACTAAGCAGCTGATATTAATAAGATTCTGTCACCAAAACATCAACAAGATTTGGAACTTGACCTTAAATATGCCAATGGTGTATTTACCAGTTTTCCATTAGAAAGTGATGGCATAGCCGTTGATTGGTTGGACCGTAGTTGTCCGCTTTGGAAGCCTCAAGTAAATCACAAGGGCCCGATGCGTACAATCAAGTCTTTTGGTCCAATAAGTGTCTTTAGTAATTTTGTTATTTTGAATATTAGTAATAGGAGGCATTTAATATTTAATTAGTATTTATAATATTTTCTTTTATTTCCATTAGGGTTAATGTTTCCTTTTTATTTCCATTAGGGTTATGAGTCTATAAATAAGATGTTTAGCGATATAATCATTAGACTTTGATTAATGAGAATTTGAGAACAAGGGTTTTGACCCCTTGTATGTGCGTCTCTCCCATTCTTCCTCTTTCTTGTCTGGCATCAGAAAGGCAGCTAAATTCAGTTCTAAAAATACTGAGATATTTTTGCATTTGTTATTAGAAGCCAGAGCAGTAAGCTAATAACAAAACTTAAGCTCCCTCCCTCTGTGAAAGCCAAAAGTAAACATCAAGAGTCCATACCTTGACTACAGCAGCATCATCTAACTGCCCCCATCCAGCTGCAGAACCTGCTCAAAGGAAGCAAATAACATGCCCATAAGCTAGAAATTACACAGTAGGACAGGCAAAACTGATATTTATGAAACAATTGTGAGCATCTGTGACACATAACAGCTGAGATGCCAATTCTCATATGACATTTCATCAGAGACTATTTGTAGAGACCCGTATTTTAATTTTAATACTTCAATGCTTATCAAATGCACGAGTTATGAGAAATGGTGAATTTTTACCTGAATATGTGTTTTGGAGGCTAATGTGATGAAATTATAAGTGAAAGGGGTGAGAATTATTGTTTGGAAAGATAGGAAAAGTGCGTAAGGTGTTGTGTTAACCCTAACACATAACAATCTTATTTATATAGACAACTCACATATTAAATAAGTAAACTAAGCAATGTGGGACTACTACTAATATTATATTCTAACACTCCCCCCTCAAGTTGGAGACTCTCTAGCTTGTTACCTATCAACCAACGAAACAATTACTTCAACTACTAATAGCAATAATGAAAAACAACCAACTTGTTAAAAATAATGGAACAACTTTCAATAGCAACAACCAACGAAACGACTATAGTTTTTTGGCTAGATTTGGACTTCACGGCCTCCATGGTCCGGACCAAGGCCTTGGTGGTTCAAACCAACACTTGTATGCGTTTTCTGGAGCGATCTGTTTTTTCTGTCCGGACCAGCGCATACCGTGGTCCGCACCACGGCGACGGGGCAGTGCATTCTGGAATCTCTATCCGGACCACGGTATAAGGTGGTCTGGACCAGCGTGCGCGTTCAACTGATTTTGGTTATATTCTGGAC
The DNA here is from genome assembly GCA_019656275.1 of Rhododendron kiyosumense. Classification (NCBI taxonomy): domain Eukaryota; kingdom Viridiplantae; phylum Streptophyta; class Magnoliopsida; order Ericales; family Ericaceae; genus Rhododendron; species Rhododendron kiyosumense. Next base: position 402,280 of record BPLS01000170.1, on the reverse strand, counting down.
TTCCTAAAGATTGGTTTTGGAGTTTCCTTCTTGGTTTTGGACTCTATATGCAAAGGAAACATAATCTGGCAAGGATTCTGACTTTAGGAAGCAATCTGTGGCTATAAATATAGCCTTGCTCTCTCATTAGGGTTTGGACTTCTTAATTGAATCCCTCTAAGAGGCCTCTAGGGGGTCTCATCTATAGAACCTTAGGGTTCATCTATTCAATCTTCATCTGCATCTGGTTGCCCCTTCTATGGTGGGTTCTGTAAGCCTCCGGCCATCAGGAAGATCATCTGTTTCAACAATTCTTTCTGGTAAAAACCGTTAGGTCTCATGAGAATCATTTGTAACTGTGTGACATCCGGTCAAGTCTGTGGAAATCCGTTATGTCTGTGTCTCTTGGTTAAAAACCCTAAGTGTTTTTGTGAGACTTGATGAGAGAGAATTTGTATTTTTGTGAGAGATTCCAATCGGGTTTTTTATTTGGTGAGAGAACTTGTATTTTGGGTTGGTGAGAGTCTCTTTGTGAGGACTTTGTTTGTTCGTCACCATTGTAGCTCTTCGGAGCATTGTTCTCTTCACATAGTGGAATCGTCTCTCGTTTGCTTGCCCGTGGATTAGGTTTCCAGCCGTAAACTGAACCACGTAAATCCTGGTCTCTCTCTTCTTCTTTTTTTTGGTTTGGTTTCTCCGTTGATTTTCGCATATGTTTGGTTTGGTTATTTTCAATATCATGAATATCAATAATTATCGGGTTGCGGTTGGGCCCTTTGTGGGCCCACGGCACAACGACGACTTCAACAATTTCAACGACCAACCAACTTCAACGACCAATGAACGACGATGAAGGAATACAGACCACCACGTTCAGCACCCCCACCAATCTTCCTCCGCGTCTGGAGGTCCTGTCTGAGCAAGCACAACAGTGGTGGAAGAACCCACAGATGTTGGCTGAGTTGACAGAAGGCGCTGGTACTCCTCTACAAAGATAGTCACCACATTGTCAGCAGAAGGCGGAGTAAGTTGTCTAGCATCCTGAGAGATATCAACTTGATGAGCCTGAGGAAACCCGTGAAGATGATAACAATACTCCATGGTATGATTGGTTCCCCAACAATAAGTACACAACTTAGAATCATGGCCGCGACCACGGCCACCTCCCCCTGACATGCAACCTCCACAAGAACCAAAACTAGAATTACGACCATCAAAACTACGACCAAAGCCACGACCACTAACTCCAGAATCACGACCACGACCACTAAACCCAAAATCACGACCACGACCATGGCTAAAGGAAGGGCCTGAACTACTAGAAACAACAGACGCCAATGCTGAACGATCAGGAGATGGCGCAGACTCAAACATAGATGACTAACGAAGACAACTAAATTCCTCACTGAGAGAAGGTAAATCTCGAGATCCCAAGAGTTGATTGCTAACACCACGAAAATCAGTGGATGCACCAGATATGAATCAAGCAACCTGCATACGCTCATGCTAGCTCGCATAACCTGAATGTCAGATGAAATAGGCTCACAAATATTGAGCTCCTCACAAATACCGCAAAATTTGGCATAGTAAGCCTCCAAAGATAAATCACCCTAGGATATAGAAAAGGACCGATGAAGATCATACGTCCAACGGAGATTGTTAACACCAGAATACATCTCCTGAGCCTGTGTCCATACCTTTTTGGCAGTATCTAAGAAAACAAGCATGCAGCAATATGTTATTCCATACTATTCCATAACTCGGATCGAATCCGGGCATCCTCAGATTGCCATGCCTGATATGTAAAGGCTGTCTTCGCCAGAGGGTCATCAATCAAATACTGATACTGTGTCTGACCCAAATAATAAACCTCAACTGCTTTAGCCCAAGCTGCATAATTTTTACCATTCAAACATGAGCAGGTAATAGACAGCCTCTCCCGAAACCGAGAAGTACGAACATAACTACCAACAACAGTGGAACTAGAAGTAGACAAAGGCTTATCACTCTCATCCATTGCACCGAATCTATACCAATGAACAGAATCAACAAAATCAACTAATAGAGTTAACGACTACCAACTGATCACCAAGCAGAACAACCACCCAACATCATCAACAGTGCACGAAACGGAAGTAATGATCAAAAACCAAAGCTAACAGATCTGATCCGACACTACGCACCCATAAACCACATAATATAACAATCTGACCAAAAGCAGTATTTACCGAGAGAAGAATACGATTTGAACATCAGAAGATCATGTATCACGAACAAAAAACTAGGGAACCGAGACCCACATAGCACAAACAAAGATGCAGACCAATCTAGCAAATCCAAACCAAATTCAGCAACCAAGAGACTTGCTGGAGGTAGATCGACGGTTGGCGAGGGTTGCCGGAGACAAGGCGATGGTCGGCAAGGAACGCCGGAGACAGGATGGCAGTCGGCATGGTCGTCAGTCACTGGGTGATGATCTGATATAGTCACAAAGTATAAACAAGGGTTGTCGGGGCTTATTGTTGGATTTCGAACATCATAGACTTCGATTGTGGCTTTGTTGTAGGATTTCGAAGGCTGGGTGAGGGCTGATGTAGTGGATTAGAGCTTCGAGTTAGGGTTTTACAGGTTGTTTGAGAACTGATTTGGGGTTTATGCGAGCTAGGGTTTACAGCAATACTGTTTACACTCGCGAGTACTGTTCACGTCTGCTACAGTGGTGGTTGATGCTGTTAAGGCTAGGATTGGGGTCTATGGTGGGTTATGATTGCGCTCTGATACCATGTTGTTTGGAATGAAAGGAAAAGTGCGTAAGGTGTTGTGTTAACCCTAACACATAACAATCTTATTTATATAGACGACGCACATATTAATAAGTAAACTAAGCAATGTGGGACTACTACTAATACTATATTCTAACAAGAATGTAATATATGTGTGGAGCATGTATGTGTGCGTGTGTAGGGGAACAAAAACTCATTCCCCCCTCCCCCCTTACGCTCTCTCTCTCATTATACCTCAAAAACCACATAGATCCACCACCATTCTACCATGTACTAGCAATTTTGAGCTCGTACGTGGTGGATTACCGCTTGGAGAGGAGTTCTTGGAGGATTTCTAGCTTGGATTCTAGGGCTTGTTCGTTTGATCTCATGTTTGAGCTTCCAACCTTTGAGGTAGGGAAATCTATGTTTATGAGTTAGTTTGATGCTTGGATATTGAGTTTGATCTTCCCCTTATTGAGTGCTTGAAAATTAGTCTCGAGTTTTCTACCTTTCATTCGCATTTCTGCAGAAAATTGTACATTTAGGACTCGTGGTATCCATACCTCAAAATGGGGTATGGATACCAATTTCAAATCTGGAAATTTTCTTTTGAGGTATCGATATCTCCAAATAGCGTATTGATACACCTGCCCCACTTTTGGCAGATTTTATCTTGTTCCATTTTAACTTCGCATGCTTCAAACTCCTTCCAATCACTTCTAACCACCTCTAAACATGTTTGCTCGTGCCTCAATGATTCATTGATAATCCTTATTCCTTTGGCTCTCCTTGTATGAAATTCAAGTGTTAAATTATATGGGTATTGCACCAATGTGTTATTTATGTGTTTGGCTAGTTATGTGGAGCATTGTGACATGTTTATGTGAATGACATGGACATGTTAAATGGTATATGCTATGACGTGGTGGTTTGTTGAATGAAAACTTGAAATAAGAATAATTGAATGGCATAATGATTATGAACAGATCCACCAATTGATGTGATGCTTGCAGGGGACACACAGGGTCCCGAATACCCGCAGATAAACAAATCCGTCAATAGGTGCTATGCCGGCAGGGGACGTACAGGGTCCCAATACCCGGAGAATGTACTCGAAACACTTGACACAATGACAATGAAAAGCATGATAAGTTGTAGATGAAGGAGAATTTGATGATAGTTCATTTTATCTTGTCGTGAGATATGGTCGCTCTTTGTTAGAACTTCCTGCCTACTTGAGATATCTCCTTAACTTTCCACCTTCTTCTTGGTGCATTGATCATTACATTGACATATAAAATGAACATAGATTTCTCTACTGGACTAATGTAGCTTAACCCTTCATTATATTCAGGTACAACTCCAGGAAAGTAGCTTGCATATATCAAGTGCTTGGATGTGGAAATACTTTTTGGAAAGCTAACATGGAGGAATTACCTTTGACATCTTTTGTAAAACTCTTTGGAGATGTAATTTTAATTTCATATACTTTTTTTTGCCTTGGATGACTGTAAACACATACTTATAATTTCTTATCCCGTACTAGAGCTATATTGGGCCATTGAGCCAATGATGTAATCTTTCGGGAACTAATGGACTTAGTAGTGTAATTTTATGGAAATGAAATCGATACTCTTTGGGGCAATGATCGGATTCCCGTGAGGACTTTATTCATGGAATATTATATTTATTTATGCTAAAAATCAATGACGTGACAACTTAGTATCAGAGCATAGGTTTAGAATACGTCGAGAATGCGGGGAGACACATAGTCTCATGCATTCAAAACACATCTTTTTTACATGATTTGTGAATGCTTGTGTGAGTCACATTCATCCTCTTAAGTGACAATGCATCTTTATTAGCGTAGAGTGGCGTAGCGTCGTTGACCCGTGTTGAGGGAATTGGAGGCTTGACCTCATGGTGAGAATGTTGTTGTTGACGGTTTCTTCTCTTAACCTTTGTAGTAAGATGCCTCCGATACGTTGTGCGAGACAAGGTGGGGTTGAAAACCGGGGTGGTTGCGGTCATCGTCGTGGGGCCACTTGAAGATGAGGTTAGTCAACACAGGGAGAACCCGAGGGAATCCAAAGTTTGGGACAGACCGAATCCAGAAATACAAAATATTCAGAATCCGCTAGCTAGGGATTTCATCACAACACTCGCAAAGGCAAATCTTTTGCATCCAGCTCCTAGGGATAACACGGATAATCGAGCCTTAGTAGCAATGCGAGAATTTTGCCGTTTGAATCCACCACCATTCAACGGGGAGAGTAGCGATCCTCCAGTGGCCAATCATTGGCTTGCACAAATTCGTAAAATCTTCAACACTCTTATGATTACGGAGGACAACTTGAGGGTGAGCATAGTAGCTTGTCAGCTTACATGGGAAGCAAATGAATGATGGGAATCGGTCCTCGGAAGTAGGAGAAATGCAAGGAGAGCGGCGAGGACAGCAGCTCAAGCTTACGAGCTAGATGTTGAGAATCTTACGTGGGCCAAGTTCGAGGAACTTTTTGAGGGCAAATATTTTCCGGAGTCTTCTCGTGAACAATTGAGAGAACAATATGAGAGGCTTGAGCAAGGTAGCATGGTCGTTTCTGAATACGCGCAGAGGTTTCAATCTCTATTTCTTTGTTAGAACTTTCTGCCTACTTGAGATATCTCGTTAACTTTCGCCTTCTCCTTGGTGCATTGATCATTATATTGACATATAAAATGGACATAGATTTCTCTACTAGACTAGTGTAGCTCAACCCTTCATTATTTTCAAGTACGACTCCAGGACAGTAGCTTGCATGTATCGAGTGCTTGGATGTAGAAATACTTTTTGGAAAGCTAACAAGGAGGAATTACCTTGACATCTTTTGTAAAACTCTTTTGGAGATGTAATTTTAATTTCATATACTTTTTTTTGCCTTGGATGACTGTAAACACATACTTTCTAGCTAAATTAGGCCATTGAGCCAATGATGTAATCTTTTGAAAGCTATTGGACTTAGTAGTGTAATTTTATGGAAATGAAATCGATAAACTCTTTTGGGGCGATGATAGGATTCCCGTGAGGACTTTTTTCATGGAATATTATATTTATTTATGCTAAAAATCGAGGATGTGACACTATTCCCTGTACTATTTCTAATATTTACAATGCAAGCATACACCAGAGAAATATGAATTATTTGGATGTAAAAGTGCTCTTTCTTAGGCAGATAACTACGAGTCAATGGAGGTCAAAAAGCGTCGGGAGAGTTTCCAAAGGGCCGTATGTCACAAATCAGGAGTCACAAGTTTCAACCGAAGCAGTTGAGAGGTCAAACAGGTGCCGCCAGAGGTCCAATGATATCATTCGAGGTCAGAAAAGAATCCAACTAAGTCACATGGAGGGCTGACGAAGTGAAACAGAGCTAGGTGTTACAGATCTGAGACCAAATCACCTAACACAAACCAAATCTTAAGGTTCTGACCCTCACCCGGTGTTATTGGTGGCAGGAAACTACTCAACGCTGAATAGCGAGGATGGAGAGGGGTCGCCAATGGTCAGGAAGCCTCTGGCAGATGTCATCGGAAGATGTAAATGCAGATCTAAGAAGTGTCAGGGTTCTAAGGCAGCAAAAAAACTGGTCGTGGGAGATCTGTGAAAGTCTGGCGAGTGTCGCCAGAAGTCAGCAAGTTTCAGGCAAGGTTCATTGGGTCCGGAGTCCCCAGCGAGTGCCAACTGGTCCAAATCAAGTCTGGTTGATGGAGTTCTGCGCAAAGGAGAGAGAATGGTGCAACTGCGGAGAAGGGGGAGAAGTACGATTGCTATTCCGGGAACTTGCACAATAAAGAAAGAAATGATACGATATTGTTTTTGGAGAAGATAAGATTACAACAGTAAATGATGAATAAAGGTAACACCGAAATACTACAATCGCAGAACCAACATCTAAATGATGGGGATAGTACTTTCCTCTGGCTGGATCATTGGCATACTGTTGGTCCCCTATATAAGGTGTTTGGTGACAACATAGTTAGGAATGTCGGAAGCTCTCTTTCGGAAAAAGTTTCTTCTATTATTTATGAAGGTGAGTAGCAATGGCCAAGGCAGCGTAACAGAGCCATCATGCAGATAATGAGGAGCACTCCCGTCACTCTAAAGCCTAACCCTTTGGTTGCTGATTCTGTCATCTGGATCCCTGCCCGTCATGGTATGTTCTCTGTTAACTCTGCGTTGCAGGCTTTTAGAACCCCTCTCCCTAAGGTACTGTGAGCTGATATTGTTTGGTTTAAACAAAGGATTCCTAGATGGGCCTTTATAATGTGGCTTGTTTGTTAGGGTAGACTCTCTACCAAGGATAGAATTCTTTCTTGGGGTTTAGTGGTGGATCCCATTTGCGTATTGTGCCGTGGCGGGACTGAATCTCATAGTCACCTATTCTTTGAGTGTCCTTTTTCAGCTTTGGTTTGGGTCAAAATTTTGCAGAAGTTTGGTATTTGTAGGTGTCCTGCTGGCTGGTCTCAGGAGATTGATTGGGCTATTCATCACCTCAAGAAGTCAGGTTTTCTTTCTTCTCTCTATAAGTTGGCTATGGCGGGGTCAATATACCACATTTGGAGGGCTAGAAATGAGTGTATTTTTTGTAACACGCAGCCATTCTCATAGGTAGTTTATGATCGGATTATAAATGATGTAAGGAACAGGGTCTATTCTTGGAAGAAAGTTCGGGTTAGCCATGGCAACAAGGTTTTGTGTAAAGCTTGGAATATCTCGGTAAAAATCTTGTAGATATGATGTATAGGGCTAATTGTCTTGTTCTTTTGTGTTGAATCTCTATGTAGTCCCTTTTGGTTTGAGGGGTATGCCCCTTTGTTTCACTTGTATTCGTCTCTTTTGGTAATAAAATCCTTCTTTAACAACAAAAAAAAAAACATCTAGAGAAAGAAATCACCCACCCTATGGAAGAAATCAATAGAATGGAGAAAGAAAACAAACACCCACTATGCTATGAGTCTATGATACAACTCAACGTATTATATGTATGTGGACTCAGTAATTAAACATGGACATGGGCGGGCTGTTCAGCTCTCCAAGATGATTTAGTTGATCGAACGTATAAAAAAAAAAGTTATTGGTAAAGAGACAACAGTCGGATTTGTCCTGGAAGCTTTTCTGGATTCATCTAGGACAGCATTCTGAGATCAGTTTCTCTATTTTGTACTCTATTGAGCAAACTAATTGAATTTAATAAGGCTGCCAATGCAAAGCTCTCTCTTCGCATATCAAAGAAATTCACATAAATCGCTGCCTATAGCCATAGAGAGGAAATGGGGGTGGTGATTGCGGCAGGGGAGGGGAGTAGAAGTGGTGGGGGAAGAAGTTGGAAACAAGGCGTAAAAAAGAGGGTTAGGGTTTCCAGATTGGTTTATGGAAGGGGGGAAGATAAGGGTTGGTTTATGGAAGGGGGGAAGATAAGGCCATAACTGGCATTTTTTATATGACTCAAGGTTTTTCCAACACCAACTCTCATAATTGGCCCATGTGTCTCACTTTCCGTCAATCTGGGCAGCATTTGAGACTCAGGGAGGTGAAGTGCAAAATGTCCAAAACTACGAGCGAAGTAGCTACTTTTCAAAAGTCGGGGAGATGAAATGTTCCTACGTCAAAACACAAAGGGTAAGATAGAGTTTTTCCTATAGTCAAATGGAAACAAAACAGGTGGCGTCATAAAAGGGAAATTGGTAACCAGAAAATACTGCCAACCCTTCAACTGCACCTGATAAGAACAACTGGTGTGCAGCACTAGCAATATGTAGTGGAACTTTGCGGTGTGAACATTCACGACAAACAATACCCTGTAGACAGTCATAGCCATTATTACAGGAACCTGAAAGCTAATACAGAAAAAGGTGTTTGATGGCAAGCAACACACAGGGTGGAGATTAGTCTGACCAGATCCTTCACAAATATGTCAAGTGCAGATAATGGCGTAAAATCATTTTCCACCATGTGTGGAACCCGATTCTCAAACATCCTGCAACAGAATCATATTATACTCATTAAAAGATGCATTAAATTGGAAAGGGAACGCCAAATATTTACATTGTAAAAAAAGAGGGTATACAGCATTGTGGTGAAAGAAAAACTGGAAAATAATTCAAAGTCCTATTTAAAATTCGGTAGGAAGGGATAGAGGAAGTGAAGCTGCAGCATGCAGCAGAAGACAAATCCACCAGCACGCCTGGTAAGGGAGCCCCTCATCGATTAGCACCTTGATCTTGATTCAAGACTAGACGGATAGAAATGTTAATTTTAAGCACTGTTGGTAAGGAATACAATATTACAATATCAAAATTTATATCCCAAAATCAGATCACGCAGTCAACACTTTAAGTGCATAATTCTATCCAAAACCAGAAACGTCTCCAATACATTCATCAAGAATCCAACAAACTCGGCATGGGTAATGGATAGTGATGATCGAAGAAGACACCAAGGTTATGTCAATACAGGTAATACGATAGATTCAAAAGGTAAATTGGTAAGATTTCATGTATTGCAGCCAGGTGCATGAGTACACTCAAGGACTGCAAAGCTCAAATCAATTTTTCTGTGATACCTCAGAGGGCAAGGGAGAAGGCAAGCAAGTTAGAAGAAAATATTCTTGTTTGCCACATCCTATAGGAAAACGTAAATTGGTAAATTTATACAACACATGAATTCAAGAAAAAGACAAGATGAACTCTGGAACTAAGTGTCACATCCTTTCATCGTCCTTATTTGGTCCATGCTAAGCAACCATTTAAACAATGATTAATTTTAAATTTCTTACCGTTTTCCCTCAACAAATCCATCAGCCTAATCTTACAGAGGTTTGTATCTTTACATCAAATTATCATATGTAGCAGAGGATTTTTGTTTCTTCCTCAATTTTGCAGACTTTTCATAAAGCATTTCCACCAGTCAACTAATTTCTTTTTTGACTTTTCAGCGCATCTGGGAACCCCCCACCCCAGCCCCTTGTCCACATATATCGTTTATTTCCTTTAGATGGCCTGGCTGCCACACTCTTTGGAATACATACCAATATTGGGTTTGAAAGTTTGGACTTTCGTTTTTGTTACCTGTTAACTTTGGATGATGTTTGATATTTGTCTTGCTGGGAGATCAGTTGGTTGTTGATTCCATTGGTTGTTTCTCTCCAGTGGACAGTTGTTGATTTCTTTCTAGTTGTTGGTTTTTGCTCCTCCATATTCAGTAATTTATTTACCATGGCTTCTAGTTCTGCCTCTCTTGTTGCTAAAATGTGTTATTGGTTCCCATTGGTCTCCTAATATGATGTCTATTACGTCTATGTGATTGAATGAAAAGTTATACTCCTTGGGCTAAGGCTGTTGAGCTATATTTCCTGATGGGTAAGACAGGTTCCATTCTTGGCAGATGATCCCTCCAAAGATACTGATGTAGCATGGACGGCAGTGGATGCTCGGACTTATATTCAGTTATGGAGCCTCATATTAGTGGTACTTTGGTTTTCCTACCTACTACCAAACTTGTGTGCCATCTGTACTCTGGGGTTAATAATCTGCGCAGAAAGTATGACCTTCGTCAGACTTTTTTTTTGAACAGTGATCTTCATCAGACTTATTTTTCTCCATCACTAGGCGATTTGGCTTTCGAGGGTTACCATGCAAAGTTTTATGGTATTTGTGAGAAGCTCAATATTTGCCGATCTCGGCTGATATCTAGGTTATCCAGCGCCATCGTGATATGCATGTGGCTTACCTTATCTGACTTACCTCCTCCTATGCATGTGGCTTACCTTCTTCCTATCATCCAATTCGCTCCAAGCTTCTGGGTGCTTGGGACTTACCCTCTCTCAATGAGGTATCCAACCGTCTTCATAAGGGTTCTGTTTCCAATAGAAGCTCTGTTGCTATGTTACCCCCTAGCTGTTCTACTAGGCCACCACAATCTCTGGTGGTTACTGCTCTAGTGATTTTAGCAATGGTGGTCGAGTGTTAGGGGTTGGTGGATGTGGTGTGGTTGGACATGATTCGTCGTGGCCATGGTTTTGGTGTTGATTATTGCTTAGGAGGTCGAGCACCAGGGAGGATGGACGTTATCGGGGTCATGTATCTCAACATTGCACTTACTGCAACAAAGACAATCATAATTTTGAGTGCTGTTGGGATCTTCATGATCGCCCCTCTCCATCAGGTAGTTAGTTTTTAGGATGATGGACAATAGTTTCCTAGCTCTTCTAGCTTCGCTGCTCGTATTGTTACTGTTAAATAGGAGCACCATCGCGTAGTTTCTAGACAGATATCGTCTTCCTCCACAGCTATGTTTGCTCCGAATTGACCATTTGTTGGTTGTCAATGTTTGGGTTATTAACTCTCATGCCTTTGATCATATGACGAGGTTGTCTAATGGATTTTCGGAGACATATGTTGCTCATCTTCCTACAATTAATCCATGGTTGTCAAGCCGCACTTAGAGTTAATTATGTAACAAGCAGGGCCTCTATGATACAAGAAAGGGGAGTGTAAGGAGTTATATATTGATGATTGGCAAGGGCATTCTAGAATCAACAGTTTTCGTACTGTAATTACTAAGAGACACATGGCATTCTTCATTCATACATGTTCCACATCCACTTATTAAACTCAAACTTTCCATGCTCATTTTTTGGGTGCTGCAAACTACTCCCATTCTCCCTCCGTCCCATAATTTGGTAATCTTTTTTTCATGTCCCATAATCCTAGTCCATTTTGACAACTCACATAGAAAAAATCAAACCATTGTCTTTTTTCCCACTCCTCCCGATTCCCAAATGCAAAAACAGAAGTGGTAGGAAAATGCACTAGGGTCTAAAAAGTAATAATTGCAATTGCAAAAGGTGGGCAATTTTGGAAATTTACGTGTTTTGAAGAGTAATGATCGTGTTCCGTTAAAAATTTGAATTTCCAAAAAGGGACCAAAATTTTGGGACAGAGGGAGTAGTTCTTTTTGAAAGAAATAAAGGATAGGATCAAGCATCTAGAACAACAAAAATTTAAAACAAAAGACAAGCATACTGAAGCTGTATCCACAAAATTACCCTTCTAAACTCCTGGTGTACAGATGGCATATCAAAACTTTTAAACATACCGGATATATTTTTGCTATAACAGTACCCGTACCCGGTACTTGTACGACTGCATTTTCTGAGTACTTGTGCCTTGTAGGCGGTGGCCATGGCGGTTCTTTCCTTTTTTTTCTTTTTTTTTTTGGCGTTGCTGGGGACATGTGATGATGTTAGGTGGGTGGTGATCTGATGCGGGCAATCCGGTGCTAACTGCAGACTATAGTGACAAGATGGTGCAAAAAAGTTCCTGAAAATTCTCGTATGTGTGCTTGCTAAAACTAATAGAGACGGAAAATGACTCAAATTTGCAAACAACGATATGGATCGAATCGATCAATGTTTACTCTGATACCAAATTGATATAGAATGATCCAGAATAGGATAGACAAACAAGACCGTTGAACATCCCCGTTAGAACTTAGAATATTGCTAGTCTTAGTATTAGTCCCACATTGATTAGCTATGTTTTGTAATGGGGTATAAACTAATGTAAATAACAGTTGTTAGGGTTTGGGTTAATTAAGACCCTATAAACTTTTTGCTCTCCAAATAACATGGTATCAGAGCGATACCCTAACCTAATACACCACCATAGCAGCCGCCGCTGTTCAGAGGATTAACCGTAACCCTGGCCCACTACCTAATCCACCACCATAGCTGCCGCCGAACGCTGCCGTCAATCTTCACCGCCGAAAACCCACAACACCCCACATCCAGCCAACGTCGTCCCTCAACAACCTGTACCCAGTCCAAATTAGCCCCAGAAACCCTGTATTCTGTCACCGTTGGCCCCTCAACAGCCCTTTAGTAAATGTGATATAGAAGTAATGATACAATCGTACCAATACCATAATCCAGCTTTAATATCTTCCATTAAGAAAAAGTAATATAGAAGTTCTTTATATAAAATTTCACACGTAAAGTTAGCTTGATAAATCCCAAGAAACAAGGATAGCATAGATCCCAATTAACAAAAATCCTACAAGTAAATAAATCTACTAAAAAAACAAACACCACTTCACAGTTTGCATAACACATACCATGATGTTGCTCCACTACTTGCAATGACATCAAATAACTTTCTTGTATTAAGACCCAAACGAGCCCCGAATGCCATTGCCTCAGCCGCTGATGCTATATGAACTCCAGCAAGAAGTTGATTAACCATCTTTACCCCACTGGACAAAAGTAGGGAATTAACAGATCATTATGCATAATGAAAAAGACTACGTACTAAATACCTTTATGACACATGATCATAAATGGTAGGTGTATACATATAAATGATAAAAACATTTTCACAACCCAAGTGACCCAGTAAAAATACAATTTGGTGGATTAGGAGACGAAGACCAATAATAAGTACCTTCCAGCCCCGCAACCTCCTCTGATAACATAAAGCTTCTCACTTAAAGCTGTTCTTAAGAAACAGCCAAATATGATTTCGTAAGCAGCAAAATATACTGGAAACCTATCAACCAAACATCAACCACTAAAGTCTGAACCTTCTCTAACATGCCTGTTACCTGAGAGGACAGGGCCAGCATGCTTAAGAGCTTCATCCATACCTGATGCCATTATCTACTAACACAAATTAAGTTCACACAAATATTCAGTCAATACACATGGGGAAGAGCTAATTTGGTTTTCAAAAGGTAACTATTTCTGCAAGTTACAATTTCCCACCGTAAGTGTACCCATGGAGGCCCTCTTGACACCACCAGAAACAGGAGCGTCCACCAACTTCAAATCCTTGTGTTCGTCTATAAAATTCGCAGGTCAAGTTTCTTAGTGTAACCTTAAAATAAAGGAGAGGAAGCATGGAGGGAAACATCATATATTAATTAAATGACTTTGATGATAGTGTGAATATATCTTTATTTTAAGGTTAGTTTTTGTATCTCCTCGCGCAAGGGTAGGATAGTCTTTATGCTTTCTAGGAAAACATTATGTTTTCTATTTAACCAAGCATTAGGGTGGTACAATCTATTAATCAGAATCAGTAATACAATCAGTCGTTCTGTTTTTCTTTCTCGTCTTCTTCTTTGCACCCTAACATGGTATCAGAGCAGATTTGATACCTCAGTCGATCTCTCAGAAAACCTTTCTCATCCTTGGTCGATATCTCAGCAGACCCTTCTCTCTCAATCAATATCTCAGCAAAAGTTCACCCAGCCATCACCGACCATGGGCAACCATTCCAACAGATCCTTCGACCACCCCAACCATCGCCTACCACCAGCAACTCAACCCCAGCCTTTGCCTACCACATTGTATCCAATCCAGTTTTTCACAAGAGGACCAAGCATATTGAAGTTGACAACTATGGAAACTTTATATCCAACTCAAAATCAACTAGCAATAAGTGAGAGGTCCCAATGTTATATTAAGTAATCACCCATTCCACTCCCAAGCAATGTGAGACTATATTTCCTTAACATTACCCCCTCACGTGTAACCTATTTTTGGGTCTATCATCGTACAACCTTTTGCTGGTCTGTCATTGTGGGGTGTGGATTGTGAACTTTTAAAATGTGAGGTGGAATGAGCCATGCTCTAATACCATGTAGAAACTTTCTATCCAACCCAAAACCAATTGGCAATGAGTGGAAAGGTCCCAAATCTCTAATTCCATACCCAAGCAATGTGGGACAACTATTCTACGTCACGTGTGGCTACTTTTTGGGTGCTATCATCGTGCGGCCTCATGTGACCTAGGTTTATACAGGTTTCATATTTTCACCAACATAACGTAAGATTACAATATAGGAATTGAAGCTACCATAAGCATACTAGCAACAATTTAACAGACAGTGGAACCTACTCTGCAAGCGCCGCTCTAGCTGATTGACAAATGCAGGAGAAACAGTGGACGAAAGGACAATAGATGCTCCAGACGGAAGGGCTGCGAAAGACGAAAAGAAGTGAGTCCTGTGCACAACTGTAGGTACAACACTGAATACAATTATACCTGACACAGCACCAAGATCTCCATATAGAACATTTTCAGCTTGAGCTTCATTTGTGACCATGATAACAAGCACATCGACATCTTGAAAAATACAAATGCTTTGTAAGGATAAAGGTTCTTTCTCAGAAAAGGAAATTTGCAAATACTAAAATAAATATATGGTTACAACTTACAAACACGCATCCGTTGACTTTGCAAATTTGCAGAGAACACAAATTATATAAAAGCTGATATCATCACAATACAAGTAGCACACTCAAATGGAAAAAGGAAAAATCTAGACGTGAGTACTTTATGCAATACCCGTGATAGTATCAAAATTTCTGAGTTTTTGTTATACAGATCAATCCAATAGAGAGAGCTCGGTCATTTGACTTATTTATGTGTTCATTGAGGTCAGTTTTCTCTTGCATACTTTCATTTCTGGTTTCTACTAAGAAAATACAGTCTTGAGCCAAATTTTCTGCTGGAAAAGTTAACCAATAATCTTTTAACCAAGCCCTAAATTCATAACCAAGCAAAGGACGGGGTTCTACATCACAACAGCAGGATACATATCGGACCTATTGGTATCTCTGATGTCCCGATGTACAGGCAACCAGATAGTTCAAATGATATATAGCTAAATTTCGGCATCGGTGGTTCAAAACACAGTTGTCAAAGGCGTGCCTAGGCGCACGCCTAGGCCCAAGGCGAGGCGAGGCGCACCCCTAGCGCCTTGCTAACCCCGAGGCGAGGCGACTTGAAAAAGGCGCGCAAAAAAGCGACCAGGCGCAAAAAAGCGCGCTTCTTTCAAATCGGTCAAAAAACAGGCTTTCTTTCAAAAAAGCGCGCTTTTTTCAGAAAAAGCGCACAAAAACGCGAAAAAGCGCAAAAAAAGCGAGTTTTTTTCAAAAAAGCACACATAACACAATTATTTTTAGAAATAATTATTTTTCCGCATAGGTGCGCCTCTCTTCAAAAAGGCGTGCGCCTCGCCTTGTGCCTCTCGCCTCAGGCGCAATGGAACTTTGCGCCTCGGTGCGCCTTTCGCCCTTGACAACTATGGTTCAAAATCCCATTATGCAACAATTGATCAACAAGTAAGTCTATGAAGCACCGACACTCCAAAAGGGCGCCGTGTCCACGTATTGGACACGGGGACACGCCCAAATACGTATTGGACACACCGCGTGGCGTGTCCAATAATTTTTATTATTTTTTGATAGGGGACATGCAGGGGACACCCCGGGGACAGGGCTAGGAACACACCGGGGACACGTCTAGGGTCAAAATGTAATATATTTTTCAATTTTGAGGGGTTAATATGAAATTATTCAAAACATTTGGGTTAAACTATAATTATACCTTTATTTGAACCCTGTTAATCTCATACATTCATATAGGACATGTCTTTGTCAACGGACATGGAAGATAAGAATATATATATATACACACACACACACACACATACACGTGGCATGTCCCTTGCCGTGTCCATAGCTCCATTTTTTTAGAATTGTCGTGTCCCGTGTCCGTATCCGTATCTGTGCTACATAGCATGTAACACCCGATATTTAGCAACCATGCAAAGGGCCCTTCACATGGACAATAGAAACCCTAAAGACATAAGATCTTTCTAGAATTGCACTGCAAGATGTGGAAGCCATAAACGGAAAAATAAACTACCTACTTTTCCAAAATACCAATTGGTTGGATTAGATTCTAACCAAATTTGAAATTTTTAAACATACATACTTAATGGAAAGAAAATAACAAAGCATTACCAAAATCGAAAATCCCAACGTAGAATATACCAAGAGACTCGTCAAACAAAACTTGATATTATTTTCTTGCAACTTGTACTCTTCCACTAGTATGTCTACATCACAGTGTCTCTCATACTTGTCACTAATTTGGGTTCACATTTCCAATGAAAGAACTGAGGTGAACAATACACCAAACATCAATTGTTAGACAAGATGGTTTCGTTACTCAACAAGCCAAAACACAAGGCACAGTTTTGAGGCATGACAGTTAAGTAGAAGGAATAAAATTTTGATAAGACACCTGCATAAGACTTCCTACAAAATTAGCCCTCAGAACTCAACTCTGTTTTTGGTAAGTTGTACAAGGCTTTCTATACAACCTTTGGAGACTTCTGCTGGAGAGCTCCCAGTCAAGCCACCTTCATTCACAAACCGAGATAAAGTAGGTTTATACACCTGCCATCAGAAGGAAAATGAAAGTTTCATCTATTTTGGACGTACTTTTTTCACTACAACAACATTCAATACAATATCTTCTTGTTGAAGATTTTCATTGAGGTACAGTATGCAGACACGTGGATATTTTTATCTACGCGATAGCAAACATGAAAAACAAGACCAGTAAATTTACAGATACTGTTAAAAACTTCACCATATCAAATGACCAATTTGTTCACACTAAAAGATGCAGTAATCTACATAAAGGTTAACTGTTGATTGATCTTAATGCAATGTCTCAGAAGGAAGGAAACTATTTGGGAGGAATATTTGGCTTTTGAAGTGACAATTAAGGTAACGTCTCCATTGGAAACAACATTTTTTTCATATGTTAAAGTGACCATCTTCTCTTCCTTCAACAGATGGCAAACCTTTTGTCAAGGATTCTGACAAGCACATTCAAGTATCAATTTTTCATACTCATGATTTCAGATTGCTAAAGGCAAGAAAGCAAGTCCATTTAGTGTTTATTTATAAAGATCTCGACATTCCTGTCGAATATCACTCAGAGACACAATACGTACTATCCGCACAATCCAAGAACGAATCATGGTACCACTTGAATATATCAATTGCTCTTTTGATGTAATAAAACTGGAATGGAGAGAAAACCTTACATCATAACCAAGAACGCAGAAATTTGATTTCAGCAGGTGAGTTGCCATGCCAAACCCCATTGCTCCAAGACCAATAAAACCAATCCGGTTTCCAGGAGGTGTTCCTGCAGTTATTTGTTTTCCCAATTCCTCAGGGCTATAAGTTTCTGCATTGGCTGCATCTGAAATGTTCACTCCATATACTTCCTCCCAAGCCTGTCCAAGAAAAGTTGTGTACATAGAAAATTACAGAATTGTTAAAGCACTTATACACTAGTGTCGAGGTGATACTTAACAAATGTGGGACAAATTTCAACACTCCCCCACACGTGCGACACCAGACTCGCACTTGGAGAGGTCAACAAAGGATCCGAAACATACGAATCACAATGAAACAAAGTGCAATTATGCCACAAACAAAGGGGAAAAGCCTCCGAAAACCTAACTCTGATACCATGTTGTTAGAGCTCAAGAAAAAGTGTTTAGGGTGTTAATTTCGGGTTTCGCAAGCTTGAGGGGTGTCGATTTAGAGTTTCGCGAGCTTGGAGGGTGTCGATTTAGGGTTCTTTGGTGTAGAGGAGTTCTAGGTTAGGGCCTTTAGATGGCGGCAAGGGTCGATAAAGGGTTTTCAGACAGCGGCAGAAGTTGGGTGTAGGGTTTCGTGTGTTCTGTGGTTGGTGAAGGGTTTCAAGGGGCCAAGGTGACTGACGACAGCATATGGTAGGTAAGTGGGTGACTACGGCAGCTGAATATGGCAGAGATGGTGGCAGCAAACGGCGGTGGGTCATCTAGGGCGGATTAGAGTAGTGTAGCTCTAATACCATGTTAAAGCATCCAACTTAAAATCAATTTTCAATTAGGGGAGAGGCTATAGAGACCCAAAATTAAAATTTTTTACCTCAAATTTAAATATGTAATTTCGGCATTTAATGTGAACAAGGTTGTGGAGTGACATGGGGTCATAGAGTGATTACATGTAATTGTGGGAATTGGTGTCATGTTGAGGAGTTGAGGGGTGTGAGTGTGGTTTGCCCTTTTAAATATACAAACCTGTGGACCTGGAGAACATCTTTTTTTCCTCTTGTACGCTACCTCTCTCTCTCTTCTGACGTCTCTCTCGTCTCTCTCATGCTCTCTCACACACAGTTCTCTCTCTCTCTCGAAACTTCCTTAAAAATTCAATCCATGATAAGCTCACACAACTTTCAAGATATCTTGGCGATCTTGACATGGGAAATCGCGTGTTCAAGCTGGGTAGAGGAGTATTTGGTGGATTTTCGGTTCAGAGCTTAGGGCTTGGCTTGAATATTAAGGTTTTGCTCAAGACCCATGAGGTAGGGATTTCTCCTCTCTTTTACATGTTTATGTGTTGATTAGGTGTGGTTCTAGTGTTTGATCGTCCATTTTCATCGTGGGTTGAAATCTGTAAAAGCTGAGAATTGTGTGTATCGATACCCATGGAGTTGGTATTGATACCCCTTTTGCTTTCTGCACCGTGACTGCCTTGGTATCGATACCCAGGAAAGGGGGTATCGAACTAGAACCTTGAACCAATGGGTATCGATGCCCACCTGTAAGGCTATTATTTCTTGATCCTCTTCTGTTAGCCTTGTATGCTCTGAAATTTTCCTTAAGTCACTCTGTTCCATTAATCTTGAAAAGTCACTAGTTCATAACTTCTTGTTGGATGGGAACTTGGATATTTTTGTGTTTTGGTTGATTACCTTTACAGTTGTTGACTCGGTGTGACATAGTAGGAAGATTGGAGTTGTGTTTGAATGAAATGAAATACATGGACCCATTAAATGGCACACATGATAGGTTGATTGTTGACTGAAAATTGAAAAGAAAATGATCGAATAATTGAACGGCACAACAAACATGAACAGATCCGCCAGTCGGTGTGATTCCGGCAGGGGACGCATGGGGTCCCAAATACCCGGGGATGAATGGATCCGCCAATCGGTGAGATGCCGGCAGGAGATGCACGGGTCCCAAATACCCGGGGAATGTACTTGAAATCACTCAGGATACTTGATGAAAAGACAATGAGATATGAAAACAATGTAAACAAGAAGTAATGTGGAACTCTGATAGTCATGGTTGATCGTTTAAATATGAAATTCTTTGGGTTATGATTATTCCTAGCTTGAGTTGTTGTACATTGTTTCTGCTATTCATTAATCGATGTGTAGGGATGTGGTATGGTGACTCGATAATAAGTTTATGGATAAATAATGAATACATGTAACGTAACGGATAGTTTGTCGAGGAGATGAGAAACATATAGTGTAAGAGTTGTTTTTCTGCAGAACTTGGAGTCGGATACCGAAGGCGTAGAATGGATGTACGGGTCATGACAACCAGGAACACAAAGTGAATATACGGGGTTCAAGCTACCTGGAATGTCTCTAGGTCCACCATTTGGTGTGTCACTAGTTCACATGATATGTTAAGATTGAAAGCAGATGTGACAAACGGAATATGGAAGTTGATAATTTGAGATGAGAATGAATAACGCAGATGTGATGGAGTTTCAAGGCATAGTTGATATATTCATCTAGTTGTTTCAACCTCATAAATATAAGATTCGTTCATTGAGTTGGTACTCGTACGCAGCTGACGCATCCTTTGGCATGCTATGTTTATGGAGACTATTTCCCTCAATATATTGTGGCTATCTTGGTTGTTTTCCTACTTAGTAATTCTACGATAATGTTAAAACTATATGTTGAGGAATATGAATGTTTAGTGGTTAAAGGTAAAGACCCAGGAGAGGGTCGTGGGCCATGTGGAGAAAGAATAGACAGCCTTCCTTTTTATGTGTTATGTTTTTGGGATTAAATTGGTACGTGCCTTGTTGACTTTCGGGGTGCTAGAATGTGATTCGATAGTGTTGTTTGATTAATAAGAGCTTGTACCACCCCATCCCACGTCGGAAGTCTACATGGATGATCTTGGGCATATAACAAACCTTGTGGGCTACTACTAGTACCTTGTGCTTAAACTTTTGGGTCATATGGTGTGGCTTGTGGATCAAAATCAAGGTATTGGGCCAGTGGTCTACTTGGGGCATTACAAGAGGTATCAAAGCCATCCATGTGCACGACCATGCAGGCCTTAGAGTTTGGTTGGATTTGATTGTTGGTTTGATTAGTATCGGTGATTATAGTGCTCAACCCCTCGCGAGGGCGCGAGGCTATAAAGTTGGGGAGATTGTAACACCCCGTCCCACATCGGAAGTCTACATGGATGATCTAGGGCATAAAACAAACCTTGTGGGCTACTAGTAGAACCTTGTGCTTAAGTTTTTGGGTCATGTGGTGTAGCTTGTGAATCAAAATCAAGGTATTGGGCCAGTGGTCTACTTGGGGCGTTACAGAGCTAGTGTGAAATTTGTGATTTGATGTTAAGTTCCACATTGATATTGTGTTAAAGGGAATTTTGAACGTAAAGGTTAAGCCTTGAATAACCATTGAAATTAGATTGCTGAGAGTTTATGGATTTGAAATTATAATTCTAGACTTGATATGTAATGGTACGTTGAATTGGTTTCAAGAACCAACTTGTTGAGAAATGAGAGTAAAGGTTGAATATTTATTAGAGAAGTTGGAATGAATGATGGATAAAAGGGATTGGGTGGACAAAACGATTGATAATAATTTGAAAATTAAAATGTTGAGGTGAGGGTGTAAGCTCTTGGGCGTCGAAATTGTGGATTCAATTATACCAAATCGTTAGATGTTATTATATTAGATTGAGTACTTGGGCGCTTGTTTGATACTTGTAGCCCGATAAGTAGAATGTGGTGAATTGTTTGGCATAAATGCATGATTGATAGGTATTGATGTACGATACACGGATGAAGAGTTTTTTTTTTACACTTCAAAGTTAGATTAATAGTGGAACTAGAAAACAGGAATAGGATCTGAAACAGAGGGTGTGAATGTGGCTGTGAGTTTCCGGGGTGATTATTGTGTCATGTGTGTTAAAGTGTTTCTTGTTTCATTGTTCTCAATGTGTTTCTCTTTTATATTTGGCATATAGTGTTGCGTTATTGAAAACAGTTGATGTTGGCATTTAGATTGTATGGAAAATAGATGTATTGGGGAATTGGTAAAAGGGAAGGTAGTCATTTTTCAGAGGCTTATGTTAGTTTGGCTAATAATGGAAACTCGACGAGAGGGAGCCGTTAGATGATGAATAATGAAGTGTAAAAAAAAAAAAAACATAGTGTGTGAGCGTGTGTGGGAAAGGGAGTCATATGTTATTGGTTTTTTTTTCCTTTTTAAGTAAGGAAGGTGTTGTAGGTTCTATCTTTCAATCTAGTATCATTGCTCTTATTAAAATGCTACTTTGATACCATCACCTCATACTCATGTAGAGTTAGTTGGAGATTTTTTTTCTACTGGGTTAGTGTAGCTCAACCTTTCCTTTTTCAGGTGTCAATCAAGGTGTATAGCATGGAGTGCCAGGGTGCTTTGCTGGAAGTCTTAGAAGGTTTATGTTAAACGAGTATCTTTATCATCTTGTTTAGTAATGTTTGAAATGAAATTGTAACTCCAATGTCGTATCTTTTGCCTTAGACAAATGTAACGCAATATTTTCTCTCTCCTAACTATGACAAAATTTAGAAGGAAAAAAAAAAATGTAAACGTGAACATTTGTTTGTAAGGACGTCTGTTTATGAGATGATGTTGGTGTGATGTTCATGGGTATGTTGGCACAGATAAGACAACAATTAATATATGGAAAAACTATTGTTTTGATGCTTAAAATTCGAGAGCATGACAAAGGCCGCCCGGGCTCATATACTAGTAGTTTTTAGGTGAAACTTAACCGATGTAGGACAAACTTCAACAAGAATGATATTAAGTCAATAGCAAGAGTCTTATCAATTAATGTCATTTATATATAGCTTCTGTTGGAGCTTGTCCCACATTGGTTAATTATAACATCCAAAACTAGTATATGAGTGTGCGGCCTCTTCACTCATTGTCAATGGATTTTGAGTTGCATGCTTTAAAATGGTATCAGATCTAGACTTTTGGAGTCTTTTACACAAGATTCTCTTGGTCGTTTTTTTGCCAAAAGTGCACCTTCTTTCGTTATGATCCCAATATTATGGATCCTTGGTTTACCTCTCCACGTGAAGATCAAGGGAAACACGTGCAGAGGAGTGTTAGAGCTTGTCCTACATTGGTTAACAATGACCTCCAAAACTAGAATATGAACCTAGGCGACCTCCCCACTCATTGCCAATTGGTTTTGAGGTAGATGTTTTCAATGCCTCAAATCAAATGCAAGTGTCCCTAGGTCAAACTCGAATATGTATGAGAAAAACCTTGATTAGTTTAATGTCATCATCTCCATGACTGTGAGAAGAGCCTGCAAAAGAAGAATTGCAAAGCTAGTCAGTAAGAATCAGGTTACTCTGAAACATAACGGTCATTACCTTGGGTTCACCGTTACTCAAAAACCATCAATCATACAGATCTATACCTGCTATTAGTTGTTGATGAGCAACTGCTAGAAGAGGAAGAGGAAACATGCATGATTTGGCCATATCCAAAACAATCCCCTTCAAGTTTGACAAAAATCTATCAGACATTATCTCAATGCAAATGGTACCAATAGCACAATATATAAGAGCATTTATGATACTCAAAATTAATTCACATAAATCTACCATTATCCTATCATATAAGAGCTTCCCCAGTGGTGTGCTACTTCGGTTGCTATAGCTTTATTTAAGGATGACGTTCATCCTTTAATTCTCCACTGAGGTAAACCAAACGCTATACTTAAATCTAGCCATACCTTGTGCCAAATTCAGCACAAGGTTTAGCTGATGATAAAATACAGCAACCCATTTTTTTCAACCTCTAGTGAGGGGACCGCATGAATTTTATAGAATATTGTTCAATATATCATTGAAAACTTAGGGAAGCTTGCCATACAAACACCAAGAGAACAGAAAAAAGTGTAGACGCCAATTTGGCTTCATAAAGGTTTAGGCCTGCCTCAGACCATCCCAATGATGAAATTGTTACTAAGGCCATTCTACATTATTTTGGATGGAAATCAGAACGAATAGCAGATCCGACGATCTCTGAAAGAGTCTCGTTTCAACTCACTTTTCCTTAACCAAACTGCCTATCTTTAAGGTTGGCTTCTAGTTCCCCCCTTGTCTAGTACTTTTAAAATGCTTTTCGAAGGTCTTGATCTGATTTATCTGATTTATAACAGAGATGTGAGCGCTTAACTAAATTCACTTCTTTTTCAAACTACTAAGGATCAAATGGTCATACATTTAAAGGAGTCTTAAGAGATCAGAGATTTTGTTGAATCCAAATCAGCCAAGCAAGAAAAAAGAAGTTGGAAATTTGAAATCCAACCGAGGGAGTTGAGGTGGCATGGCCACATAACCATTAGGTTGACCTATCTCCTATTTTTACTTTAATCTTCGTAATTTATCTTGTTGCAATAAGTTTTTGGAAATTGAAAGAAGTCAAGGCCGCTTATTTGAAGTGGCGGCCACGCAATTTATTGTGTTGTTAAGCGGCCGCTTGATCGAAGCGGCGGCCGCGCAATCATTAAATGGCTAGGACGCAGCCACATAATCTTTCTCTGGGCCACGCAATCAGTTCAAAACACAGACTAATTATTCCTTTATGTTCTTAATTTGTTACTGCTTCCCCCACCTAATATGGCTTACATAAAAATGTGTTAGAAGAAATTGATTTTCACACTCACATTTTGTCCAAGTGCACTCCATTTTTTGCCTTCATTCATGTAGAATTACAAAACTACCTTTCATATATATTTCTCTTCACTAATGAAAAGGGTAATCAACTATGAAACAAAAAAGGGAGCGCATTTGGATAAAAGGGGAGTATGAAAATCAATTCTCATTGGTTAAAATCAAATACACCATTCGGATTGGCCAAGGATGCGTGCCTAACAACTCTTTTTTGGACCCTAAGCTCCCGAATCTAGAATCTCAAAACAGTTTTTTGCTTCCTAAAACCGGCAACTCCATGAAGTGAGCTACAAGGGGCACTGAAAATTGAAACAGTGCAACGAGTGTCATGAGCGAAAGGGAATGGAGTCGAGCCAGCTGTGGGCATGCCGCAATAAGTGTCCACGAAAAGGACAGGCATAACAGCTACACGTGATTAACAAACAAAAAAAAGCAATTCCATAGGGGTTTTGTGGGAAAAATAGGAGAAATAACATTTACATCATTTGAGCAACATTTCTACACCATACGATTTTGCTATTATCAACAGCTATAATAAAGCAATACCCCGTCATATTTTGCAACTTCACTGCTAAAGGTGGGGAAATCCATTTGGCTAGCAATTTCACAAAAAAACAGCTTTGAAGAAAAAGATAAGAGCGGGAACACAGAATTTGCACCCTATTCAGATAGTCATAAAGTAAATATCCTAATACTAAATTTGCCACAACATTGGAAGAAAAATCTTAATGGAAGATTGAAACTACAATTA
Source organism: Rhododendron kiyosumense (assembly GCA_019656275.1). Taxonomy (NCBI): domain Eukaryota; kingdom Viridiplantae; phylum Streptophyta; class Magnoliopsida; order Ericales; family Ericaceae; genus Rhododendron; species Rhododendron kiyosumense. The sequence goes on along the minus strand of BPLS01000170.1, from coordinate 377,099 downwards.
AACAAAATTTTCACCCAAAAGACCCAATGGAAGCTAACTTCAAAATCTATAAGAAAAGAGATCCATCAATATGTATAAGTGGAAAACACTTCGGCTCAGTTTGAATGACAGCAATCGAGAATCAAGAATGGGTATTCTATTCCCATGATTCCTGGTAATGTGATTCATGGGTAATCTCATTCAAGTGTTTGTTATAACACATGAATGTTAACTAGAAAAAAGAAAAAGAAAAAAAAAACAAAATCCTATTCAAGCGTTTGTTTGAATCATTGAAAGCATAGGAATGAAATGAAGTATTAATCTAATATCCAAAGCTTCCCTTTTGAAATTTCATCATAGGTTCTCCATGAACTACAATTTTGAAATATAGGTTTAATGTAAAAAAAAAGAGTGTGGCAACTCATTACCCTACCCATGCGTATCAAACGTCCATGAGCAAATGCATATATCATCTCATTGCATTAATCATAAAGGATTTTTGGTCATTTTTTAACTTTTAACGTTACGTACATCGAGATAAATGATTAACTCAAAATAATGACGCAAATTCCACAAAACTTCAAAATAAAAAGTGGCCAAAAAGACAGTACCAATAATACCAAATAATTGAGTCCAATTACATCCCAAGTATAACAAAATTAGATTAAAAAATTCATCGCTGACTACTAAAAATTCACGAAAAGATACAATTTCAATAAAATAAAATAAAACTAATATACTGAAGAGGTATGTGATGGTCAAACCATTATACATGGGGAAAAAGTCCACAATGAAATATTTATAAAAATTGTAATCAACAACCAACAATGATTTGAAAAGTAGAAAGCCATGCAATTGATTGGAAGAAATAAATTGACAATAATAGAGGGATAGAGGAAAATAGAGGTAGCGGAGTGAAAAAAATATATTGACTAAGACTTAATTTGGTTCAACTTTTTTAGTTTTGGATTACTCTATCTTTATGCCAAAAAAAAAAATGCTTTTGTAAGTTTTTTGTTAAGTTTCTTTGATTTTTTTGTTTGTCTAGAAGAGAGAAATGCGAAAAATAAAAATAATGACCAAAAGTTGAAAATAGTGTACTAAAGTCTAAAGACAAAAGTAATATAAAACAGACAGATAGTTTTGAATTGCTTTTGTTTTTCTTTTGTTTTTCAAGTTTGTTCATGTTTTTATAGTTTTATATTTTCTCTCATAAGATGAATAAATAATTCAACTAACTTGAATTAAAAAAAACTAAGATTTGGAGTACAAATAAACAAATAATCCCATATCAAAGTTAGACCAAATTAATGTGAGAATGAGGGGTACAAGAGGAAAGTTTTAATCTTCCATTTTCCTCCCATAATAAGATTACCCCGTAATCTCAGATTCCAAGGGGGTAGTGGAGTGATCAGATTCCTCCTCTGTTCAAGAAAGTGATTGCTTCTGGATTGGGAGATCAGTAATCAAATTCCCATTCAAGCCCTTCCCAAACATACGAATCTTAGAGTTCTAGAATCACATTCCCATTTGCTAAGTTAGGGTTCACTTTGTTATGTATTTGTTACTTAGGGGTATATTAGTACTTTTACTCTTGTCCATATAAATACAAAGTGTGAGAGAGAGAAACCTAATTTGGGTTCTCTTTTATTCCCTAAAGTTTACATGTTATCATGCCTCACGATCAGTAGCGACTAGCAACCAACACCTCGTCGATCAACCAACTGACCAATACTGTCGGTTCTCCTAACGCCGACGACTCATTTTGCTGTTTCAACGCCATTTTTCAGAGCTGAACCTCTCTGTTTCAGACATCAAAACCCTATTTCAGCTCTGTTTGCTCGACCCAATGTTCAAATCAGCCATTTTGAAGCTCGTTTGTGATTGTTGAAGGAGACCCAGCCCTAATCAACCTCTGACTTCCAGTTTCGAACATGACCTGGTCTTTTTCGAGGCTTGTTGGTGATTTTCTAGTGAAACCCAGTCATTTCTGATGCCAACCAGTGCTCGTTTAACTGTTTCTGCTCAATTCAGTCCAGACCCAGCCTGTTCCAACCCTTTCAGAGTTCGTTTCTGTCTCAACACTGTTTCAGCAGTCACAACAGTGATAAGAGCTTCAATCTGGTTTTGAGAAATCGGATCTGTCCTTTTTTTGCTAGATTTCAGCTAGGTTACTTTTGTTTGCTGTGATTAGTGTTGATTTTGAGGCTATTTAGTTGTTGAGTTTACTGGGTATTGTCTGTTTGGGGTTGTTGTTCCTCAGTTGATATGTCGAAGGATCCCAACACAGCTTCCGTTAGTGCCAATAATGAGTTGAGTCATGTTGGAACTCTAGACAACTCTTCTCTAGATATTTGTCACATTAAGTTAGATGGTTCCAACTATTTGCTTTGGTCTCACACTTTTACTTTGGCTATCACTGCCCGTGGCTTGTTGAAATTCATCACAGGCCTTGCACCAAAACCAACAACTGTTGGACCAGAACTTGAGACATGGACATGGCAGAATGCTTTAGCCATGACTTGGCTATTTAACTCTATGATTCCTACCATTCGCCATACCTTTTTACTTTTGGACACACCTCATACGATTTGGCTTGCTGTAGCACAAACCTATTCCCAGAAAGGTAATAATGCTCAGGCTTTTGAGTTGAGAAAGAAACTTCATAGATTGGATCAACACAATCGATCTTTCGCTAAGTATTATGGTGAATTGCGTGGAGTATGGCAGGAACTTGGTTACTATTGGGCGTTTCAAGCTATTTGCACCGCTGATGCCACTACATTTCACCAGATGGTGGAGAAAGAGCGGATTTATGATTTTCTTGCTAGTCTTGATATAGAATATGATCCGATTTGAATGCAGGTGCTAGGCCGGATTCCTTTTCCTACTCTAGGAAAGGCCTATGCATGTGTTCAACAGGAGGAGAGTAGACGGAATGCGATGGTTCATTCTCCAATTCCGGACCGCTCTACCTTAGTTGTCATTCCCCCTCCACAGGATGGTAAGTCTACTCAAGGTCAACTTGGTGATAAAAGTGGCTCTGTTGTTAAGGAATTGCTCCGGTGTGACTATTGTAACAAAACTAGGCATACGAGGAAATTCTGTTGGAAGTTGGTCATCCCTCTCATGGACGAGGAAGTGGTCGAGGGGGTGGTCTGTGCGTTCTCATGCACATGTTTCGGAGTCTACTGTTGACATGTTGCCTGACCCTATTGGTGCTCGTTTGTAAGCTCCCGTGCCTAATGCTTCCCAAAGTGGTCGTAGACTTTCTTAAGGGGAGTTACAAACTCTTAGGCGCCTAATGGCTAGGCTTAACACTCCATCTTCCACGGCTTCTACTTCCACTACATCCTCGTACTTTGCTCACACAGGTATCCCAACTAGTGCATCTACTGCTTCTTCCTCTCTTCCTTGGATAATAGATTCAGGAGCCACCGATCATATGATAGGTTGTTCATCCTTTTTTGATTCCTACTCTACATGTTCTGGTAAGGATAAGGTCAGAGTAGCTAATGGTTCTCTATCTGCTATTTTAGGGAAAAGGTTTCATCCACTATTCTCCAAACATTTCTCTTTCTTCAGTTCTCCATGTTCCAAATTTTTCTCCTAATCTTCTCTCTGTTAACAATCTTACCCACTCCTTGACTTGCTCCGTGACATTTTTCTTACACATTGTGCCTTTCAGGAGCTGGATACGGGGAGAATGATTGGCAGTGGTAAAGCTCATGATGGTCTATACTTTTTGGAGAATGCACCTCGTCCATCTTTTACACCCCTGTCATTGGGTCAAGCTCTTGAAGCAGATACGAGTTCAGCTCTTCTTTTATTGTATCAGTGGCATCGTAGATTGGGTCACCCATCTTTTGGGATTTTAGAAAAACTTTTCCCTACTTTAACTAAACAATATAGCAGGAGTCCATTTTTTTGTGAAGCTTGTGAGCTGTCCAAACACAAACGTACTTTTTATACTCCTACTAATCAAAGAAGTGATTAGTTTTTACGGTTATCCATTCTGATATTTGAGGTCCTTCCCCAATTACTTCTATTTCTGGTTATCAATGGTTTGTCACTTTTATTTACTGTTATTCTCGTGTCACTTGGGTGTATTTACTTCAGTCCAAAAACGAAGTTTTTTCATGTTTTAAATCTTTTCATTAGATGGTTCGTACTCAATTTGACACCAACATTAAAATTCTTCGTAGTGATAATGGGACTAAGTACCTTGATGGGTAGTTTCGGGCCTATCTTAGTGAGTATGGCATTCTTTTTCAAACAACTTGTCTCAGCACTTCACAACAGAATGGGATTGCTAAACGCAAAAACCATCACCTTGCTGAGGTAGCCCGTTCTCTCTTGTTCACCATGAATATCCCAAAATTTTATTGGGGCGAAGTTGTTCTTACTGCAACTTATCTTATCAATCGCATGTCATCCAGTGTTCTTCAGTTTAAAATTCCTCTTGAGTTTCTCCCGAGTAGTTCTTCGGTCTTTTCCCTTCCACCCAAAGGTTTTGGTTGCGTGTGTATTGTCCATGCTCTTAAACATCCTGGTGGCAAGTTAGATCCCAAGACTCGTAAATGCGTTTTCCTTGGCTATTCCCCTACCCAGAAGGAATATAAATGCTATGACCCTCACTCCCGTAAATATTTTGTTTCTATGGATGTCACTATTTAGGAAACTTCTTTTTACCCTCTCTCCACTACATATCTTTAGGGGGAGAATAATATGGAGGAAATGATGTTGACATCCCATAATCATGAGTCATGGTCTTACTTCCCAATACCTTGTTATGGTGAGGGGGAGAAGGAAAACTCTAGGGAAGAACCTATATCTGAAGAAAGAACAGAACATGACATGAGTGGCCGAGATGTTGATGATGATAGGCTTTACCCGCATAGGTTGCCTAACTTGCAGAAGTTTTCTCGACGCAAAAAGAGACAACCTGCCTGTGCGATGTCACCTTGCCAATCACTATCACCTACTCCAACTTCAATTTCAGTTTCTGATTCTTCGGATGACTCATCTGGTAATGAACCATCCGTTCTTTGTTTCTGATGATCTTAATGCTCCTGTTGCTCTTAGAAAGGAGTTAGAACATGTACTCAACATCCCATCTCACTGTTTGTTTCATATGATTGTTTATCCCCTTCGTATCGTGCATTTGTTTCCTTTCTCTCTTCCATATCTACCCCACAGCTGGAAGGAAGCACTCATAATACTTAAGTGGAAAGAAACTATGGTAGAGGAGATGATAACTTTGAAAAAGAATGGCATCTAAGAATTAGTGTCTCCTCCAGAGGGAAAGAAATCAGTGGGTTGTAAATGGGTGTTCACAGTAAAATATAAAGAAGATCGAACGATTGAGAGATACAAGGCGAGACTTGTCACCAAGGGCTTTACTCAGACAAACGGTATCGATTATGAGGAAACCTTTGCTCCGGTAGCAAAGATGAACTCTATTCGGACTTTGCTCTCGTGCTGCTATTTTGAATTGGCCTCTTCAATAATTTGATGTAAAAAATGCATTTCTTCATGGTGACTTAGAAGAAGTGTACATTGATACACCACTGAAGGGAAGGTGTGTAAATTGAGAAAGGCCCTCTATGGATTAAAGCAGTCACCTAGAGCTTGGTTTGACAGATTTCTCAAATCTATGTTGAGATTTGAATACAGGCAGAGTCATGCAGATCAAACTATGTTCATCAAGGGAGGTAATGATAAGATTGCTATTCTTATTGTCTATGTGGATGATATAATCAATGACAAGCAATGATGTTAGATGAAATACTCAGTTTTAAAGCTCATCTTGCTCAAGAGTTCGAGATTAAAGACTTGGGATCTTTGAGATACTTTCTTGGGATGGAGGTGAACCGATCTTTTGGAAGAAACAAGTATGTTGGGATGCAAACCTACAGACTCTCCCCATGAGGCTAATCATCATCTTAGTGGAGATGTTGGAGAGCATGCAGATACGTATAGATATCAGAGACTTGTGGGCCGTCTGATATACTTATCTCATACTAGACTAGATATTACATATGCCGTTGGAGTTGTCAATCAATTTATGCCCACGTACAGTGCACCCTTACCATATTTTGAGATATCTCAAATCGGCTCCAGGTAAAGGAACTTTGTTCTCCAATCATGGTCACCTAAGGTTGGAAGCCTTTACTGATCCAAAATGGGCTGGTTCAATGGATGATAGGTGCTCTACTTCTTGCTACTGCACCTTTTTTGGTGAAAATTTGGTTACTTGGCAAAGTAAGAAGCAGTCAGTGGCAGCTAGATCAAGTGCAGAAGCTGAATGTAGGACTATGGCTCATGGCATGTGTGAGCTTTTGTGGCTCCAAACCTTGTTGAAGGATTTGAGGATCTCTGATGGTGATCCTATGAAACTCTATTGTAATAACAAAGCAGCTATAAATATTACTCATAATCCTGTGCAGGATGATAGAACGAAGCATATAGAAATTGATCAGCATTTCATAAAAGAGAAGCTGAGCAAGGGTGAGGACCAACTAGCTGATATATTTACGAAGGGGCTTAGTAGTAAGATCTTTCACTCCGTTGTGTTTAAATTGGGCTTGATAGATATCTTTGCACCAACTTGAGGGGAAGTGTTAAGTTAGGATTCACTTTGTTATGTATTTGTTACTTAGGGGTATATTTGTACTTTTACTCGTCCATATAAATAAAAAGTTTGAGAGAGAGAAACCTAATTTGGGTTCTCCTTTATTCCCCAAAGTTTACACCGTTTCACCCTAAAATGCTTGTCATCCAAACTCAGCCTTAGAGAAACTCAGAACACAAGACTTACCAAACTGTGAACAAAAGTATTCAGGAGATATTTTGTTTGCTCAGCCTTTAGCAATTGGGGTACACAATTCTTGAAAACCCTGCAAGATTGAATCCAAGGGAAGAAAAATTACTGCTAGTGTGGTAATAGTAATACAGATGTCTATTAGAAATGTACTACAGTATCTGGTGCTTCAGAGGAGTGATACCATTAAAGGAAAAATGCCAAAGAACTGCTGATAATTATCAAAAATTTAGCTATGGAGCCTAGTGTCCTATACAACCACCAACTCACGCTACCAAAGCCTTGACTATTGTCGAGTAGATATAGATTCACAAATGGTCAAAGTATACACATGCAAAATATGCATGCATATCCATGTCTGCAAGCACATTACAACGAGAGCTTTCAGTGTTTAATGAAGCTTTCCTTGAATTAGTTTTAAATTAGAATTCTACATGCAACTATCCAAGAATTTTCAACTACCAGATATTACAGTGAAGTGGCCACTTGTCCAAAAGCTCAAGTTATTGGGAAATCGGACGACTTATGCATATCAAGTATTCGAACACCCTCGCTGCGGGAAAACCCATGTCATACCATTCCGTTGTACAGAGGAGCGAAAGGCAAATGGGGACAAATACAAAAGAAGAGACTTAAATGCAAGACCTCTAGAAAATGAAACCTTTTAATATCAACTGAGGTCACCAATTGTCCCAAAAACGTAACCTGTTAATCAAGGGGCCCAACGTTATGTATCTTGCTATCCAACATTATGTTTCCACTCGAGAGTTACAGTTCAATAGTTTAGTTACTTTAGTACACAATTTAAAGGTAATTTCTCATAAGAAATTAGAAGCAAGAAAATATTGCATGACGAAGTGGAGATTCTGAAAATGCAATGAGCTGCTAAAGGATGTAAAAGTGGCTGTCTCAAATGTGTACAAAGTACAAACAGATTGGCACATTATTTATTAATAATTACTCTAGTCACTGTCAGAAACAAGAAAATAATGGCTATCACCTTTTTATTTCTCCCAATATTTATTTCCATTGCTTAAAACATAATTGACCAAAGAATATTTCTAGACTTTTCAGACCCGAGAAAAGAGATCCTTAGCATAACATCTCAAAAAAAATAGAATAGCCAGAAGAATCAGGTTAGTAGAGGCTGGTTACGATGTTAGTACGATTTCATTTTGTCCAAACTCATCGCAATAAAAGAAAAACAATCTGTGCCCAGCAGTGAATGAGAGAAGACTGCTTCTGCCAACTAGTTATGTCTTATTTCTTGTTTTATCACCGCCAACTAGTTATATCATCAACAGGCCACAGGCCTATCAATTGTAAGAAGTTCAAGACAAGTGTCTTCTTCTTTATCAGACAAGTAGCATCATGAAAGAATAAAATAATATTGTAAGGATTAACAGGTCAATAGATCGATAGAGCACAAATCTCATGTATACAAATGGACTGGTTATGCACAATAAATTGTTTAAACTGTCAGAATCAAGAAAGAGAAGAGAACAAACTTTAGACCCAACTTACATTTCAAGAAGCACATTTGATGGTTAGATTGAACACCCTATAAACCCCTGTGACAAAGAGGACAATGTCGGCAACACTAGATGGCTAAAGTGTTATTGCATATTCTCAGCATTTTAAATTCTTGTAGTTTCTCAGAATAAAAGCCACATCAAGACATCAAGTTCCGTTTAGCTCTAAAAGATAAGATGTATGATAAGCTTTATAAGCCTAGTACAAAGATAGCTAACTACTACTTTCTGTTCACCTGCATAAATGCACGACATGTTACAATTTTTCTTCCAACTTGTATTCTTAGATCCAAGTGTTTGGGCTCATACGAAATTGAAAAAATTTCAGAATTTTCATATAAATGTACCAAACAATCAGACACAACTAAGCTTGGGGAAACCAAAGTCCATGTAAGAACTTCTCCCATATCGGTTTATTATCACCTCCAAAACCAATTTATGAGCCTGAGTGGCTTCTCCCTATTAACCAACTAGTTTTGAGGGGGATGCTTCATCGTGGTATAGTAAGTGGGCTTTTGGGATATGTTAAAGCATCCAACTCAAAACCAATTGGAAATTAGTGGAGAGGCTTCCCAGGCTCATATACTAGTTTTGGAGGTTATAACACTCCCCACACGTGGGACAAGCTCTAACACTCCCCCACATATGCGACCCCTAACCCGCATGTGGAGAGGTCAACAAGGATCCATAACATTCGGATCATTACAAGATAAGGTGCACTTATGGAACAAACAACGGGGCAATCAATCAAGAGAGTCTCATCCAAAAGCCTCTGAAAGCCCTAGTTGTGATACCATGCAAAAAAATCCAACTCAATCAATTAGCACTGAGTAGAGGCTGTCCAGGCTCATATACTAAGTTTGCATATTAGAATTGACCAACGTGGGACAAACTCTAACAGGATGATAGGACTCCCCATTTTGTCAATGATTGATTCCCACTTTGCGCCATAAGTTCACTTTTTATTTCATTGTGATCCCTATGTTGCAGATCCTTTGTTAGGGAAGTGTAATAACTTGCCCCACATAGATTAAATATCACCTATTCACCTCCAAAGTGTACTATATAGCCTTGGTGGCCTCTCATGCTAGCTACCAACCAAAAGAAACCCTACATTAGCCAATCTAGCATAACTACTTTCAACAAGTAAATACATCTTTCATGTTCCACCAAGTGTAACAAACCAATCACATAGCGCAGCAAGATGCACTGTCCCGATTATTCGAGCCAGACAATACTAAGGATGCTTATAAAGAATGCTTCAGGATTGTGGATATGTAAATTATAATCCTAAGCAAATGATTGAGAACAATTTACCATGAATTTCCAGCAGCATTAGAGATGATATCATATAGTATCCATGGATGAATACCAGCTTGAGTACCAAGAGAGATGGCCTCCACAGAAGCAACAAAATGAATGCCCTCAAGCAACTCTGCTACCATTTTAATTTTGCTGTAATTTTTAAATGGAAATCAGACAAGAACAATGAACATCACTATCTTTTGCTGATCAGCAAAATAAATCAAAAACAAAGGGAATACATGTTATAAATTACGAAAAGTTACATTCCCTTGCAGCAATCTTTGTTAAAGAAGGTTCCACAGCATAAAATTATTTAGCATCATGTTGCTCAACAAAGACAGGATTACATCTTGGCAGGAAAAAGCATTGTTTATGATGTGGTTAAGAACAGAATGGGTGTCAAGCATTCAATCAAAAATACAACGCCAATCAAGCCCGCCACACCGTCACATCACAATTCACAAGTCTAAAGCTTCTCTAACTGCAACACAACATTTAAATCCAACGCATGTGTTCGACATCAAAATTGAGGTTGGTCACGGACATCAAAATTGAAAATTTTATGCACAGAACTACATGATTATATATCCAAATAATGGCTGGAATTTTTGTAATGGACGTAAATTATGGCATGGAAAAACCATAAAACAACTTCATTGAAAAGGTATCTTGGTTGTCAGTATCCTACTTTTTTAGGTTTTGGGGTATAGGTGAACCCACATCATGTCATGTCGGTATCATGTATCCACATCCATGCATCATAACTTTTATCTTATTTTACAAGAATGGAATCATAACTTGACTACTGGAAGGCTAGCTGTGATCAACTTGACTTTAATGGTGGTGTAACCGTGTCAGAGATTTGCAGTAAATTAAGAATCTTACTGAGCTTGTAAGTGATGCACTGTATCAGTTTAGCCTAAATTAGATTGGACTTCGTAACCATAAAAGCTACACTCTTGTTAAAAATACACCGTGACGACTGAACAATGACAAAAATATCATTCTCTACTCTAATATCTAACAAGCAGGCTAGGACACAATTTCTAAACATGAAATAAATAATGGTAAGATTGTGGAGAAACCCACCTTCCAGCCCCATGTTCTCCGTCGAAAACATAAAGTTTTTCGCACATAGCTATTGAGAAACACATTATTAGTCAGAAATACGACATAGAAAGATTAAATAGTGACCGAAAAGATAATAAAAACAGGTTGTGTGTACCAGAGAGAATAGGTCGTGCCCTTGCAGTCGAACCTGAACTTCCTGATGCAATCATCTTCACATCGGAGAAAATGTCAGCTTCAACCAGTTATACACAGCAAAACTGCAAAAGTGAACAAAAATGGCCCTCTTACCATGACTTTTCCATTCAAAACCTCTGACATCCCCTTAGAGACATATACGTCAACAATGAAAGCTCTCTCAAAATCCTCTGCAAGGGTACAAACAGATTAACATTTGTTGAAGATGTTTGAAAAAAAATCCTTTTCTTTTCCATTAAGTTAGAACTAGACATTAGGTCAAAAGGATTCAAATCAGTATACCATAAAATATCAACATATCCTATACTTGGATGTCTACTTTTATTTTAAACAAAATCCTTTAGAATTAACGGGTGGCATCACCCTTGGTCATCTGAGATATGCAGAACAGGGTGAAACAATTACGCCTTACTAACAACGAAAAGAGCCCATAAAACAGATAAACGATATAATTAAACATGAGAGTTCACTGCTCCGATCCTGCATTATTGTAAACAACAAATATTATGTGAAAACTGAATACTCTTAAGCTGCCTGTTGTCCCAAAAGCTTAAGTTGTTAGGAAATGCGCCCAACAATGTATATCAACCCATTCAACACCATCCCTCACGTGCAACTTCGTCTTGCACGTGGAGATGCAAATTTTTCATAGAGAGAGCGAACAAGAATACGGTGGAGAGAAGCAGAATGCAAATGGGGAACAACTACAAACAGAGGGACTTGAACCCAAGACCTCTTGCAATGATACCATGTTAAGTTGTCAGTTATCCCAAAAGCTTAAGTTGTTAGAAATGGGCCAACAAGGTATACCACGCTATTCAACAAATACGTCCATAATTTTTGTACTCCAGTTACCATGCATTACCCTTTTAGATATGTTATGCATTAAGGGACATGGACACGTTCCTTTGTTTACAGTAACTTACTGAAGACTAGTTTACGTATATTTGAAATTCCTATCAATTTTCTTCTGATTTTCCTAACGAAACGAGAATAGAGTTAACAAAAAATGGCCTCTTTAGTTCTTCCACTTCGATTTAATTTCATATCTTCTCAATTTTTCTTTTTTTACCCCTTCTCAAGATCTAGACGTAGCATTCAAGTACCTCTTAAAACCCCGTGGAGGACATCTGGGATGATATTAATTACATCCACACTCATGAAAGGCAAGAAAGTTGAGTAATTAACCGAGAGAGAGAGAATACCATAGCTACTGCTATAGGAAAAGAGCATTGTCTGGAGAAAATGCTAACACTTGTGAAAAAAGATTATTCTACCCTCCGCCTAATGGGTGTAGGATAAGAAAAAGTTGTATTGATATCCAAGAAAGGTGTATTGATATTTGTGAAAGTGTATTAATATCCGTGAGATAATGCATTGATATCTGAACTTGTTTGGAGTTATTGGCATATTATCTTTCACCTAGTAGGCGGAGGTTAGCAATACCGGTGAAGAAAACCAAAAAGATCCAGATATAGAAGCATTGCCTGTGAGACGCTTCTCCACCTTCTGAATATGAGCAGGTAATATGGTTGAATGAAGAATGATGACTGCATCTTTCTGCAATCCTGCATGTCCAAAATTCAAGAAACTTCATAATACTACGATTAAACTAAAGGGAAAGCAGTAATGCTACAAACCCAGAAGAATCAGTTTTGAACATCAACCAATTTGGCCAATTGTTAATAAAAAGTCTGAAGGAACTTCATGAAGACCTTTCAAGGCACTCTCGTGACCAAAAAGTACGTCATTTATTTGATCTGCATGAGATATCAATAGGACCAATGCTATCACATCTGCAAGCAAGAAACAAGAGAAAACTAAGTCTTTGATCTTTGAAAACAAGGTCGTACTTTATAAAGAATCATCACAAGGAAGTTAACAAAAAGGAAAGGAGGACCTCTCTCAACCTACCCAAGGCTCTATCCTGCCCCCCTCCCAAGTAGACCTCTCTAATATGATGGGCATTAAGTTTCCTGAGCCATATCATATGCATTAAGTTTTCCATGAGTCATGGTCAGGGGAGCATTCGATTCATACATTATCTTAGTGAAAAATAACTACCAGAACTCCCATATGGCTGAATAATCCAAAACCTCTTGCTATCCAGCTCAATTATTCAGATAATTTCCTTTCTATCAGAATCACCAGATTCCACTTTTCTTGTCTCTATATTGATAAAGGCCAGTATTTTCCATCTTCTTCCTTTTTCTTCTTTCTAATCATCCTAATATCAGGGGATTATTGTGTCTAATGTGCAGAGCCAAATAAGAAACAACAATGAATATGCTACTTAACAAACAAAAAGAAAAAGAACAAAAATCATAACCACGTTCACCTTTCCCCGCTTCTACGAGACTGGTACAACTAATTCCTCCTTGATTAGTAAACTCATCCAACAAAGGACTGCATGTCTGCACAGAGCACAAGTGCAACCCACATTCACATTATGACAGACCAAAAAGTAATGTCTCTAATCTTACTAAATATCACCAAAAATACATCCGCAGCATAAAATCATTTGTTTTGGTGTCTTAGCCAAAACGGAGAAAAACCCATATAGAGAAGAAATGTAGCATGCAACTGATATATGTTGCGAAAATTTCACTTAAAAACATAATACAAGATTCTATTATGTGGGGTTCTACTTTGAATATATTATTTAAAATAAGTATTTTTAACCCATATTTATACAACACCATAGAGAAAAGAATGCACACCAAAGAGAAAAAAATGCATTTTACCATGTTACTCATTTTCAACTTCTTGCAAAATGGACAACTGCGAATAATTGTATTTGTCTCCTTATTTCAATTATCTTCCATTTCTTGGTGTATTAAATTCAAGCCACTCAACTTGTTTTCTGCCTTTACACATTTTACATTATTTGACCTCAAATTCTCCTTATAGCGAACAGCCCATTAATGATGTTGACTATTAGATTTTCATCGACTGCAACCAGACTGTTGGCTTTCCGAATCTAAACTGTAAAATTGATGTGAAATGAAAGGCAAGTCAAATAGTATCATCGTACATATTGGCAATACTTACACTGTATTCTACGAATATAGAATTAGCACCTTAGTTGCACGAAGCGGTAACGGGAGCGGAAGCGGGAGCATGGGAGCTGTGGTATGTAGAAGATCCTAAGTTGGGAGCGCTAGAAGGAGCGTGTATACAAGTATTTAGTTAGTCACATACAAGCATGAGTGAGAAAAGTTGGCCCAACATAGTTTTTATATCAAATTTATGGACTAAACACATAAATAAGTCAAATATGAGATCAGAGTCCTAAATCTCTTTTACTTCTCTACTCCTTTTCTTCTTCTCTGCATATGTTTGCAAAGAGAAGTCCAAATTTCTTCCTTGAGATTAGTGTGGAAGCTCTCATCCTATTTAGGAGTGCGCTCCCATCTCAATGGGAGCAAAATGGGAGTGCGCTCCTTGAAGCGCCAATTTGAGCTGCCATCTCGGGAGCGCACCCACTTTGGAAGCTCCTGCAACTAAGATTAGGACACTTGGAAATCTGTCACATGAGGCAATAGCTATTATGGCTTTGGTACTCATAACTTACTAAATGAATGTGAATCAAGGATCTAGATTTCGTTGATGAATATATATTGGTCATCTACCCACACATATATGTTCAACGTATACACATTTTAGCAAAACCCATATAGAAATGAGGAGATCATAGCAAGGGGGTCATTGTCCCTTATGCACGGACTAATATCCCTACGTCCATGCCCTCTAAAAATATAAGTGGACTACCAAATTTCCCTCAACCCAGTAATTAACACAAAAATTCATGACTACCAAATTTCCCTCAACCCAGTAATTAACACAAAAATTCATCAGAACTCTCCCTCCTCTTTTATTAAACTACTCTCTCTCCTACTTTGCTCTCTTATTCCTCTCCTCTCTGTACGTGATAAACATAAACTCCATGGCAAAAGCTTCAAGGTTTAGACACAACAACAATTCTTGATCTGATCTGCCAGCTTTCCTCCAACAAAACTACCCTTCCTTTCATATTTATGTGTAGTTTTTCTTCTGCTGAAAGAAGATCCGACTTACATGACCCAACCCGACAACTACCCAAACAACAAGTTTAATTTGGTTCCAAAGATTATGCAGTTCGAAATCGGGTCAGATATTTCTCCACCCGACCTGTGCACACCCCTAGGAGCATGTGACCGAGCCACGTGGTCAGACCAAAAGCGGTGCCACGTGGCCAGACCGTACAGTTCAATGTCAACGTTTCGCGACCAATCTATATGCAATCGTCCAAGATCCAACCCGACACCTTAGCCCGCTGGCGAAGCCCCAGGCCGGGCAACCCGAGCGGTCACCAATTGGCAGTGGTGGTCGATCTTGATTGGGTTTGTCCCATATTGGGCACGTCGGGCAGCCAAATGGCCGATCCACTCTCCAACCCGCTACAATAGCCAGTCAACTCATCCAATCCTTTCAACCGAAATAGACCAAGGGGTTGAATGGTCTGTTTGTCAGATAGATGCTTTTGGCCAGGTCTTCTTCTGGTCATGTCAAAGAGTCAGTACAGTCAATACCCTAAAATGGCGGCAACTTCCCACATGTCGGCATACGACGGTCTGTAGATGAAAGGACAGCCCACGCATGCCGGACCAGAGGTCTGACGTGAGCATCCTTTCGTTGTCCCATCAATACACGTGGCACCCTCTTATTGGTAGGGTTTTGAACTGCCACTGTGACTCTTCGATTCGTGTGAAAAATCACTACTCACCCCCAACTACCCCCTTGAGGAGAGAGTTGCACTCGAATTCTGGTTCTCTCTCTTCTCTAGGCGATTTTCGGCAAGGGTTGGAACTCAACTGATTCCCTGTGTCTGACGTCATTCAAGCCATATTTTGCACTCGATCTCGGCGATCCTTGCAAGAATTGGTAAGAGTTTCTCTCAATCTCCAGTTCTTCATGTTCATCTAGACCCCGTTCGTTCTAAGATTTTGAATTTGGATTTGGATGTGATGAGTGTAGAGAGAAATAGAGTAATGATTGAAAATAGGGATAATGATTGGAGAGAGATAGAGAGAAAAATGAGAGTAGTGAATTGAGAGAAATAGGATAATGATTAGAATCCAAAATCCAAAACCCTTAAACGAAAAGGCCCTAAGTTTTTTGAGTTCTTTTCTTCTTTGATAAGTAATAAAGTCTTATTGAAATAACATCAAGGGGATGCCACCAATTTACACACACACAAAAAAGCGAGGAATAAAAAATAAAAGGTCAAAAAATAAAAAGCCCTATACACCACTCTATACACCAAAAATATCTAGCATGTCAAATAGCTAACTCAAAGAAAGATTACACTCCATCGACACCCGACTACACAAAGTAGAAATCAAAAGACTCTTAATTTTGAATAAAGGCCTAATCTCCCTGTCAACATATCTATGATTCCTCTCTCTCCAGATTAACCACATCAAGCACAGCGGGTTCATAATCCATAGCTTCCGTTTTCTTCTACCCGCTCTAGCCCCATACCATTCTTGAATAACCTCCATCACCATCGCAGGGAAAACTCCCAATACACCCCACGAAACAAGAACCACACTCCAAAGCTCCATAGCAACTGGACAATGGATAAACAAATGTGCCACGGACTCTTTATCTCTCAAGCACATACAACACCAATTTACCATAAACATCTGAGCCGTACAAGATTATCTATAGTGAGAATCTTGTCCTTAGCTACACACCAGGCAGAAAAAAGAACCCTGGTTGGTGCACAAGTACCCCAAATGGCTCTCTAGGGAAAGGATATGTTTCGTTCTCCAGCCAAAAACAGGGTAATTACTTCACCACAAAAGATCCATCATTTTTCGAGTTTTTTCAAAGTTTCCAAAATTTTGTTCTTAGAGAATCATGGAGTTTCTGGCAACTGATGGTGGCACTACGTCGGCGGCGGCCTCACTTGCTTTCCCGTCAGTGACCGGATCAAAACCTTCTGCCGAGCGGATAACATAGCATCTAAGGTTACCCTTATAACCACCCGTGCACTTCGATAGTTAGGTAAAGATGTCGGACGGCAAATACCGACGGTGAGAACACTTGAGGGGATGGCCAATCTTCGAAATCGGTACCACGTTCCAGCCAGGGTCCAGCTAGAACTATTTTCTGAAGGTCAAAGACCAATTGACGACCCGTGTGCATGTGTGTGTGTATGTATGTGACCCTCTCGTACGTGATCTGATCCGAAAGTTGCAGCATCGCCATTCACTGAGATTCCTACTTTCTTTGTGCGAAATTGCGAATGAGGTGAAGACACTAGATAAAATCCAAACTAGGCCCTCTCAGCCATGTCTAAAAACTAAAGATACTAGAAAAGACATGTAAATCCATGCAAATCAACCTATTATCACTTCTAGGAACCCCCTTGCAAGATAGAATGCAGTCTCTGACATCAAGTTCCACTGTGGTATACAGACATTGGCAGTCATCCCTTTTACGGAGAAAATTTCTACTGTTTCTTTTCCTCCACAAGTTGTACTCAGTTGCAGCAAGCCATAACTTCGTAAACTACGATGGAGGGGTTCACCGGTTCACCCCTTCTATGCATCATACATACACCAATTTGCATGGGTAAGAAGTCGGCAAGATTCAAACATAAAAAAAGTTTGAACAAACAACACCAAAACCCTGATTCTGTTGTCCAGACAAATTCACCGATTTCGGAAGCAATTTTCAATACGAAATCAGTAAGGGCTGTTGGATTGGCCAGATTAGGTAAGGGATTGGGCTAAAAGTACAAGGGACCGCATCTCCGCCAGATGATGCAACAACAAAGCACGGAATGCAATACTAATTAATAAATCCGAGTATAGGGCACAAATACTTAAATAAATGTACTAGCGAAAATCAGCAGAACAAAAGCCTGTGATGACGAACGAAGAAACGGAAGGATTTAGATGTGAAAGACAAACCTCAAAGGCTTGCACGCCATAGCCAGAGCGAAGGAGTGAATCGGCCAATTCTAAGCTCAATTCGTCCAAGCCAACGAACCCAACTACACTCTGAGACGCCATTTGAGGGGAGTTCAAAAGATGTGCTTACAGTTATGCTTCCTATTTACCTAGTAAGAACTGAGAATCACGCCAACTCTGCTTGAAAGAGTTTTGAGACTTCCACCACTATCGGCGAGAGTAGTTGTAGATGGCAGGAAATACTTCTGATTACTATGCTACCCTACATAATACGACAAGTCGTCAACATAGTAGATCACATTTCTCACGTTTCGGTCGTCGTTTTCCCTGACCACCAAGTAGTAGTAGTTGTACTTCTATGACTATTATGCTTCCCTACATATATAATACGACAAGTCGTCAACATAGTAGATCAAATTCTCACCCCACCACACCACCCCACCCCACCCCCCACCGACACTCCACCCCCCCGGCGGGGGGCTGCTTTTTTCTTCCCCCCTCTGACACCTCACCCCCGGTCCCACAC
>BPLS01000170.1:326258-358306 GCA_019656275.1 Rhododendron kiyosumense | reverse complement strand
CCCCCACACCCCCCGCGCCGTTTAGTTTTCTTTTTTCCCTCTTTTTTCCTCTTTGTTTTCTTTTGTTTTTTTTCGGTTAGATTTTTGTTTCTCTTTATTTTCTTTTCTTTCCTTCTTCCACTTTGAATCTTTTTTTTATTTTTAAAATTTTTAATTATTTTCTTTATTTGTTTCTTTTCCCATTTACCTCCCTTCTTCTTCTTTTTTTTTGGTGAACTCAAATTCTATTTTCAATTAAAATTAACTTTTTACTTAATAAATTTAGTAATCTTTTTTTTTCTTTCCATCACCTCCATCCGTGTCCTTTTTTTTCTTCTTTCTTCTTCTTTCTTTTGCTTTCTTCTTCTTTCTGTCTCTCTCGGCAAAAAGAAAAAAAAGAAAAGAAAAGGGAGGGAGTTATTAAGGCGCTCTCTCTCTCTCTCACTTGTTGTCTGCCGAAAAAAAAAATAATGGGAATGGGGAGGCTTTGATTTCTTTTAAGGGAGTAACATAGAGAGATGGGAGTGTTGGAGGATAAGAATGGAGATGATGGAGTGTAGGAGGGAAGTGGAGGTTTATTAGTTTCAATAGGATTCTAGTTGGTTTTAGATAGGAAGAGTACAGGATGAATGTATATCTTTAAAGATAATATATTTCGTATATGATTTTCAAAGGAATATCAATTATACACACAATGATGTATTTTAATTAATTAATCTAACTTATTATTGAATTAGTATTTAATATTTCAAATTCGTATAAAAAAATGGTTAAAAATCCGGATCGTTACATAATGGGTTGATTACTTACGTATATAATATTAAATAATTTAAAAATACATATAAAGAGTAAAAATAAGTGTTCCGGTTTTTAATTCGTTTGAACCAGTGCAAAGATCTTATTTTTCTTATCATTTCATCATATATGATCGTAATGAATTTTTGACTCTAATGCCTTTCAATGAGCACTCTAAGAGAGATCTGAAACTAAAAACTAAATAAAAAACCTTAAGATACTTGTTGAACGGCCTTAGAGCCAAAAATTCATTATGACTATTGAAGATAAAATGATAAAAAAAATAAGATTTTTACACCGATTCAACCGGATTGAAAATTGGAACACTTAAATAATATTAAATAAATTAAAACGAAAAAAGATATGAAGATTATTAAAGTAAATAAAAGAGAAATAAGAAAAATTAGAATTGGGGCATTTTTGGAAGAGGCGGAGTGGGGTGGGGTCCGGGGGTAAAAAAGGAATTGGGGTGTGGGGCCGGTGTCACGGGGTAAGTAGCAATTTACTTCTCATGTTTCGGTCGTCGTTTTCCCTGCCCACCAAGTAGTAGTAGTTGTAGTTGGCAGAAAATACTTCCATGACTACTATGCTTCCCTATATATAATCCGACAAGTCATCAACATAGATCACTGATGCTGTGTTTAGTTTGTGTTTTAAAAAATTGTAGGGGTAATAAATTGAATGATAGAAAGATAAATGTTAGAAGTATGGAGAATCTAAATGGAATTTTTTGAAAAATCCTTTTTGATATGGAAGAGAACAAAGCTCGTTTTCCCCAACCACAACATACACCTACACTCACTGGGCCACCTACGCTCACACGAACGGTGGGAGTGTTTTGCTGTGTATTTGGTTGCTATACTAGCAAACTTGGAAGGGACAATTCTGTATCTGTTATAAAACTAGTACAATATAAATAATAAAGATTGCAAAAATTAAATTAAGAAAGTTGACACAAATATATAAAAGTTAGTTACTTTAGGAATTATCGAGAGTAAAATAGATCTTCAGGACCTATTATATTATATTCAATGTTTCTTTTTTCTGCTCTCTGCCTTTTCTTTCTCTTTTCAATTGTACCTCTAAGCTGAGGTTGAATTAGATCTTCAAGACCTATTATATTATCGGGAAGGTTCCGGAGATACCTAAAAAAATACGTCAAAGTTTCCAATTGAATTTCGATAATCCGAGCTGCTCAATGTAATCAAAACGTGATATCAAGAGTACTTGCGAGGAATCAGCAAAAAAAATTAACTGGAAAAGGCTTCATCGGGATAATTTTTTATTGAACGGTTCAATAAAAAAACTGCTCAAATCAAGCCTTTTCCAGTCATTTTTTTTGCCGATTTCTCGTGGGTACCCTTAAAATTACGTTCTGAACACATTAAGCGGCTTGAATCATCAAAATTTGATCAATAACTATGAGATTGAGATTTAAGATATATTTTTAGATTTTTTTTTAGGTGTCCCCGAAACCGCCCTGATTATATTATATTCAGTGTTTCTCTTTTCTGTTGTTTGCCTTTTCTTTCTCGTTTCAGTTGTACCTCTAAGTTGACGTGGAATGCTTTTATTTATAGAGCAATGTACAAGATAAGCATTGAATAGGTTTTCTATTCCAACTAGTTTACAGACTATTCCAACTACAAGGAATTGATATTTGACTAGTGGTTATCCATGGCTTTCATAACAGTATCCAGATTATGCAAAACTTCTATGGTGCTCCCAAGTGGTATGTGAGCATCATACTCTCAATGAAATACAACTTTTGGATTGAAAATAGATATATCACAACCCTTGAATCAAAATCAAAAACTAAAAGTATGGCGGTTTTGTTAAAATGGGGTGGTTTTGACCCCAAAAAATGGTGGATTATTTACCACAGAAACAAGCAACACTTATCATTAACTAAGGCAACACTTACCATTGTATAAGGTAACACTTACCACATAAACAAGCAACACTTATCATTAACTAAGGCAGCACTTACCATTGTATAAGATAACACTTACCACACAAACAGGCAACACTTACTACATTTGGTTGATCAAGTAACAAGTTACCATTACGTAAAAAAAAAAAAATGAGTACCCTATTTTTTGGCAGGAAAATTTGCAGATTTTAGGGATTTATATATTTGAAGAATTATCTAAAAAATAGTGTTCGTTTATAAATCTAGTTTAAAATTTTAATTTGTTATGAAAATATAAAAATTTGAAAAATATTTTCCATAATTTCCAAATGACATTATAAATGTATTTAATTAATTAATTAATTTTAAAATAATCATTTATTATAGATATATTTATTTAACTTAGTTTTAAATATTATGAAAAAAAACAAGATATTTATTTAATATTTTGATAGCTTACAAATTTAGTTAATATATATTATAAAATAACACTACAAGTTGATTGTTACAACAAAATTGAACGATAAATATATTTTTGTTTAATAGCTATTGAATAATTTTGTAGGATTCTCAATTGAAGTTATGGTAGTATTTAATGAAATTAGGCTATTCAATTTCATTAACATAGCTTATAGTAATCAATATGATATATTTTGCAAATCTAACAACTAATAGTGTTGATACTAATATACTTGGCAGCGATCAATCAACGAGAATTGATTCATTTGTAATTGATAGATCCGGTTATATGTTCAACTAATTGATCAAACGATTTGAATCGATTAAGATCATATTTGGCGAATGTGGTAGTTAACAATAATGTTGATTGATAGTGATTAGTGAAAATTAATATAAGTGGCTAAAGTGGGCTGACTATTTTGTTTTCCGTATGGAATGAGCTTTGGTATGCTTGTTAAATCTAATGAAGCATGCTAAAATTATTTTTAAGAAAAAGTATAAGGTTTCGTTTGTTTCAATGTAAAATATTTTTTCAAAAAATAACTTCAAACTTTTATTTTTTGGTATTTAATTGGCACTTGAAAAATATTTTTTAAAATCATCAAAATAGTGTAGAGGGGGAGGGGGGCAGAGAATATTGAAATTGAATGTGGGTCAGAATTGACGATCGAAAAAACTGAGCAATGAGAATTGCAATAGAGGGCAACAGATTCATTTCGGAAAATAACTTACGAAAGATTTAAGGTTAAGTCATTTTCATCCAATTAATGGAAAATGTTTTACATGTAAAATATTTTTCTCATTTTTTACACAACCAAACACTGAAAAATAGGTAAAATATTTTATGCCTAAACAAACGGAGCCTAAAAAAAAACTTCAGTACCCACCATACACATACCCTACTTTTTTTTTTGGTTGCTGACTTATCTCTCGTAATCTACCCGTGCTTCATTGATGATGATGTTTACAAGTTTTGCGCAAAAGCTTACTTAGGGCTTATCAACCTTATTGAGTTTAGGCTTAAAAGGCATCAATCACAATGTTCCTCTTTTTTTCCTTTTATCTCAGTATGTTTAGCCTAATCAAAAGACTAGTTTTCCAATTTTTTTAGTTTTTATTGGCTTTGTTTCTTTTTGGATGTGGACTTGACATGGGTGTCAACTGTTCAGATGAGTTGATGTAGACTAGTTTTCCAATTTTTTTAGTTTTTATTGGCTTTGTTTCTTTTTGGATGTGGACTTGACATGGGTGTCAACTGTTCAGATGAGTTGATGTGGATGGAAAAAATTTCATAGAACAAAATTTTCTGGCTTTGTATTTATATGAATAGAAGATGACCATACATAAGATCTCAACCGAATCATGTGTTTTGTGATTTGGGTCATTCAATTCAATCCATTTAATTCGGTTCAGAGGAGGAAGGCGAAAGGAGACTCAATATGTAAAGGATGCATATAATCATAAAAATCATTGCTTGACTTCTACAACAAACATGATATATCGATGTACAAAGCATAGGAGATCCCTTGATCAGAATATCTTTCTTTTGATTATCGACGTCTAAAACAATCCTTTATATATTGTGGGTTTTATTTACGCTTAAATCATGCGGACAACTTTTCAATGGTTACGATAAACAACTTTTTTCCCCCACAAATATCTCTTCAGAATGTAAAAAGTTAGGTTAGCGTGTGTTGTCGTAGATCACTGCCTTCTGGGATACCACAACAAAGCACTTGCTTGGGGTAAATTCTCCACCATGAAAATTGATCATACAAAAGAGAAGAATGGACAAGGTATGGAACTTTTTCATGTCTCTGTTCTTTGTATTGCATGTGTGAAAAAGAGGAGACAAGTGCTATTCCATGATGAGGGATGTGGAAATGCTCTTGTTGATTGATTTTCTATGTTATAATTGTGTTTTGCTACGATGAAGGCTTCAAGTGCATTATAATACATTAACTCTTTTAGAAAAGCAGTACAAGTCTAGGGGAAAGGTAAAAACGAGTACTAATTAAGAGGACAAATGGTCATGTTATACAGTACATAATGTAAATGGATTGCACTGTCCGGCTTTGGTAATTTCGTTTCATTAAAACACTTCAATCCTACAAAAACTTGTGCTAAATCCTTTTGAAAAACTAATGTAAATCTGTTGGTTCATCTGATTAGTTTTGAGGAGTTTATTCAGTACACTCGTTTGTTCTTACTCTCTTAGGCATGTAGTTTATACGAAATTGATCACATTAAATGGTTGTTATATAATGGGGATATTTTGTCAGACGGGTGGGATTGTCTTAAATGGCTCAAAGATTGAGTCCACGTAAAAGTTAAAGTTTTATTAGAGATGCACAAAAGTTGAGCAAATTACTTTTAGAGTATTTGTGCTTAAGGTCTTTATTGCTTTGGCCCGTTTCAAAATGTATTACCTTAAGATTTGTGTCATGTTGATTCAAATCAATCTTTTGTAGTTTATTTGGATTGCGGCCTTCTATCCAAGCACTCAGTGTTTGCATCACATTTTCTTCTATGTCTAATGATACACTACTTTGCTGTTAGTTAAGTGAACAATTGGAAAATAATAACGTTGATGCATGTGAATTCATCTTTGTGATTTATGTGATTACAGGTCATTGGTTTGCATGGAGAGCTCTAATGACGAAAAATATAGCATCTTTGAGAACTATCTACCCAAATAAATAGGCCGTGCTCTGGCATCTAATGGCATAAAATTTGTGGATGAAGTTCTCAATGGTCCGAATGAACATTGTTTGGAGAATTTATGCATGGATAAACATGAATTTTACAAGTTATGCGACATTTAACAAGCACGAGGCTTGTTGCATCACACGAATCGAATCAAGATTGAGGACCAATTATCCATATTCATGTTCATAGTTGGCCATAATCTAAGAACTAGAGCAATTCAAGAGCTATTCAGATACTCGGGGGAAACCATCAGTCACAATTTCAACAATGTCCTTAATGCAATTATGGCTATCTCATTAGATTTCTTTTAGGGTGTGGAGATGGATATTTCGCCAGAAGCCCAAGAAGATCTCAGATTATTAGGTAATCAACTTGTAATCTATGAACTAACTCAGTGGATTGATCTAGAAATGAAAGTCAAATCGGTATCAATGATTTTGTATTAGAATTGTGTGGGAGCAGTTTACTGTTTACACATCCCGGTGATGGTGGGTGTAGATGAGCAAAGACCTTTTCGGGGTTTCGGAGGGGCTTGCACCTGGTTGACATCGGCGATGTGGTTGGAATCCTGAGTAGCATTGTTGCTGGCAGATGTTGCATTGGCGTAGTTGTTATTGCCAAACAAAGCAGTGCTGCTCCCTGTGTAAGCACGAGTCTTAGCTTTAGATCCTGAGGTGGAGGAAGGGGTGTCAATTCGCGATAGAACCCCAGTTTGAAGAGCTTCTTCAATAGCAAGGCTGGATTCGAAGAAAGTGTCGAAATTGGCCCCTTGAACTAGTACTAGATTCTTGGCGAAATTCGGTTGCAGATTACGGGAAATGATACGAATCTGATCCTTTTCACTCGGTCGATCAGTCATGATGGCTACTTTGGCCCTCCAACGTTTGATAAAGTCTGCGAAAGACTCCTTTGCATTCATCTTAGTCGACTCCAACTCTCGAGCGGTCATCTTGAGCTGGGCATTATAACTGTACTGAGCATTGAAGGCTGCACCAATGTCTTCCCATGTTCGGCGCTTGGAGATGTCAAGAGACAGGAACCACTGAAAAGCGAGGCAAGCCAAAGTTTGAGGGAATAGCTGAGCCATTGCTTCCTCCTCGACCCCATGCAGTTTCATCGCACCATGATAAGCTAACAGATGGGTTTTCGGGTCGCCCGTTCCATCGAACTTCGCAAAGTCTGGCATTTTGAACCTTTCGGGGAGCCTTGCATTTAGAAAAGGGCAGAGACGATCCATGTCCAAACCTCTGGCGCTGATTCTTTCAGACTTAGAGATCGTTTCTTCAAGCTTGGCCATCTTGGCGATTAGAGCAACCATTTCTGGATTCACAACAGGTTGTTCGGCCACAGGGTCTTCTTCGGCTACGAGCTCACGCGCTTGTCTTTCTCCACCTTATCTTTCTCCACCTTGTCTTTCTCCACCTATCCTTCCAACCGGGTGCCTTTCGTTAATGAGAGCCTGCAAATTGGCCATGGCAGCATCGGCTTGGTCAGCCCTTTGTTGCATGACGGCCAAGTTGTGCTAGAGATTGGCTAGGACTATAGCAAGATTTGGCAGCGGAGTTTCTGCCATGTCTAAGGTTTCTGTTTTGACCAACTTTGGAGTCACGGGCGAGGATGGAGAGGACGGAGGAGATTCGTGCGGAGTAGTCGGTGGTGAGTCCTCCCTTGACAGAGTACAGACCTGGGCTTCCGTTGCGATGAGCAGAAAAACCCCTAAACAGTTCCTCAAACAGACCCAGCGGACGTTCCCTAGCAGGTTTGGCCCTTATTCTCGGATATCCCCATGACGCAGCTAGACAGCAAAGTATAAAAGCTCAGTGACAGCCTGCAACAGTTTATTTTGAAGGGATTAAAAAATGGAAAATGCGCATCCCAACGTCGTCGGTGTCCTCCTAGACTCTAGAACTAAGGAGAGTTCGACCCACGATACTCAGACGCTGCCCGAATCCTCGGATTTCTTTTCGACGGTGTATCCTTGATTGAATCGACTATTATTATGAGATGCCAAAACAGCCTATGACTTGGCTATACCTTCCCTCGAAGTTTCAATGCTCGGATCGGAACAACTTGGCGTATACGTCGTGATACCATAACCGAGGTGGCGTAAGCAACACTGTGCCAGAGCTTACGCGGTGTGAGTGATTAGCACTTTTAACCTAAACGGTGTAAGTATCACGACATATCCTCTGTTGCTCCTAGTTTTCTGTTCGAAACTTCAACCGAATCTTAAACAAGGTCTTAGAGAGCATTGATTTCTCAAAGTTTTCATCGACCAAAGGATTTCGAATGCTGACAACGCTGCTTCGCTATCTTCCGACATAGAAGAATATTACCCCAAGCGTAGGGTTTGAATATCGATGAAGCAAAATAATCCGGAGAAGTCCGGGATCGTACTCAAGGGAATTAGTTTATGGCTTGCCTCGGATTTGTAGATGCAAGTAAGGATTTCGACTTTTAGCCAGTCAACTTGGTTTTACTTTGAATGGTGGAATTAAAATGACTAAATTAAGAGCGAATTAACTAGGAAAAAGATAGGTTAGGTCTAGGGATCCTAGCACTCATGACTTGGGCTAAATCACATTTTTCACCAATTCACACGATTTAAAATACACAATTGTAGGTATCAAAATCGGGAAAAAGAGATCCGATTATCAAGCTAACTCTAGAACTCATTTGGTAAACACCTCGAGCGACAGAGCTCTAAGCATCATGTGTGGTAGGTAGGCGAAGCTCCTACCTACACATGATCAAAGAGGTTAACACCTCGGTAATTAGCCAAATGAATCCGAACCCCACATTAATTTTCAAATCTAGAAATTAAAGTATTATTGGTGAGAAAACGCAATTTTCGCCCAAGCCACTGGATGTTAATCATCCCATGACCCAACCCTTGAAACTACTCATGCATATCTATGAAGATAAGAGCAAGCGAAAATTGACTAAGCATAATTGAAAAGACAAGACTAGAAATAAAATGGATCAAACGACAGATCGGAAGAAGAGTAACAACTTTAATTAAGGCAAAAATATCAAAAACTAACAATTAAAGGCAGAAATTGAAATATTCAAAGCTAGAAATTTAAGAACACTCAAGAACACTATTAAGATGCAAGCAAATCTATCATAGATCTAGAATTATACCAAACACGTCCTACCTACTTGTTTGGATCTAATTACATCATTCATTTTATTCCCCGCTCGGAATATGCTCTGAAGATGCTCCGAAGATGATCCGCTAAGCCCTTCGGTACCGATTGTCCTAGCCTTACATTACTGAGTTAAGCTCTCGGTACCGATTGGATCAATTTCGTTCGATCAATACCGAAGCAGTTAAGGCCGGCGCTAAGCAGCTCGGTACCGATTGGATCAATTCCTTCCAATCGGCAGCGAGCCCTTATCAGTTATGAACCTTGAATTCTTCCCGCCTTGGCCACTCCTTGAGTTGCCTTGGCCACAGCTTGGCCACGCCTGATTTTGCCTTGGCGTAGCTTGGCTGGATCCCTTCTGCCCGGCCTGTTCTGCTTCTGCCTAGGCTAGGTCATGCCCTAGCCTTGGCTCTGCTTTGGCTCTTGCGCGACTTCAGGCCATGACACGCCTTAGGCCACAAAAGCTCCTTATTTGGCAATTTCTCCTACAAAACGGCCCAAACAAACTCTACGAGCAAACATAATAAAAAACAACTAATTAACAAATAAATTGAACAAAACCTAGACACTAGCGCACCCTTTCATTACATTTCCGGGTGCTTATCAAATGCGCACCCTCGAGGCACGCGACTCTTCATCGGTTCAAGGTAGCGTCCCAATAGGCACAAGGCGAACTCTAGACAACCTAAAAGCCACCCTAGCATGCTCCTACGCAAAACGGAATGTATGTATGTGCAAGTATGCAATAGGGAAAACAGTAACATATATACAGTTTATGGGGGGTCAGATGCAAGTAATCCTACCCTGTGGGTTCCTGTCTTAGTTTGAAAGGTTCTAGTGCTTTTGTATGCATGTAGAGGCCGGTTTTGGTTTAAAGGGGTTCCTCTGACTACAGTCGCGGTATACCTCCCATTGCAACGCGTGTAGCAAAGCAATGGTCGAACAGTATTATGACTCATCATCGTCCAAGGTTGTGGGGCGTTCGAGGACCCCGGGCTCCAGTAAACTGTGCCGGTTACCCAAAACACCTTAACGGGGCTAGCCAACATCGATGCACATGAAAAACGCCGAAGAAAGATCGAATAAGAGAGAAACGCAGGATTTTGAAAAATGCCTTTTGAAGCTTGGCTCACTGTTATTAATCAATACTTGGAGAAAACTACGCAAGCGAACAATAGTAAAAGCTCCAGTTCGGAATGGTCAGATGATGAGATCCTGTTACGTTACCATTCCATTCTTCAGCTGCGCGGAATGTACTGTTTTGACAAGTTTTTGAAAATTGTTCATTTATATATTAATCACCAAATACCAATCAACGCAATTTCCCCAGCAGAGTCGCCACTGTGGGCACACGCCCTAAAGATTTTTGCTGTGAAAAATTGGGTGCGGCCCTCTCTTTCGAAAAAGCGCAGTGAAACGCTTCGATTCAGAGTCGCCACTCGAGTTTTAGTGGTGAAACACCCAAGGAACCGAACTCGAAAATACTTGCTACGTTTGTTTGATTTGAAAAGGTGTAGACTGGTCCGTCGTCACCTTCGATATTTGAGGTTCGGGAGCTAGTTCACGAGAGGGGAAGGGTTTTATGGCACCCCTCTCACCCAATTCGGAGATCGGTCTCTATTCAGGCATTTTATAAAATGTTTGCATTTTTCTCTCATTGATCATTTTTAGTCAGTTAGGGCGGGGGAGAAGTTAATGGGAATTAAAGCTGTAACAAGTTGCATTATGTGATAAAAATGTTTATGAATGATGATTTGCTTGCAATAATTAATATAGATTGAGAACAAGCACTGAGAGCAGCCTGATTAAAGTGGAGTACGCTGTTTTTCAGAGATGTGAGTAGGCAACACACCAGTTTGCACTGGCCAGGCCGCTGCATACCAACATGACCTGCGTACGCCCCCTCACAAATGGCGTACACCCCCTCACAAATGGCGTACACCACTCCTATGCACTCACAGTCTTTGTTTGCAACCCTCTGGGTTCTGGAATGGAACAGCGCACACCCAGGACAAACCACACAGTTTATAAAGCAACCATATTTACAAATACAAATATATGAAATGGCTTAAAGCCATGAAAATAGATAGAAAACC
This sequence comes from Rhododendron kiyosumense, assembly GCA_019656275.1. Lineage (NCBI taxonomy): Eukaryota > Viridiplantae > Streptophyta > Magnoliopsida > Ericales > Ericaceae > Rhododendron > Rhododendron kiyosumense. Next base: position 347,207 of record BPLS01000170.1, on the reverse strand, counting down.
CCATAAACAGAGTGGGGAGATAGCAAGAGGCCAGAACTAAATTACAATACAAGAGCCAGCCACCGGACCTTGGCATGACTGTCGTACGCCGGTCTTGTAAAACCGTACGCCAGTCATGTCTTTTGTCCAGTGCTTGGCTTTGCATCATCTGAGCTCTGGAACATGACCAGAAAGATCCCAAAGGCCTTTTAGAACAGATAAAGAATAGAATATTAAATGTTACAGCTGGACAGTTCTAAAGTACAGAAAGCAGAAGATTGGTTTTTAGCATGCAATCAGGTGATGAAAGTAAAATATACGTAAGAAATAATGATCAAGGATCCCCACGCCAGTGGTGCACGTACTGCCATGACTGGCGTACGGCTCTGTAATACTGACGTGCGCCATCTCTCATTTCATGCGATTTTTTTTATTTGACCAGTTTAAGGCCAGGACTAGTATTGACTACTAGTCTGGACTAGTTTGGTTCCACTCAGGAATTAAAAACAGAAAGCCACACAAATGTGGTATGCCTTTGGTTTACAGATTGAAGGTGGTTTGAGCTTTGAGGTGGAAGATGGAGGCTGGATGATGGCTGAGTATCAGTGGGGTATGTGAGAGAAGACTCCTCTTCTTTCTCTTTCAATGGAGGAGAAAGAAAGAATAAATGAGAGGAGAGAAAGGGCTTAGACTCTTAATGTGGTTAACCCCTTGCAAATGAATGCAAGGGGGGTATTTATAGAGGGGAATGACCAGAGGAGGGGGCTGGTCAGCTGTGATTAAGGTTTGGTTGAGTTAGGAGAGGGACTTGGCTTGATGGAGGGTGTAGGAGAGAGGGGGAGCCGGCCAGTAGAGAGTAATCATTAGGGACTGTGGACTACGTCAGGGTGGCCACAAAAGTCCTGAGCACGTGGTTGAATAGTGATGCTTTGACTGGATTTGACTGGCGTGCGCCAGTAATAACTGAGTCAACGGTCGATGACCGACATATGGCAGTCGACTGGTGTACGTCAAAACAGGACTGACGTAAGGAAGTTTGGTTTTGCTGGGGCCATTTGGTTCTGGCTTGAAGGACTTGAAACGGGTATTGAAAGAGTTTGGATGAGGCTCGGAACACTCAAAACTCAAACACACCATCAACCTCAAACTGTTCTTGATCATAATCATCATCGGGGAAGTAAAAAGATCGTAAAACAGCGTTATCTAGATGGTCCAGAATAGAGTGTCTACAGCTGCAGATGTGGACGGGACAGGCCATCGTTGCTGGGGATCAAGCTATCCTCGGCACGAAGCATTCCAACAAACACGGGTAGGTCGTGTCAGGCAGGTTGAATTCCATCTGTTGGGAATTTGAGCCAATCTCCTTATCATAGACCATCCGAGACAGAGCAATAAGGCTGCTGGAAGATCCGCGTGAAGCTAGACTGATGTAGAGGTAGTCATTTAGGGTAGACCGAGGCAAACTCTCCTGGGGAACAATTAGTTGCGGACGAGAGGACCATTAAACGAACCGTCGGACGATAATCTGATCGTCGTTGTGGATTGTATGGATGACATGGCTAAATACCGTTGATGAATTTGACAGGACCGGCTGTCGTTGAAATGCAGACGAATAGATCAATGTGCTGAGTGATTAAACCGTTGAAGTTAGGATGAGAGGATCATCAGTATAAATGATCGAGCTGTTGAAGTCAAGATGGGAGGATCATCAGTATAAATGACCGAGCCGTTAAAGTCTGGATGGGAGGATTATCAGTATAAATAATCGATCGTTGTAGACAGGATGGGAGGATCATCAGTATAAATGATCGAGCCGTTGAAGTCTGGATGGAGGATCATCAGTATAAATGATCGAGCCGTTGAACTCTGGATGGAGGATCATCAGTATAAATGATCGAGCCATTGAAGTCTGGATGGAGGATCATCAGTATAAATGATCGAACCGTTTCAGACAAGATGGGAGGATCATCAGTATAAATGATCAAGCCGTTAAAGTCTGGACAGAACCGGCTGTTGTTAATTTGTTCCGCAGAAGATTTTATCGCATCCTGCCATGTGAACAATGCCGCAAGAGATTTTTCAATCGCATCCGTCAGCAAACAAATCGTGGATTCAGGGAGATTTCTTCGCATCCGCTGACCAATAATAACAAAACCGTAGGAGATTGCATCGCATCCTTTGGCAAACAAACCGAGAGTTTAGGGAGATTCTATTGCCTCTGCTAAACAAACAGAACAACACCACAGGAGATTGCATCGCATCCTTTGGCAAACAAACTCGCATCCTTTGACAAACAAATTGAGAGTTTAGGGAGATTTCCATTGCCTCCTCTAAACAAACAGAACAACACCACAAGAGATTGCATCGCATCCTTTGGCAAACAAACTGAGAGTTTAGGGATTTTCCATTGCCTCCACTAAAAAAACAGAACAACACCACAGGAGATTGCATTGTATCCTTTGGCAAACAAACTGAGAGTTTTGGGAGATTTCCATTGCCTCCGCTAAACAAACAGAACAACCCCACAGGAGATTGCATCACATCCTTTGGGAAACAAAGTCTTGATGGTAACCATTCTGGCCACCTTCCTGTTTTCAATAGTTGATATACACAATATGCAAAGATGTATACAATATGAATGCATATACTGAAAATGCAGACCCTAGCTAAGGGCGGCTCCTAGGAGGACAACGATGCCTAAGGACTACCTCTGAGCCCCAGTACTTTACTGTCTGCTACTTCTGAGATGCGTACTTAGATAGAAGCATGGTGAACGGGCCGACGTGCCCCAGTTGACGGAATTGGGCTTGCGTGCCCCTTCTTTGATGCTTGGGCGGATGTGCCCTAAAGATATGCTTTGCTTGGCCTTGGGCTGATGTGCCCTTGCCATTAACGAGATTCTACTGCTTGTAGATTATAGAAGCTAGGGTAGCAAAGTAAAAATTGCATTTTCCAGTTTGTGGATAAAAACTGACCGCTAATATCTAATTTGCATTGACAAGTGTCCTAAATTGACACACAGACATGCGCACATACACAAACTCGCCTAGCTCAAACGAAAAAGGGAGAAAGAGCTCCGGGATACGATGCGGATCCTGGACACATGGAAAATAATAAAATTTTGGGCATTAACGTGCCAAAACTCACAATAGTCCTTTAGACAGGTGAAACTGACACTTGTGAGGTCAAAATAGCTGTACAATGACCTGCACGAACAAATAGAACCGAGAATAGCATCTCGACATGACAATGGACTGAAAACTAGAAAAATGTCACAAAAACGGACATAAGACTCAAACGATGACTCGTATAGGCCCAGACTGAAACCGACACCCCGTGTAGTCACATTAGATCCACATGACCTGCAAGGCATGACAAAACTTGGCAAAAGCCCCTTGAACAGGACTCGAAGGCAGTAGCTGACTGCTATTGACTGATGCCGAAATTGAATAAGGGCGTGCAGGTTTGAGACCAACGCACATAACTATGAACAAGTGCGCGTGAATCTCAAACTAGCACGGGTGACTACAAATTTGCTACGACTGCTTACACCAGACTTCGCTGAACTTAGAATAAACTGTGAGCCATTAGGCCTCGCCAGCATTTCATTCTGTTTTTTATGCTTAAAATCTTTTAAGGCTTTTGCTCAGCTTTGAAATTGAAGTAGTAGTTTGAAATACACTTGAAAGACCAAAGGTTCCCCCTTTCAGACTCCTCCCATGCAGCTTGATCTTCGATCCTCTTCGACCTTTAATGTGTACCAAATGTCAACCATAGATCCAATTGATAGATTGTCACCGAGTCTCAAAGAGAGACTGTCTACGTATCCCAAGCTAGGGAATCAGGTCAAAACGTAGCTCAGGCCAAGGTTCACTCGAGTATTTTACCTCACCTTTTACGCTCTAACTTTTGCCTAGAACCGCCCATTCGGGTTTTCGGTCTAGCGAACTTTCAAATATTGCCTTTACTTTTGCCTAGACCGCCTTCATAGGTTCTCGATCTAGTAAGCTGTTTAACTTTTGCTTGGAACTGCCCACCCTTGGGGTTTTCAGCCCAACGAGTTTCTCTTAGGGAAAAGGCTTTTGATCCATGTTGACCAAGGTATTTGAATTTGATTGCCATCGAGGTCGGTCGAGATCGATGATCTCTGGCCGCAGCCTCAGATAAAACGGCTTTGATAGCGCAGAGTCCAGTGTGCTTTAGTTGACATGTCTCATTCCAAGCCAATTTTGAACTTTCTAACTTATGCTTGGTGGAACATTGTTCCTACAAACTTGAACGTGGTATGAGGCGCTGGACCTTCTGAGCTTCTGTTTTTTGGCTTGGTATCCGATAGCAAAGGGATTCGATGTTTCTTTATCTCAAGATCAATACCGGGCGTGTCTTTGTGAGACCATGCCAAGTCATTGATGAATTCTTTGAACTTGTCTGACCTGGCACAATGCTCCTCTGGGAACCGCGTTGAACCAGTTTGAACCATTTGGAGATCTACTTCATCTTTCAAGTTTATTTGAAAACTACAATTTCAATTAATAGGCTGAGCATGCCTTTTGTCTTCCCTTTCGGCGAGGGAACACATTTCCTTGGGGATAATCCCATCGAAATCCATCCATTCGTCATCAAGGATGACACAGTTTATTCAAAAGCCAGCAAAGTACTTAGAAGCAAGATAATGCATATCATAAAGAAAGTCCCTCGGGGTTGCCAAGTATAGCAAACTCAAAATTTGAAACAAAAGCTACGACGTGGAGGGCCAAGAGGCACAACCTCCGACTCAAATCTAGACTTAGACAAATGCAAACGACTCCGTGTCAGACTCAGACAAAATGCCAATGCAAACTAGACGAGGTTTGAAAATGCAATTTTTATAACTACTATTGGCTTCCTCACAGAGAGGTGGGGTTCAATGGATGTCCGGCACAAGCAACAGCACTTCGGCTTCCTCAGCTTCTTCGGCCAAACCTACTCGGTGTTCCCATGAACGATGGACCTCAGCCCATCAGTCTGCTCCTTTGTAAGCTCCTCATTACTGTCAAACTAGGTGTCGGCATTGAAAACCTTAATTGCCCAACCTACAACCATAATGTTAATCTTCGGTTCAAACGGGATGGATACGATTGGTTTGGGTTGGCTCTCTGGGACGATATAATGGCTAGGGTTGAATATGGTGGAGCTGGAGTCGATTTGAGTGGAGGTGATAGATATCTGACCAACCAGAGGGTCAGAGTTGTGTTGAGGCAACGAGTTAGAAATGACGTTGGGCTTTGGTGGAACATGAACCATGCCATTGTCAATGAGATCTTGAATCTCATAATCTCATGTCGAAGACGATAGCATGCATCAGTGGGATGGTCAGGCATTTGGTGGAAGGCATAGAAGAGGTGAGGCTCGTAACCAGAAAGTAAGACTTTTGGCGGAGAAGTTGGGGTCAAAGGTTTGAAATGCCCAGACTTGACGAGTTTTTCCATCACTGCGGACAGAGGTGCCTCAAAGACAGAAAAACTCCGAGGTTGGGTTCAGGCCCGGTAGCTTTGGGCGTTTTGAACCTGATTGACATCGGTTGTATGATTGGGGGAAGCAGAAACGTCGTCCCCACTTGTAGCTGTATTGGAGTAGTTGCTGTTACCAAACAAAGCGCTACTATTTCCAGAGTAAGCCCTTGGCTTAGCTTTCTGTGAGGAGGACTCTCCCCTAGGCAGAATTCCACTCTGCAGTGCATCTTCAATGGCTAGGCCTGACTCGAAGAAAGTCTCAAAGTTTACAGATGCTTGAACCAACACGAGGTGCTTGGTGAAGTCAGGCTGAAGATTGCAGGAGATGATACGAAGTTGATCCCTCTCACTCAGGCGCTCAGTCATTAGAGCGGCTTTGGCTCTCCACCTCTTAACAAAAATCCGCAAAAGACTCCTTTGCTTCCATTCTGGTGGACTCTAACTCCCGAGTAGTCATCTTGAGCTGAGAGTTGTAGTTGTACTGTGCAATAAAGGCAGCCCTAATATCCTCTAAAGTTCTTCTTTTGGAGATGTCGAGCGACAGAAACCAATGGAAGGCAGGCCCAGAGAGAGTTTGAGGGAAAAGCTGAGACATGGCCTCACTTTCCACACCAAGCAATTTCATTATAGCATGGTAGCCAAAGAGATGAGTCTTGAGATCACCGCTCCCATCGAACTTAACCAAGTCAGGCATCTCGAATTTGTCAGGAAGCCTAGCATTAGGGTACAAACAGAGACGATCCAGGTCAATTCCCCCTGCACTGATCTTCTTGGATTTTGAAACAGCTTATTCCAGCTTAGCCATCTTAACCATAAGAGCAGTTATGTCAGGATTTTGAACAGGCCTAACAACAGTGAGGTTTGGATTTGATGCAGGCACACGAGCCTCTCTAGGAATGGGCTGAACAATGAGACGGCCTTCATGGTTTGGATCCTCAACAAAGGCAGGCTCTGCATGACAATCCTCATCGTCCTCGCCCTCCTCTTCGACCGCTGGTAAAAGACGAGTGTTGATAAGGTCATTCAGGCGAGTGATGTTAGCATCTGTCTGAGTAGGCCTCTGTTGCATAGCAGTGATACTGTTCTGGAGGTTTATGAGCATAGTTTCCAGAGTGAGCGGTTGATCTGTCATCGCAGGGTTTTTCAATGAAGCTTGATGAAGAAGCTGAAGATGGGGAAGTCGGCGGCGTGGCTTTTTGCAAAATCGATGGCGAACCCGCCTGTAGGGTGGCCAACAGTGAACCTGGAGAAGCCTCTGTTGCAATTGACAGGGAAGTTAGCCTAACAAGCCTTTGAATCGGATTCTGCTGCAAACGTTCCCAAGTAGGTTTGGCTCTTCCTTTCGGTATTCTCTTATTCAGTGCAATGGTTCCAAACTAGACAGTAAAGTAAGTGAAAGCTCAGTGGCGTTCTTGCAGCAGCAGTTAATTGCAAAAAGAAATTCAATGCACACGTCATCGTCGTCGGTGTCCTCCTAGACTCTACAACTACAGACGAGTTTGTCTCATGACGTTCGGATGCTGCCAAAATCCTCGGAATTCTTTTCGAGGGTGTATCCTTATTTGAATCGACTAACACAAAGAGATGTCAAAACAGTCTAAGCCTTTGACTATTCCGTTCTCAAAGTTTCAACTTGGAATTCGGAAAAACTCGGTATTGATGACATGGCACCTTAACTTTGAACGCCGCGGTGTATAGTGACTTCGCACTTCAACCTGGGTAGTACCAGTGACACGACATCCATACTTTGTGGTTCCTTAGTTTTGATTGAAACTTTAATCAGGCATGAGCCAAGGGCTTAAAGAGGTTTGATTTCTCAAAGTCTCGCTGATCTAAGGACTTTGAAAATTAGCAATATGTACCATCGAGATGCACGACTCTTCATCGGGTTATATCAACGTTCTAATAAGCATAAGACAGACTCAAAAGAGAGACAACCTAAAAGCCGTCCTAAACATGCTCCTACGCAAAACGGTGTGAATGTACAGTACATGCGATAGGGAAAACAGTAACATGTAGACAGTATGTGGGGCTTAGATGCAAATAGATCTTACCATGTAGGTACCTGTCCTAGTTTAGAGAGTTCTAGTGCTTTGTATATGCAAAGACTAGTTTTGGTTTGTAACAGGTTCCTCGGACTAGAGTCAAGATACACCTCCCACTGCTTGCATAGCTGCAAAGCAAAAGTCAAACAGTAGAATGACTCATCATCGTCGAAGGTTGTTAGTCATTCGGGGTCCCCGGGCTTCGATAAACCGTGCCAGATTGCCAAAACGATCCAACGAGACTTATCCCACATCGATGCAAATGAAGATGCTAAAAAAGTTTGATTAATGGAACAGAATCGCAAATTTGCAAATGCCTTTTCAAATTTGGCTCTCTTTATTGATCAATATTTAGAAGAAAGTACACAAGAGAACAATCGAAAAAGCCCCAGTCAGGATGGTCGGACATGAGGTCCTGTTAAATCACCAATCCTTTCTTTAGCAGCGCGAAGCTCACTATTTTGACAGACTTTTGTGGGATTGTTCTCAAGCGTATTAAATTTTAAGTATAGCCCAATATTGATTCGATCCCCAGCAAAGTCGCCACTATGGGCAGCGTGCCCTTTTCTTAGGAAAGGATTCCGTTCCCTTCCTAAAGAAAAATGTCGGTTCGATGGAGCGCTTTAAGCTGGACGACAAGCGCTCGCAAAATACAGAGTCGCCACTCAGGTTTGAAGGTCCGACACCCAAGGAACCTTATTTCGAAGCACTTGCTGCGCTGTTTGATTTGAAAAAGTTAAGGAACCAGTCCGTCATAACCATATCTGGGTTCGAGAGTCAGGTTACGAGAGGGGAAGAGTTTTATGGCACCCCTCTCGCCCAATCTAGAGATCGGTCTCTACTTAGGCATTTGCGAAAATGTTTATTTGCGATTCTGTTTGATTAATCAATTTTTAGAAAATTAGGGCGGTGGAACAGTTTAAGGGATTTAAACTGTAACATATTGCAAGATGTGATAGATGGCATGGATGAACAATTAGTATAGGATGAAAATAGACTGCTGTGGGAGTTTAAACAAACTGGGAGGCCCCTGTTTTGGAGTGACGTGCGCAGGAAGAAACCAGCATGCACTGGACAAGTCACTGCATGCTGTTCAGTCTTGCGCGCACAATTCCAAGACAAGCGCGCGCCGGTGAGCTCAAACCCACAGCTCTTATTCTCAAACCTTCTGAGTTCTGGAAGGACCAGTGCACACCCAGGACAAACTAAGCAATTATGAACAGTAAAATATATAGTTTAAAGGTTCTAAAGCCCTACAAATTAATAAAACACCCCATAAACAATGTGGGGACAAAATAATGGCCTAAAACCAAGTTATCCGTGCAAGGCCACTCACTGGTCAGAGGCAGACTGTTGCGCGATGGTCTGAACCATTTGACCAGTGTTTGGTTTGCACATTTCTGGGTTCTGGGATAGGTCCAGAATGATCCCAGGGGTACTCCAAAACAGCAGAAACTCATATTGAACTACAAACTAGTAGTTTCTAACAAAGGAAAGCAGTAAACTGATTTTTAACATGCTTAAAAGTGATCTATATGTAAATAAATTCAAAATAGTAGGACACCAATCCCCACGCAGTCCATCGCACGACTGAGACAGTCGTGCGCGAGAGTGGGACCATCTCGCGTTGGTTCTTACCTCGACGGTTTTTTAAACCTTGCCATCTTTAGGATCAGGACTGGTATTGATTACCAGCCTTGGCCCTGCCAGCCCCCCTCAGAGATCAGAACAGTAAATAATAGGTAAGCTATACCTAAATTAAGTTTGAAAGGGCTTGAGCTTTGATGTTTGAGGCTTGATTGAATGGTTGAATGCTTGATAATTGAAGAACAAAGTGATTGTGCTTGATTGGGGTGTGAAAATGATTGTAGGATGTTTTAACCCTTTTGAATTTTGTAACCCTTTGAAAGAGAAACAAAGGGGGATATATATAGGAGGAGATGGAGGTGAATCTGGTTGGAAACAGAGGAGTTCAGCTAGTCCACGAGGCCTGGCTGAGGTTGCATTGGTGGCCAACTGTCCTCCTTCAGAAAGGTTGGTGGTAGGTTGGACCATCGCGCGATGGAGTCACTCTGTTACGCGATGGAGTCACTCTGTTGCGCGATGGTCAACGGTTAAGCTTTGACTGTTGACCACCACCTGGCAGTTCGACCATCGCGCGAGGAACTGGGATTAGCGCACGACAGTAGGATTTTTGCCCTTTTGAAGTGGTGTAGGATTGGTTAGGTCCAAGGGTTTTGCAAACACTCAAAGCTCAAACACTTGTCATTCCTGGGGTGTTCTTGATCCATTTCATCATCGGGGAATCAGAAACCATAAGTAAACTAATCTGGAAGCTCAGATTGGGGTGTCTACATTATCCGGAAGGCTCAACAGAAATATTCCAGCACTTGAAGGAAAATTTGATGCCATTGTCGCTATTTTTGTTGTATGGTTCATGGAGACAAACAACGATATATGTCTCTTTTTGTTAAATGTAAATTGCAAATGCCCCTTTTTTGTGTTATGACTCATGTAAATCATTAAACTTGACATGCTACAATGGCCTTTTATTTACCATTTTTGATGAATATCATGCCTTGGTGGCTCTTTTTGTTTGATCAAATGTTGATGAATGTCATATGCCTTGGTGGATCTTATTGTTTGATGAATGATGAATGGTGTGACCTTGTTGGGTATGTTTATGAGTTTGTTGAGGGGTGTGTCATGAACAGGTAGTACATATCATTTCAAAGACTATACTTACCATAACTATTAGTTGTGCTAACTATTACTACACACAAAAATAGGGAAAATGAATGTATGTACATACCATTTTAGCGGGGATAACATGAATTAGGAGTACCTACCACTTCCATGATCATACTTACCACAAATACAAGGTGTGCTAACTAAAAATTGAAAAAAACTGTTGTCTCGACAATTTGAGCGGGTATGGCATGAACTGAAAAAAACTGTTGCCCCACAATTCAAATAGACCATTTTCACAACTAAATTTAGTTTGTTCTTGAGAAAGACTTACTTAGTTGGCTTTTTCAACTTATTGGCTTTTAGAAGTTAAGAAGTTTCTTCTTCAATATTCATTTTTTTTTTAGAATAAAGAGATGAATGAGAGCTAGAGTGGATAACTTTGAAGAGTTTAAGGTAGATATGAAGAAATCTAGTACAATTAATGCCATAATTGGTGGTAGGTAAGTAAGACAATGATCAAAACGTGCTAATTTTCTGTGGTAAGTGTGGTTTCAGCATATAATCATTTTTATCTTTCAACAAAGTAAAAAACACTAATGACATGGTATGGCAAGCAAAAATAACATAGATATGTTTACAACAATTACTATATTACCTACGGTATGGCAAGCAAAATTATATTACTTACGGAGGGTACCTCTCATTTTCATAACTATACTCACCACAAATACAGGGTTTTTTTACTAAATTCTTGATATGCTTACCACAAATACGGAGAACTTATTCTCCTGATACTTCTTAAATACAATTTTCATCCATAATAAAAATACCATAAAAAATGGTATGTAAAGCCATAGGCAATGGTAAGTATAACCATAAAAACGTAAAAACCTGGGAAACTTCATTAGATTATTGTGAAACACTTATTCGAGATTCTTCAACTTATGATCTTTCGATAAGTTGGTATGAGATAATAATCACAACTGCCGAGCAAAAAAAAGAGGTAATAATCATAACTAAATTCAGTTTATTCTTGAATAAAATTTACTTGGTGAGCTTCTTCAACTTTTTAGAGCATCCACAGTGGAATACCAAAAATCATAAGGTTGTTAAAGTTAGCAATATTCTCTTAAAAAAGTGCTCACAGTTTCGTAACCAAACTTAACAACTTCTTAGCAACTCATCAAATTTTGGCCATTGAATAATCAAAATTAACAACTTTTTGTCAATAACCAAAACCTTCTCTCTCTCTCTCTCTCTCTCTCTCTCTCTCTCTCTCAACAATGTTTCTAAAAAAAATATTTTTAAAAGAAGTTTTTTTTTATTACAAAAATAGTTAAATCGTTTTCCAAAAATTGTTGTTTAAAAAAAACTGTCTTTTTTTCAAAAACTTTTTTGGAAAAGTGTTTTTCAAAATAAAAGTTTTCAAAAAATTATTTTCTATTTCTAATAACTATTTTTGAAAAAAATGTTTTATATGGTGACAATTTTTTGATTTTTATAGGTTGAAAATGTGATGTGGCAAGTTTTGATTATTCAATGTTCGATTATGCCACTGTGGATATCTACATTGTTATTCTTAGCAACTTCTTAAATGGATAATTAAAAGGTGATATGGTAATTTTTGATTATCTAATTTTGATTTGTACACTGTAGATGCTCTTATGGAGTTTCTTTCTTAAATCTTCATTTTTTTAGACAAGAAGAAAGATGAATGGGAGCTAAAGGAGTTATAGTGGATAAGTTTGTAGGGTTTTAGGTAAGTATGGAGAAACCTAGTACCATTATATAATGTCATAATTGGTGGTAGGTAAACAAGGTAATTGGTAAAACGTGATAAGTTTGCGTGGTAAGACTTGCTTAAGCATATAGTCGTCTTGCCTTTATTTCATGGTAAGTTTTGTCAACCATGTGGTAAATGTTATCAATGAATATTAATCCATTAAAAATTCAGTTTTTGTGATATCTCTAGTCTTATGCTTTGGTAAGTAATCTTTATTCTATAATAAGTATGATATTAATGACGGGTAGGTATACATTTATGTATCATCATTAATGTTATATTACCTATCACATTAAATTTTATTTGGATCTAATTGTATTACTTTTATGATAAATTAAATAAAAGCATTTATATTAATAAAATTACTTTAAAAAAGGATCAAATAAATGAGATATTTCAATTTACTGATCCATTAGTGGTTACTCCTATATTGGCCAAGTGATCAATGTTAATCACAAAAACTGTTATTCCTTCATTTACTAAATGTTCAATATTAACTATCAAATAATCATTTTTGAAATTTGCTAATTGTGTAATTTGAATGATTGAAATTGATAAGTCCGCGGTTAAGAAATTAAATAATTAGTTAGCCTACTTTAGCCAATTGTATTAACCTTCACTAATCACTATCAATTAACATCATTGTTAACTATCATATCTGCCAATTATGATCTTAATAGATTCAAAATTGTCTGATGAATTGACTGAACGTATAACCAAATCAATCAATTACAAATCAATCAATTCTCGTTGATTGATCGCTGCCAAGTATATTAGTATCAACACTATTAGTTGTTAGATTTGCAAATTACTCGTATATCATATTGATCATTATAAACTATATTAATGAAATTGAATAACCTAATTTTATTAAATACTACCATAAATTCAATTAAGAATCCTACAAAATTATTCAATAGCTATTAAGCAAAAATATATTTATTGTTCAATTTTGTTGTAACAATCAACTTATAGCGTTATTTTATAATATATATTAACTAAATTTGTTATCTTTCAAAATATTGAATGAATATCTTGTTTTTTTCATAATATTTAAAGTAAGTTATTTAAATATATCTATAATAAATGATTATTTAAAATAAATAAATTTATAATGTCATTTGGAAATTATGGAAAATATTTGTCTTTTTTTTTGTTTTTAGATAATTCTTCTAATTATATTTTTATAACAAATTAAAATTTTAAACTAGAATTATAAACGAACACTATTTTTTAGGTTTTCCATTATCCAATTCTTAGCAAAAAGGCAAAACATATGGTGTATATAGATTAAAGTGATGTGAATATATAAATCTCCAATTTTCCCACCCAAAAATAGGCTGTAATATTTTTTTTAATTAATGGTAACTTGTTACTTGACCAACTGGTTGTAGTAAGTATTGCCTGTTTGTATAGTAAGTTTTACCTTATATGATAGTAAGTGTCGCCTTAGTCAATGGTAAGTATTTCCTGTTTCTGTAGTAAGTAATCCTTTGTTTTTTTTATCAAAAGTTCACAAAACCACCTCTTTTTTAACAAAATCATCACACTTTTAATTTTTTATTTTGATCAAAAAATTGTAATTTATCTATTTTCAATCCAATGACTATAATTTATTGGGAGCATAGTGCTCCCATAACACTTGGAGCACCACAGAAGTTTTGCAATGGTGTGGGGCTCATTCTTTATTACTATAGGGGGAATTCATGTTTAGTGGAATTAGGGGGAAAAAATTCTCAACCCATGAACACGTTTTTGGAAATTGCTCCAGATATGAAACGGAACAAAAATAATTCCTCATAGATGGAAAGATAACGTAAAAAGACTAATATAACCCATACACATTTGAAACCCTAAAAATCAGTTTCTCGTTGTTTCCCTTCCCCATTACGCAGCCAACAAGCTCGAGAAAAATTGGGGCAAAAATCAAGTGGTGTTCCACTTTTTGTAAAAGTACTTTTTTTTTCAAAAGAAGATAATTTCAAACTTAAAGATAATGAAAATCAAAAATATTTTTTCAAATTTTTTTGCACCGTTTAAAAGATCTTAATAGGATCTATCAAATAAGATCCATATTGGTAGAAAAATTATTTGCGTAAATACATGATTTTTGAGCTTGAAATTACCTTTTTTTTCAAAAAGTACTTTTTTTAACCAAAGTGAAACACCTTCTCAGTTGCCCAAATCCACAGAATATGCCTCCATCATCGCAGCTTCCAAGCCTCCATCGCCACCATCATCCACCGCCCCCATCATCCACCGCCCCCATCGTTGCTCCACAACAACCCCTCTCTCCATCCGCCTCTCTCTCTCTCTCTCTCTCTCTCTCCTTCTTCATCGTCGTTGTCCCGCTCCTGCTCCCCATCCCCGCCGCCCAATCGTTATGGTCAAGAAGAAGGACTCGAAAAACTTGACTTTGGTGAAATGGGTTTTCGATAATATCTAGATGTTTATTTGTGTACTATGTTGGTTGTTGTGCGTGTACCAAGCTTGGGCAAGTTGGGTATGCTTGCGAGGTGTTTGAAAAAATACCCCGTGTATGAACCTAAATTGCCCACTAAATTGCCCCGTGTATGAATTTAAGTTATCTCGTGTACGAGGAAAAATTTCAAAATGGCACCTGAATTTTGCATCAAATGTCATAGAGATACCTGAATTTAAATTTATTTCAATTAAACACCTATACTAACAAAATTCCCAAATTTAGACACCTGAACTTAAATTTATTTCAATTAAACACCTGTACTAACAAAATCTCAAAATTTAGACCCCCGCCGTTATACTTCGTCCCAAAAATTGCTGACATAGCATCTCTAACCTGTTTAAGTTGCCCTATTGCACTGTTTCCAATAGGGGACGATGAAGTTTGCCTATGGGTTTCGCTTGGGTGTATCGTCCCTTGTTGGAAACATGTGCAATGTGGCAACTTAAATGGGTTGGAGATACCATGTCAGCAATTTTCGGGACGAAATATAACGACGGGGGTCTAAATTTGGGGATTTTGTTAGTATAGGTGTTTAATTGAAATAAACTTAAGTTCAGGTGTCTAAATTTGGGGATTTTGTTAGTACAAGTGTTTAATTAAAATAAACTTAAGTTCAGGTGTCTCTGTGACATTTGGTGCAAAGTTCAGGTGCCATTTTGAAATTTTCCCTGTGTATGAAGCTAAGTTGCCTCGTGTATGAATTTAAGTTGCCACGTGTATAAAACTAAGTTGCCCCGTTTATGAACCTTAGTTGCCCCAGAAGTTGTCTCGTTTATGAACCTAAATTGCCTCGTGTATGAACCTAAGTTGCCTCGTGTATGAACCTAAGTTGCCCCCTAAGTTGTCCTATGTATGAAACTAAGTTGTCCCGTTTATAAATCTAAGTTGCCCCATGTATGAACCTAAATTGCCACAGAAGTTGCCCCATGTATGAACCTAAGTTGCCCCGTGTATGAATCTAAGTTGCTCCATTTATAAACTAAGTTGCCCGAGAAGTTGCCCATGTATGGACTTAAGTTGCCCTATGTATAAATCTAAGCTGCTTCTGATTTAGGAGAGGAGGGAGGGCTATTTTTGTCTTCAATACCATGTCTTGGAAATTATTGTTTTTCTTCCCATGATTGGATAATTTCGGAAAAGTGGTGCATGAGTGGGGAGTTTTTGGCCCCTCTTGCCACTTAAATGCAATGCCCCCCTTGCCAACCCATTACTATACTCTATGGACCATGCTTATTGAAACGGTTGATGTGGCAGAACTCTAATGGTGTAGGTGACCACGGTTGACGTGTCAAGGAACAGCAACAAGCCAACAACTCCTCCCCTCGGAAGGCTGTAAATTCCAGATTTTTTATCTTTTTCTTTTTTCTGAGGGAGGCTGTTTAATTCACACTATACTGCATCAACCAAACTCAGGGGAGAGAGAGAGAGAGAGGGAGAAGAGAGAGATGCCCCGTCGCACCAGAACCAGAAACAACTGGTTCTTCTTGTTGTTGGCAATCGTGCTGTTGTATCTACTCCCTCTCTCCGCCATCGCCCGACCGTTCGTCCTCGTACTCTCTCAAGACGACCTCATCGACGCCCCGCCCTCCACCACCGAGGATGACTCCTCCTCCGAGTGGGACGAGTTCGGCGACTCCAACACCAAGCCCGAGGACCTCGATCCTGGATCCTGGCGCCCAATCTTCGAGCCCACTGCAGCAGATCCAGCAGCAGCGTCCGAGTATGAGAACGAGGAGGAGGAGGCGCTGTTCTACTCGGGCATCACCAATATGGTCTCCTCCGTGAGTTCCGGTGAGCCTAGGTTGATGGAGGAGGCTGCGTCTGAGATCGAGGCCTCTGCCTCTGGGGGATATCCCCATGCCCAGTCTGCCCTAGGGTTTCTTTACAATTTGGGGATGACTAGGGAATGGAACAGAGCCAAGGCATTTATGTACCATTACTTTGCCGCCAAGGGGGGCAATATGCAGTCCAAGATGGCTTTGGCATACACCTATTCTCGTCAAGATGTAAGTGTGTGTGTGTGCGCGTTCACGTTCTCTGCCTAACATCTGATGTTTTCTTCACTCTTCAAGTCATTTACAATCATAGTACTAGTAACTAGTAATTATTATTAGTTGATGGAAGTTGCTTTGATAAGTTCCCCACATCCAGTCTGGTTTTTTAATACACCATTTGATTGATGCTGCCACAAATAGTGCAATCAACAATTTTGTTTCCATATGTAGAACGTCCTAGATTTTAGGACCAAGAGCCTTGCTGAAGAAAGCAATGGACTGTCTTCGTGCATCAGAGCTGCCCCCTTACGTTTGCCGGATGCTTCACATTCTAACACAAACACTTTGTTGTAATTTGGCAAAGACAGGCTGGAGTAGTGAACATGGCTAATTTCAGTTTATCAAGAGCTAACTCAGCATATTTTGACCACTGAAAAGCATGCTTTTTATTAATCATATCAATTAAGGTTTAGAGAATATACGAATTCTTTAATTCCAGCCATGGCTTCTGCTTGCTTATCCGTACTCTCCCTCAAACCATGGATGGCCTCTTTGATTTGTTTATATATCTGGACTTTGGAGATCTTGTACCATCTGTCAATTATCCTTCGATCTTTGCCTCAGCCGAGAATTGACTTCTCTGATACCAATTGATAAGGTCAGGAAAAGCAATCCAAAACCAGAAATGTAGTAGATCGCGAAGAAGCTCTAGCAAATATTATCTTATTAGACCAAATAAAGGTTACAATCAATGTTAGATTTCCTGAATGTGGAAATAAATGGAAGAAAGTCAAAAAAGATTAAACAACAATCGACAAATCCTTCTCTCCTTTGTTCTCTGGCTTTTATAGGGATGGCTTCCCCCAAAATGCAGCTTTACAAAGTAGTTGCAACTGTTTGACAAACTAAACAGAATTAGCAAACAGTTTACAACTAAACACTCTCCTAATTCCAAAATATTGCACCTTAGTCCTAATGATAACTGGCTATGCAACTAAATCCATCCTCTTGCATGAAGGCTATCTGGAAAAACCCTGCTTCTAGTATATAGGGAGGTGTACCCTAGATCTGAATTATTGAAGACATCCAAGTTTGTTTGGGTGCCTGGAAGCTTGCACCTTGAACTTGTTGGAAACATTTTCGTTCAACAATAAATGGGTAATCTCAACCGTAAAGATTGGTTGATTGTGGAAAACCTTGTTTCTGAATACTAATGAAAAGTTGAGAAATAACCCTAGATCCTTGGTGAATTGGAACATAAGCTTCAGTTATTTTTCAGTCTATCGGATTAGAGTATTAGACACTATATTTGGGAACACTTTTGTAGTCGCAGATCTAGATATTCCTTTTTATTCAGAACGTAAGATGATGAGGAATATTAAAGAAATAGAAATCTGGATATGGTGGTTGTTTTTGGTTTGAGTTTCCATTTGGAAAAAAACCAAATGAAACAAATCAAGCTAAAATAGATGTATTAGGATGCTGGCTCTTTGTTATACCCTCAAATGAAAAGGGAAAACAAAATTTCATTGGCAACCAAATAAGTATTTTTAAATGAATTTCTTTACTGTAATACATGAAAATCCAACAACTATAAAACGGGATCGTGTTGCCTTACTGTCAGGCCAAGTTCCTTTCACTCTGTTAGATTAGATCTTTTCAACAATTAAAATTTTCTGTCAGTACAACATTTTCTCATAGGATAGGTCTAGCTAGCAATCATTTTATTAGTTTGATGCATGGTATCCTTTGTTGAAATAATGATTACTGAAATCTCTAATGTTTGCATCTTGCATTTTTCCATTTTCTTGAATGTTCTTCTCTGGAATGTTTGCAGATGTATGATAAAGCAGTCAAGCTATATGCTGAACTAGCAGAGGTGGCCGTGAACAGTTTCTTGATTTCAAAGGACTCACCTGTGATTGAACCGGTTAGGATCCATAATGGAGCAGAGGAGAATAAGGAGGCCTTAAGGAAGTCCCGTGGGGAGGAGGATGAGGATTTCCAGATTCTGGAATACCAAGCTCAGAAAGGAAATGCTGGAGCCATGTACAAAATTGGTATATTCTACTACTTTGGCTTGAGAGGAGTGAGGCGTGATCATGCCAAGGCATTGTCATGGTTTTTGAAGGCTGTGGAGAAGGGTGAACCGAGGTCCATGGAACTTCTTGGGGAGATATATGCAAGAGGGGCTGGGGTTGAGAGGAATTACACTAAGGCGTTCGAGTGGCTAAAACTTGCTTCCAGACAGCAACTTTATTCAGCTTATAATGGAATGGGGTATTTATATGTTAAGGGTTATGGGGTGGAGAAGAAGAACTACACCAAGGTAAGGTCATTTTGGTCCTTTTTGCATGGGCATTTTTTTTATATTGCAGTTTGGTGTGACATTTATTATTGCTTTATCGCTAACTTTGTTACACCTTCTTGGTTGGGTGTATTTACTATTTATGCGGTTCCTTTTACACTTGCTCTATCTATCTAATTTTTTGTTTTCTCATTGTTCGAAATCGCCCTTGCACGCACACACCCTCTAATTGGTGGATCTTAGTTGTTTAGGTATTCCTGGTGTTACTGGACTCAATGTTCTAAAAGTTGCTAGGCACAAGTCAAGTAGTCGGCCACCTTTGAGCGATTAGTCGGATTAATCGGTGCATATTAATTAGTAATCTGCGGTTAATCGTTAGTTGGACCTAATCAGATAGGCCCCCGCCAGCGATTATTGCCGATTGATTCCTTATTTTAGAACACTGACTGAACTGCACCACACCACTCCTTATATCTAGATACAGGTTCTTTTTTCTCATCTAAAAGTTTTCATGATAAACAACAGCATAAGAATTTATAGGTGATGAATAAATCACATGTTACGTAGAGTGTCATGCCATGAAGCCACCAGCATACAGGTGGTGGTCTGCTGCAGGCACAGCAATACAGCAAAAATAGGGAAACATGTTACAATTACGGTCTGGGTATGTCTTTAATTCCTATATACTCGTAATAATATTTTTTGTATATGTGCTAAAAAATAAAAGTAAAAATTGTCGCAACCAACAACGAAAAAAGGTGCGCTTTAGACAAAAAAACAAGGCGATCAATCAAGAGAATCTTGTTGTCCAAAAGCCTCTGAAAACCTAGTTCTAATACCATGTTAAAGTATCAAGCTCAAAATTAATTGGTAATGAGTGGAAAGCCCACTTAAGCTTATATACTAGATTCGGAAGTTATAATTAACCAATACGAGGCAAGCCCTAACAGGTACCCTTTTATCGGCCTATTTGCCTTGGCTTAATATCTGTCCATGCACAATAAAGTCCAACCACTCAACTACAAAGCTTCTTGTATCTTATGTTCTTGGAAGCCTAAAGGGTCCATGAGCCCACCAATGTGTTGCTACGTGCTCATGTTCCTGCCTACAAGGTGTCAAGGCCAATGCCACAGGTGAAAGGTCTTTTTAATGCAGGAATAAGACCATACATGTTTGCAGGCATAGTGCATCATTAACCAAGAGCAAACACAAGCAATTGGGCCTTGACATACTACTGACACCCACTTATATAGCATTTACCTTAGCTACCACCCTAATAGAAAATTTTGTTGCACTAGCCGCCCCCTCCCCCCCGATAGGGTCCGAACCAAGAAAAATCTATATTGAGTAGTGTGGATAGGCTTTATAGGTCTCAGCCCAATAGACTCTATCACAATAATCAAATAAATTGGACTTTTAACGCACATCAATTTAAAATTAAATGAAGTAGCCTAAAATATGATTATTTGACAATAACTTCTGGTTTTTCTGACTATCAAATAAATAGCAATTGGAGGTTAACAACTCCTCTGTAGCTAGGACTTCGAGTAAAACTAATTAATATCCATTTTTCATTGGAGTTTTTGTTTACAATTGCGTTTTTTTTCTAACGGGATTTGATAATACAAAGAAAAGGAGGAAAAATTTGAACATATAGTTACACAATTCATAGGGTTTTTTATGAAATGACTATTTCGCTGTTTGTTATGCGTATAGGGAAGCATAAATAGAAAATGTAAACATTTTTCTGTATAGTTGTAGCCTTGCATTCTCTTTATTTCTCATGCTTGAACTTTATATATTTGGCACCCCTTCAAGAAATTCCCGGTTCCACCCCTGCCATTGACTGCAATGGTAATAGGTGAGCCAATTGAACACTTGGGTAGTCCAAAACACTTTGTATGTGTTGTCTTAGACTCTTAGGTTGTCCTCATCATGGCCAGCCCATCGCATTGGTGCGCCTACTGTCTACCTTGAGTTGAGGTAAGGCACAACCTTAGTTGCAGGAATCGGCCAAACATAAGGCGTTTCTCACTCAGATATGCGATTCCGCATTTCTCACTAAGAAATGCAACGGGAGCGCGTTCCCCTTGAGATGGGATCGTGTTCCGACTGGAGATGGGAGCTTACAAGAGAGAGAGAGAGAGAGAGAGAGAGAGAGAGAGAGAGAGA
>BPLS01000170.1:234487-326158 GCA_019656275.1 Rhododendron kiyosumense | reverse complement strand
AGAGAGAGAGAGAGAGAGAGAGAGAGAGAGAGAGAGCTGCTGCTGTGATGCCGACGTTGATCTTCATCACTGGACCTCTTCATTGCTGGACCTAACAGCAATCGCTGCTTCTGCTGCAGTTTGTTTTATCTTCTAGGGTTACCAAAGTTCTTTTATTTTTATGGTATGGGTCACTTATGTGGACTTGGACCATCTTTTTTGTTTGGGTTTGGATCAGAACTTTTTAAGGCTTTGCATGTCAAAGTTAAGGTTATCTGATGCTTTAATTTATTATATAATCATGCTTTAATTTGAGCTTTTAATTTTATTATATACTTTTAGTTAAAGTTATCTGAACTTTTAATACTCATGCTTTAATTTGAACTTTTAATACTCAATACTTTTATAATATACTTTTAATAGTCATGCTTTAATTTGAACTTTTAATTATGGTTATCTCAACTTTTAATTTTATTATACACTCATGCTTTAATTTATATAAAATATATAAAAATATACATAGCCACTCCCAACCTAAGGAGGTTCTAGACTTCTAGGTACCTCCGCTCCCCCGCACCTTCTTCATGCAACTAAAGGCACGACTATGAGGGATGCTCCCTCCGCTTCCTATAATAGCATTTTTGCCATCACTCAACGAAGATGAGGAAACTTGGGATTTGCCTCAGAAGGGAATCGAAGGAGAAAAGCAAAAAGTCAATAGCTTGAGGAGTCATAATGCAGTGTTACAAAGTACTTCATAGCAAAATATTTTGGAAACTGCAACACCCAAATCAAATGCATTGTCTGTCACAAGCTTGCCCAATTATAGGCCATGGTGGCGAGTCTGGTGACCAGCACCCAAATCCAAGTGGAAGCCAAGTGGTAGGCGCCTTATATTCCTTGCACCAGGTGAGAGTTCAAACCCCACCAACCGCATCATCCCTAGATTAATAGTAGAACATGATTTGTTTTGTCCAAAAAAATAAACTTCACATGCTAAACCATAAAAAAAAATCCCAGCACAGCTCCGCCATTGCCCATGGGCCTTGTTGAAATATCTATATTGCCCCTTGAATATGATTTGTTGGTTCTGGCTTGGAAGTTATTTATATCTTTTGGCTTAAGTGAGGATATATTGTCTTAATCTTATCACTTCTCCAAGTCTGTTTCTTCTGTGTCTGTTTAACAGATTGATTTTATAGTTTCAAGCTGCTCTATTGGTTTCCAGGCAAAAGAATACTTTGAAAAGGCTGCTGATAATGACGAAGCTGGTGGGCATTATAATCTGGGAGTGATGTATCTCAAAGGCATCGGGGTAAAAAGGGATGTGAAGCTAGCATGCAAATACTTCATACTGGCTGCAAATGCAGGTCAACCAAAGGCATTTTATCAGCTGGCAAAGATGTTTCATACCGGTGTGGGGCTTAAGAAAAACCTCCCTATGGTAAATCTGAAACGGGCAGTTTTTTATTTTTGGTTTTGTTTCTTTTACGTGCTCTAACCTCTTGGTGTAAATGTGTCTTTTTGTCTTAACTTGCCTTATCACTTGCTGTCCTGTGAATTTTCCATTGCCCACTGTCCCTTGATGTTGGTGGCTGGACCCCTTAGCCTTTTGATTCACCGACTAGCATCCAAAAGTATTACTTGCATATGCTTTTGGGAAGCGTCTATTGTTGGCTAAACAGTGTACAATTGTTTTTTGGTCGCATCTTGTTTGTGGAAACTGTATTTGAAAGTTCTGAAAAGAAATGATTGTTAATGTGCACACTGGTCAAATCAGTCTACAATGTCCTTCCATTCCTTTCTATGTAACACCTTATATGCTCTTGTTTGGTTCTTCTTAATGGATTACCACATTACACTTCAAGAAAGAGAAGAAATTGCTTCAGTTGAAGTTATTCATAGGAAGATAGACAAAGATTTACTGACTTCATATGCTGGATGTGCAAACATATTCTTAAAAAGTCATTGATTTGATTTTTACTAACGTATTTAATTGGTGGAGATCATATTTGGCTTTGCTTTGGCTCTCTTTTAGATCATATTGTTTGTTCTTTTTAAGTTAAAAATGTGTGATTTCTTGATTGTTTCATGCACATTTAATTGATTTGAAATGCATGCATTGGTTTCAGGCAACTGCATTGTACAAACTAGTTGCAGAACGGGGACCCTGGAGTTCCTTGTCTCGGTGGGCATTAGAGGCATACTTGAAAGGTGATGTGGGCAAAGCATTCTTTTTGTACTCAAGAATGGCTGAGTTAGGCTATGAGGTGGCACAAAGTAATGCTGCGTGGATTCTTGATAAATATGGGGAACGTAGTATGTGCATGGGAGAATTAGGTTTCTGTAGTGATGCAGAAAGACATTTGCGTGCTCATTCTTTGTGGTGGCAAGCTTCTGAGCAGGGCAATGAACATGCTGCTTTGTTGATCGGAGATGCATATTATTATGGCCGGGTATGTGTCTAGTTCAAGTAGGCCTATAGACAATCTGGGTATAGGAGTTGTGGTTACTAAGGCATGTAAATCAATTAGGCCTATGGAATACTTATACGGTTTTTTATCCTGTATTATTCAACAGGGTACTGAGAAAGATTATGATCGTGCTGCGGAGGCTTATATGCATGCTAAATCCCAGTCTAATGCACAGGCCATGTTCAACCTTGGATACATGCATGAACATGGTCAAGGACTTCCATTTGATCTTCATCTTGCCAAGCGTTACTATGATCAGGCACTAGAGATTGATCCTGCGGCAAAGTTGCCTGTGACGCTGGCCCTCGGTAGCTTGTGGGTGCGAAAAAACTATGCAAACAGTTTCCTGGTGAGTTTATTTATTTTTGTCTAGGATAACTGCTTATCTTTTTTCCAACAATAGTACTGAAGTGGGAGAGAAAAATATCCTAGATATGTGGTGGTGTGTGGTAAGTATCGCATTTAGGTAATATCCTTGTTCAGCAAGCATTTCATGACTTTGTCTGAAATTAGACATGGGATATGTATGACATATGTTTACCCTGGTGGTGTGTATTTTTCATGAAGAGTTCTCGTTTTTGAGTTAAGTGAGGAGAACAAGAACAGCCTTGCTATGTTTTTTTAAGGATATCACTAGCGAGAGGTGCGACATGCTCATTGCAAATTTGTTTATTGCGCTGACTTGTCCACTTTAATTTATTGATTAGGGGTGGGATTAATTGTTAGCTTAAGAACTTGCTGTAAATTAGGCAACAGCTAAGTAAAGTTGAAATGATTATTAATGAACATAACACAGCATGCCTTAAATGTGAAGTACCAAAGCAGCCTGAGGGTTACATTTTATGCGTGCTGCACAAAATGTAAAGTTCCAGATCAGCTAAGTAAAGAACCAAAAAGAAGCCCTTCCTCTGTGCTGTAAAATTTCTGGGAAAATTTGAGCTGCACATATGAAGGCATTACTCTACTACGATGATTGTGCTTTGCAAAAGTTGTTTTCAAGGTGGCTCCCTAATGCCACATTACATACAACTGATGGTTTTGTAAGTTCACAAAAAAGTGTTGGTTGAAACTGAACAAAAGTTACGTCTACATCACATATGTTATATGCTGCATGGTATTAGTCATCACCACCTAAATACCAACTATAGGTGCGTTCACATCCATCTGAACCGAACACCATGGCTATTAGTTGTAGCTCGGTATCGATGTTGAAGATGAGATTCTCACTAGCGTTTAGGCTATAATCAACAACAAAAGTGCACCACTCCGGCCCCTGTAGACATCCAACATCATATGAAACATTCCGCATTCTCCCTTTGGTCATCACTGTGACCCTTTGTGGTCAATAACACTTGCATAATATCAGACTTGAAAAAATACTACTCTACTCATAATGCAGCACAAACACCTTGTTTCATATCTCAATCATCCTACCATCAGATAAAAGACAAATTACTTCCTATTCGTAGTTAACATCGGTGAACCCCATAATTTAGCAAAATACCTTGAAACACAACATTTAACTTTTTGGTATTTCCTACTGCACCAAAACGAAACCCCCTCACCTTTGAATAATTAAGATAGGAACAAATCACAAAACATGAGAGAATTTAGAGCACTTCAATTAGGAACCCTCATGTTTCCCTCCTATTTCCCACCCCTTGGCTTTTATTAGTGTTCTTTTTTTTTCTTTTCCCCCTCTTAACAGATATGTATGCATACTAAAAGCACGCTTTCA
The DNA here is from genome assembly GCA_019656275.1 of Rhododendron kiyosumense. Classification (NCBI taxonomy): domain Eukaryota; kingdom Viridiplantae; phylum Streptophyta; class Magnoliopsida; order Ericales; family Ericaceae; genus Rhododendron; species Rhododendron kiyosumense. The sequence continues at coordinate 321,967 of BPLS01000170.1, read as the reverse complement.
CTTCCTATAGCTTCCCACGTGTATCAACCAATTCTAACATTTAAAAAGTGACCTAAAAAGATTGCCATCTTAGCCAACTCATTTGTTACAATGTTTCAAAGTCTCACTTATAAGCAAAAATTTAAAATCTACAGCAAGGTTTTACGAACTCAACAAATAACCATAGAAACTCTTAGCAAGCTCAAGTTATAACCAAAACTCTAAAAAACCCAAAGGAGTAGGAAGATCTCTTTAGTGGCTTACTGGCTTCAAAGGAAACAGAAAAGGACAAATGACAACAAACCATAATTAGACCATCCATATGTCTTTGTAAGTCTCTTGCGTGCATGAAATGGCATTTTCTTTAGCTATGTTTTAATTTTTCAATTTTTGTTGGAGTTCACTCATAAGAAGGGAATGAAAGGTTTAACAAATTATTTTTTCCAGTCTCTTCAAGAGTTTATAGTACATATGCACACACATTCTGTGTGATGTTTCATCCTTTTTCAATTTCGGCTTCTTTTGGTTTGAGTTTGTGGGAGGTTTTTGGAGTAATGAGTGGAGATAGATAGATAGAGAAATGAGAATGGAGAGAGAACTTATTGGGGACTGTGCGCAAAGAGAGAGGTTGGTGTTAGAGACCCAAAACGGACACAGTTTTCCTTTTTCGAACCTTTTTGAATTCGCAGTGATTAAAAAACACAACAAAAAAGGAAACATAAAATGCAATTGAAGTACAATCGAGAAGTCATGGCATTCTTATATTCCAAACAACCCCAACAACGCCCACCTCTCCTTTTGATTGTAAAATATAATCCTCATCTATACTTGGGTAGCATTTGATGTCCATGCAGAGGCACTGGTGTGAGTTCTAGTTATTCTTCTCTTACGTAAGACGCCAACCAAGGAAACACCCAAAATTCTATCTTTCAAACATACAGACGTGGATCTACCGCCCAAAACTGGGCCGACCACAAACTGCAGCAAAGAAACTAGCACCTTTAGTAGTCCGACTTTGAACCTTGCTGGATCCTGGACAGTAGGAAATCAAGTTGGGTTTCAATCAATCCCACACCGGCAGTGATAACGAGATCACCTTGGCCAAACGACCACCTATCTGGCGACAGCCCCCACCAAGGCTAGCCAACATTGGCAGCCCGCTGATCCATCGCAGACCCCATATTGACTGGATACCCGCAGCACATCGAGATCCTAGCGCCACCAGCAAGCCACCGCATCAGCACCACCTCCATCCCACCAGGCGCCAGCAACCAAGAGCAGATGAGAAAAAAAGAGGAGAGGGGGGAGAGAGAGCCGAAAAAGGGAGGGGGGCACGGAGGAGGATGCACAGCCTCCCCCAAGGGAAACCCTAGTAGAAGAAAAGTTTAGAGAGAGAGTGAGGAGTTTAGAGAGAGAGTTTTATAAACGGAAAACATAAAAAGTCTGGTAAGTGCAATATAGTAATCCAGAAGTACTACAAAATTACTCAACCATCCACCCAGGACAAACCACCAAAGCCCAAAGGCAAAGGGGCAATTTCGCGAGAACGGGACCAAAAATTCTCATCTTTGCTTACCTCCCGTTCAACCTTTACAAGACTAATACTGCTGGCACAACATTGCTTTGATTCTACCACATGGATCTCGTGCTTCTATGTTCTTTACATTTTGCACATTGTGACCTCTCTTATCAGTAGGGACTGTTTCAATGGATTGTTGCGTTCCATTGCTCTTACACGGTTAAACCTATAGTTACCAGCTTAACTCTTTTCAGTTAGCTTCAAATTTGCTTCATCTTTGTCTTGCTTCCGCAACATCTGAACAAAGACTAAGAAAATAAAACTAGACATCCATTCTACCTATTTAGATGGTTCTAAGCATAGTCAAAGAATCTCTTAACTATTGTGGAAAAGCATGTTTTGGTTCACACATTTCACCTCAATTGCTGATTCTGAAAATAGTATTTTTGGTCTTTGTGATGTTTCTTTGGTACGTAACTTCATGAACCCTATGGATTGTAATTTTCAAATCATGGTTGATATCTTAAATCACAAAGGAAATTGATGTATTTTAGTCGCTGTTCTTCTGTTTATGAGTCATTGAACTGAAAAGGGACTGTTTGAATTTTATTACAGGTTGATGTGATTGATTCCCTGCCAGAAGTCTATCCGAAAGTGGAAGCATGGGTAGAAAATGTGATCATGGAGGAAGGAAATGCAACAATACTCACTCTCTTTGTCTGCCTGCTAACTGTACTTTACCTTCGAGAGCGGCAACGAAGGCATGCTGTCGCTGGGGAGGCGGCACTGCCACAGCAACCTAACGACCTCGTTGCACCTGTAGTAGCCAATTAACGAACCAGTGGCGCTAGTGGTATTCTGGAAGACAATGGTATACATCCCTATCCTTGAGTGAAAGGGCAAGTTTTTACTGCAGGATGCTGTACAGTTGTCTGGCTTCTTTCGAAGTAGTCGAAGAATGGTCTTTGTTGTTTTAGGTGTGTAACAAATATAGGGGCATTGTGCAAGGAAGCAATAAATGGCCTTCACCTCACTTAGGAAGAACTAATATTTAAACTTGATTTGTTTTTTTGCACAATTTAGTTACAGAAAGAAACTAATGCCCAAATACCACCACTGCCTCCCTCACCCCAAGTTCCCAACCTCCACCATGACCACCATTTTCTCCACCTCCACCTCACCTCCTTTACCCCACCTACCTTAAGCAAGTTCAACAACCACCCCCCACCACCACTACATCTTCCTCCAATTATGAAAATCAACAGCCATTGTTGCATCTGTCCTAAACCACCATCTCAAAGGCCACGGCTGCAAAATCACGAGGGCCATAACAGTTGATTGTTTGGAATTATAACTCCGGCCGACTTTAGATTGTTCAAAGTTATAACTCTGGACGATTGTTTACTTGTGGGAATTATAAATGCAAACAATTTTTATTCACGATGATCTTAGGTGTTCGGAAGGGTGAACCCGGACAATTGTTGATTGTTCAGAATTATTAAGCTGGGTGAGTGTTGTGTGCTCTGATTATAAATCCAAGCAGGTGTTCAGTGTTGGGCACTATAAATCCGAACAATTGTTCGACTCTCCACAAATGAGAGAGATGAGAAAAAGAAAAAGAAAAACATTAGGGTTTCTTAACCCGCTCTGATACCAGGTTGAACAAATTTTTCAATGTTTATTCTTCTCCCATTGGAGGTTAATTTATAATACAAGCTACTGCTTGACGATTTCCTAGTTCTAAAATAATGCGTTGCCCCAAGCGTAGGGCGGAAACTGATGTAGCATAATATCCGGTGAGTTCGGAGTCGAATCCATGAGACGGTGATGTGTCCTAACTAAAAACTCGGGTTGTTATAATTTAAATGGGCTCTTAGGCCCTTGTCGTTTTGATTGAGATTAACTAAAACCTAAAAGTTGATTGTACTTTTTAGAAAATTAAAAGGAGGGACGGTCGTGGGGTTCATAGCACTCGCAATCAAGTCGGACTAATTTGCTCCATTCGGTGTTCTTAAAAATATTCGACTTTAGAGAGAAAAAGATACCCCAAAAGATGCGAATCCTTATGGTCGCCGTTCACCCATGCGCAGCGAAAAATGAGCTTTGGACCCCCATTCCCCCGTTCACATGGGCTCCGACGATACCCGGATTCGTCTAACGAATGTTCTTTAATAACATAAAATTGCCTTTTCATTTTTATTTCAAAATAGGAGCAAGACATGTCCGACCTGGTCACGGTAGAGAACAAATATTGTGATTCTGATCTTTTCAAGAAAAATGTACAAGTAGCATAACGAATCGGGGGAGTGTGCTGCACAGCTACGTGTTGTGCAGTCGCCGACGTTGCCTTGCCGGCATCGGCCCGACGATCGGAGACGTCCACTGCGTAGAGCTCGTGAGTACTACAAGTATACCAAAAATCAACCGGATCAAATATCATTAAGTGCCTCATCGAAACACATATAATTCGAAAAGAATGGATTCAGTGGTTTTGATCCAATGTTTCGTATCCATTAGGATTCATTTTTTTTCCAAGTTACATGTATTCCAATGAAGTACTTAAAGATATTTGATTGGGTTGATTTTTGGTACACTTGTAGTACTCAACAAGCTCTACGTAGTGATGTCTCCGATTGTCGGACCGATGCTAGCAAGGCAGCGTTAGCAGTCACATAGCACGTAGCTGTGCAACACACTTTCCCGGTCCTAGCATAACATAATTAAGATACATATGAATGAGTTGGATCATCACAATGGGACTCCATATATAGTAGGCCCCATGTGACAAAGATTTTCCAAGAGAAGCATTCCTTGTATTAAAATTATGGAGGTACACATATAAGCCTGAAAGTTAAAAGAACAACCTTAAAATATATGGTATGAACATCATGATATAAATTGAAAAATGAAATTTGTCTCACCACTATTGAGGTTTCAAGTCCATTTATGGCCCCAAGTGGTCCTTGGACTCGTGTGGTCCCAACCTGAAAATAGACATATAATGAAAATGAAATTATGATGGCTTGTACTGAAAATGAAATGAATTGTTGTGGGTCTGTCTCATACTGAATTGGTGTCCACAACCCTCCTTGTAGGTCCTCTCTTTGTACCCCCACTAACCCTCGTTGCAGGATGTGGGCACACGTCCCTAAAAATTTGATGTTTGTCGGGTGCGCCTTTTTTGAAAAGTGTGGCGAAACGCTTAATTCAGAGTGGCCACTTGAGTTTTTATGGTATGCCACCCAATGAACCGAACTTGAAACGTTTGCTACGTTATTTGATTTTGAAAAAGCATAGACTGGTCTATCGTCACCTTGATATCTGAGGTTTGGAAGCCAGGTTATTAGAGTGGAAGGGTTTTAAGGCACCCCTCCCGCCCAATTCGAAAATTGGCCTCTACTCGGGCATATATAAAACGTTTGATTCTCTCTCATTAATTAATTTTTAGCCAATTAGGACGGAGGAAGAGTTAAAGGGGATTTAAATTTGGAAGTTTCATGAAATCTATCCGTGATGAAATTGGTGATTTGTAGATTTTTGGCTCTCTCTCTCTCTCTCTCTCTCTCTCTCAGGGTTGTGGATTGGGGACACCATTTGAGCTTACTATTCAATCGGCGTTTTTGAGAGAGAATGGAGAGGTTGTGGATGATGCTGACTATGGACACTCGTACACTCTCATATATCTCTGCACTCTCCCTATAATGCTCACACTCCCACAATATCCTCTCCCACTCAAACTCTATAACTACCCATTTTCCTTATATCGCATCACTCTCTCCTTGTATATCTCTCCCTAACATTATTTTCCTCCATTCCTCATACGGTACTCTCTCTCTCTCTCTCTCTCCGCCCTTGCGGATTGTATCTTTTCCCCTCGCAGATTCTCTCATTTCTTGGTGATTTAATAATCTATAAATTGATTATTGTGCTAAATCGACGGAAGAGAGGTAGGACAATCAGAACTTACTTCTTGCTAGGGTTGCATGTTTCATGTAATCGTATGTATTTCAAGGTGAAATAGGGAGCTATAGGTCTGTATATATATCGTAAGGTTTGAACTATTAATGAATGGTTTGCATGAAAGATTTTGAAACGTTGAAAAACGTTTATTTATGCACGCCGTGTTCTGTTTGTTTGGTAGATTTCGGACCTTCCTGAAGTGAAATATGAGAAAACTCAAAACTGTAAAGTTGTAGCTCTCGAAATTCTAAGCAACTTTGGTAAAAATTTGTTTAAATCCGAGTTTGGGAGAATTTATTAGTTATTGAGTTTAATTGCTATTTTTAAGGTGGTTGGGTCTTTTTCAATGTTGTGAAGTTGATTACTTATTGTTCGTTGGGTTAAATTCTTAGACTTGCGTAATTATCGAGCCTACATTGATGCATGAACCATATTAATTTGGGAAAATGACGGCCAATGACATGTTGTGATAATTAATATTCGTCAAGGACATTTTCAGCATTAACAAATGTTCTCAGCATGTACTTGGTGAGTATTAATTATCAAAACACATCTTGAGCCGTCATTTTCCCTATTAATTTGCATATTGGACATCGTGATCAATTGTTTAAAGTAAGTGGATCTACTTATCAATTTATGGGTTTGGGGGGCTGTGATATCGGGAAAGATGAAATAGATAAAGGGGATGTGAAACCAATTCGTAGCGAGGCACGAATTCACCACCGAGGAGGCGAACCGCTCCATTGTAGGAGGTTCCGGAAACCACATTATGATTGGCCAGGGTGGGGTCAGCGGGACTAGTTTGCTACTGCTTTGCTTCTAGAATGCCGACTACATGGGAACAGATCCTTCTTCCTCGGAATCGAGACTTTTAACAATAACAATTTCCACTGACGAGCTTTCTCGCGAGCTGACTGTCCATACACAGTACGATAAGTACCTTGACTATCCAGTCTCTTCTCTCCCAACCGACTGGTTGTAGGTCCGAACCCAACCGGCTATTTCTTGGTGTAAGGATTCAGTCCAGCTACAAGTTCCCCTATAGCTACCTTGTTACGAAGTTCTACTCGGCATGGGTCATGTGCCAGTTCCAATGTCGCCAGAGGTCATGAGCCATGCCAGAGCCCTCGAAGTGAACCTGGTGTATGAGAGCTAAAGGTCTTAAGCCGTGCCAGGGTTCTGGAGAGTTAGGCCTAGTGTATGGGAGCCTAAGGTTGTGAGTCGTGCTATGGTTCTTGAGAGTTAGACCTGATAGACCTGGTGCATTGAAGTCTAACGTACTGCGATACTTGTGGATGAGAGCCTATGTTGGATAACGAGTTAGTTGATTGAGAAATGAAGAGTTGTGAGGTATGAATTGTTAAGTGATGGTGGTGTTGAAAACAAGATTTAAGTAATGAATTTCTTGAATCCACCCCATTGAGAAGTGATGATTATTTAATATTAATTTGCACTTTAATATTTCTGCTTTAGTTATTTGTTGAGCCTTTGTAAGGAGTAGCTTTGGATGTCCACTAGAGTGATTAACACTTTGGCCTTGGCACTATACACCGGGTACCGGAGGGAATGAAAAAGACGAAGAGCCTTTCGCAGAGTACATGATAGCGGAGCAGCAGGATGAAGATGAACGATCGGAGCCGTGGATGTACTAGTAGGTTCTGTTTGACTTAGATGGCTCTGTTTTTTTGTTTTTCCTCCTTTTTAAGTTGAACAATTCTTATTTGAGAATCAGACAATGTTGTGTTTTTGATAAATTTTCTTTGGTAATAAGTTGGTAAATTGTCTTTTACCGTTAGAAATTGGAGACTTTTAATATAGGATAAATTTAGCATTTTTTAAAATAAAATTGATATTTTTATTTTTATTTTTATTTCTTAGAGTACTCAATTTTTGAGGCATTACACAGGTAGCTGAGAGACAAGGTGGGAATGGCCTTGCAAATTCCCTGGATTGCCTTCAAGTATCTCTAAAACTTTACCTTCACTTTAATTTTCAGGAATTTGTGGTGCAATACGAAGTCACGGCCGCAAGTTTGTTGGTTATCAAATGATGTGAACCCCACCACAAAATGATATCATGCTTACCAAAAAGTTTATTGCATGATAAGTATGACATCACTTTGTGATGGAATCCACACCATTTCAACCAATGAGAGAGAGGATAATGTTCACACTCCTTAAAAGAGGGTGAACAAAATTGCACTCCAAATGCACGGCCTGCTCTTTAATGGCACTGTCACGGTATCACCCTAGTTATTTCAGATGCACGGCCTGCTGAGGCAAGATATTCACCCTCGTAATTAGGGTTTTGAATCACGTGGTTGGTTCTCTGCTGCGTTGATGTTTCACTCCCCACCATAAGTATCAGAGTGTAATCAAAGGAAGAACAATTTTATTTGGTTGACAAAATGAAAGGGGTCACTAAAACAATAAATGGGGACGTATTTCACCCAATGACCCCTGTTTTAACCAATTTTCACTCGTTATGAAGTGGTGCAACATATTGGACTTGTGGACTTTAGCTGGAAAAAAAAATAGCTGACTTAATTATTTTAGTGAGATACCCACCCAGTTATTTAACCAAATTACACAGAAATCTCTCATTGATTTCAACATCATAATATTTGCAGAGTCTGCACATACATTTAACTGAAAAGCGTACTCCTCTACTCTGAGTTAGTCATTCATGTGACAGCACAGAAAAGCAAAATTTGGTAAATAAAAAAAGAATCAACACAGGCAATGACAATACAAGTTCTAAGAAACTGCCTAAACAGACAAAAAAGCAATTGTTTTTGTTCATACGGCATAGCAAACTTCGAATCAATTTGACTTCCAGTGCAGCAGCTTATATCTGGTATAGAGATTTTTAATAAACTACAAACAAGCACCGTATAATACACTAACAGAGACAACGGCTGCTTCACTCAACTACCTTAGTGGCGAAGATACGATAATTCCTGCTTCCCCAAACATCTCTCTTATCAAGGTAATATGATTTTATGCAACACTGCACCCATGGTGGATTTCTGGGGATACCTGTAATTTCTGTGCCGTCATCACTTCCAGTAATTCCAAGCAATTTGCTCATCTTCCTGGTTAATACATCAACGGCTGAATAGCCACCAAAAATCTCCTCCTATCATGTAAGAAACAATAGTAATGAAGACGTCCCACATCAAAGGAAAGAAAATTGCATCTACATGAATTCCATAGAGAAATGTAGTGGCCTTCCATTTTCTCATAAAAAAACACCAAATGTTTTTTTCTAAATCATTCTAAAAGAGACTCCTAAATGTTATAAATCACAAAAAGATTTAAAACCACCAAATACTTAAGGAGTGGCTCCAAGGCACAGTAATTTCTTAGTTATTCTTGAACGTGCATATATTTGCTAAAAGCCTAAAACATTTGTACCTAGTAAAACCAATCTAATCCGACGAATATGTGTAGGTCATTAACCACATATTTAGTCGATGAAGTAGCACCAAGTGTTCCAGCAAAAAGGATCTCTTGAATACCAAATGTTTCAACTGAAACATGACATTAAAACACCAGTGATTTTGACATGTGATTCTGGCACAGTCAAGAGAATGTTAGAATTATTTAAACATAACAGAAACAATCGAAAAAATCAACTAAATAGGACTGTGCAAAAAGAAAAACAGCCACAACAAAGTTCAAAGCATAAGGAGTGTAAATGATAGAAATATGAAAATCCAAATGAACTTTTGGGACATTCAATTTTTGTAGAGCATTCAACAATAAGAGTGCTTACACCATCTTCTGCATATACAAAAGCATGAATTCGGGCAGTTGGATCTTCTAGAGTCAGCCTAATTCTATATGTCCCTGTGGGGGAGCGAAAGTCCTCAGCTTTCCATGGAAACACTCCAATGACCCGTACCACACACCTGAATTTAGCCGTTACCTATTGAGTAAAGATTCACGGAGATGAAACATAGAAGTGACATTAGGTTGCTGGAATTAAAGTTGCTTTCAAATCCAGAACTTAAATAGAAAAACCTAACAGAACATTCATCTGCTGAGTAACATAAAATGAATAATAATAATAATAATAATAATTAAATGAACTTTCCATTAAAATCTAATAATTCATTCCAATTTGCTCACACTCACTTCTAACCTACACTATGAATTTTTAACATGTATTGATAGTGTTAGTAATTTATTTTAATCAGCAGGTATCTATAATCTTAACGTGGGGAGATTAATAAGTATTTAATATCATAGAGCTCGTAATATAATTGAGATAAGGACGGAAGTGCAATTATAATTATGTAGTGAGGTGAATTATAATTAGTGAAATAAGAAATAGAATCCTGGCAAGATTAGGTTTTCTTATTTACACTGGGCGCCCAGACTTATTACTCCTTAGGTCCCTATTGTAACCCTATATATACACGTTATGCTCTCTAGGTCAAATATATATTTTTCTATTATTCACGAAATAGAGGCAAACTTAAAGAGAGCAAACAGATCACGAAAGAGTCCACACTTGGTTCGTGTTCTAGACGTGCAGGGAATACGATAGAAGATCGTAAGGTACGATCGAGCAGTATTCGTGGTTTATAGCAAGGCGCGCTATAACAAGTTCAACCAACGTTCGTGTCGCAGGGAGTTGAGGTAGAACCCTAATTCCGCCTTATAGGGTTTTTACAATTTTGTTGTCTAATCTGTACGCGTCATTACTGGGTCTTGGGGATTCGGTTTTCCAACAGATACTTCACCCTACTATATTTGATACATAATATATCATATTGATCATTATCTCGAACATATGAAATAAAATCAAAGTCTTGTTGCATTTCATTTAAGTCAGAGTATCCAAATTTCAGACAGACAAAAACCCACCCCAGTTTGGCTGATAAACAGGTTGGCTTTCAGAAATCAATTTAGAACACAACTGACAAATTCCCAAAGGAAATCCAAACACCCAGAAAAGAACAGAAAAAAGAGTTGGAGACAAGCGAGCCCAAATATTCAATATGAAGGCTAAAAGTAATGAACTTTGTCATCGGATGGATATCTACCTGTACCAGAAATTAAAGGAAAACAAAAGTGCTGAAGTAAAAGGTAGACAACAAAATACGAACACAATTATAAAGAGAAGAGATGGTCTCAATTTGAAGACAAGACAAACTGACATCTGAAGCAAAAATTCCTTATTCCATCTCACTGCCATTGTCACCACTACAAGTGGATGACTGTAATTTGCCACCATCACCTAAACCTCCCTCAACAACTGATAACATCAGCCTGATACTTCCTTGACACCTAAGAAGTTTCACCAGATTAATTTTGGGGTTTTTACATGTAGGTTTAGGAAAAAACGGAAATGCACCGTTAAGTATTTCTGGAATTTTTTTTCCAAAATTACCCCTATAAAAGTGTCTAAACCACTAAAACATGCCTAAACCTAAACCCTAGGGTACCCTATGAAAGTGCCTAAAACCCCAAACCCTATGAAAGTGCCTAAATACTAAAACCTATAATAGAAAAGTGCACCCTAAAACCCTATGAAAATGCCTAAACCCTAGGGTACTCTACCCTACCCTATAATAGGAAGAAAAAAAAAAGAGAGTATGAAATTGTATTTATTGAAGGGTAAAAGGATAATCTTCATAATGTGATCGTCCTTGGAGGTAAATAAAAACAGAGTTCATTCTTAATGGGAATTAACATGCACTTTTCTATCCTTGGAGGTAATTTTCTCATTAATTTTTCAACGAACAGGCATACCTAACACCACTTTCATATTTTAGCATGGATTATATTTCAGAAGAATTAAAACAAGCCATAAAAAGTATAACCGACGAAGACTTGTGAATGAAAATGGCTCAAAGAAAGTGCCTGAAGAGCCAAATGGAAATTCCTGTCTAGTAATTATTTCAAAAGAAAAGATGTATATAGCAGTGTAGCCAACATATAGCACAAGTCTCTCCTCAAAGAAAAGTAAAACAGTAGAAGAAACAATAGTGGCTGTTTGGTTTTGAGTTTTGAAAATTATATGTAATCACTGTAAGAAATGAGTTAAAAATTCCTCAAAGCAGATGACCATTTTGTCTACTGGCGAGAACCAAAATTAAATTCCAGTCTACACCACACAAAAGCTGTCTATGCTAGTGTTGCCAACCTATAGTATAAATCTCTTAAAACAGATGTACAACGAAAAACCAAAAAAAGTATAATCAGCGCAAAAAAAAAGTACGAAAAATGCCTCAAAGTAGAGGACCAGTTGAATCAGTTGATCCAGTGGCGTACTAGCTCCACTTCGTCGTGTGAGGTTATATGGGTTCAAATCCTATGGAGGAGTTTGATACTCCATTTGTATAAGGTGGGGTTGGGTTCAGGCAGATTAAGTTCATACGGCTTTTAGAAATATTTAAAACCACAAGCAAACAAAAAACAAACCAGTGACTGTCGAGTTCCCTCTCTTATATATGCAATTGACACCTATCTTGGCAAATGCCTCTCTTTCAGCTAAATCTGGCGGTAGGGGACAAAACGAAAAATGAAATTACATCAGACACGATACCTCTGGATCAGTGAGAACATTCATCAAGGTAACAAAAGGCACATCCTCATAATTAGTCTCTGTAAACACAAAAAACTGTAAATGTGAGCATATATATATTAGTTCAATTCGAGAAGTCCCACACAGAAACTCACACCCAGACAGTAGAAAAAAGTTATTCACCATCAATAAAAAAAAAAAAACACGTTAAAAACCTGTTATATGAGAACACCACGGAAAGCTCGACAAAGGCATACGTGCCCATTTTGATGACAACCGCTCCTCATAACTCCTGCAATCACATGGTTGAAACATACTGCAACTAAATTTTGATAAAACGAGCAATGTAGTCAGAATACATGATTTTGCCTTTACCCAAAGCAGCAATGACCTTTGCGACTGCAGCACGAGAGGGTCATCATTGGGCAAGTATCGGAGTTTAGTAGAGGGCATCAGCAAACCATGCCACAGTCCACCATGAAGTTCAAAGACCATATTAACAAATTTCACCCATCTACCACGTTTTAGCAAGTGAAGGCCAAGCTTCTCATTGCCTTGATCAGCCATAACCCTCAACACAGTTCCAACAGCTGGGAATGCACATAAAACATCCCTTGACAAGGGAAATGGTTCAAACCGTAACGGTAGCGAGTTCTCCATTTCGTCATCTAGCCTGTAGTTCACAAATAGCAGCAAAGCTACATGAATACAACATTTTCAATATCCGGAGTGCACATGGTGGGCAAGAAGATCATTCTTTTGCACACAGATTTCAGATTTGCAAACAATGAAACCTTCCCAAAAGTTACTTTATTCATTACAAGCTCATATGAGCACACACTGATAAAAATCAAACTATTAAAACAAAGCACATAACCTCCTTTCACCGATGAAACATTACTGGTGCAGCAGCAGCAGCCTGCTGCTCTGCCAGTAAGTCCTAACAGAAGTACCAAACTACTGAAACATAACCAGATTTGAAATATGGGATATATGCTACCTAGGTCCTTAATACCTTTTAATTACTCCCTTAATACCTTAAGATTAGTTCCTTTTGAGAGTCACAAATTTTTAGTGGGACATGTACTAAACACAGCCCAATTAAAAATTTAAAACCAAAATGTACCGGGTACCAATGTTGCCCATCCTTCTCCACTAGAAAAGCATCTACAAAGGGATAGTGTAGGAGAACTAAAAGTTTTACACTAGGACTTTTCACAGCTGATTGAACACGCATTGTGGGACTTCCTAATTGGAAAGATGGACAAGGAAAAAGGGAAGGATCACTTTTCGTCCTTACTCTAACACAGACTATATGGTGCAGGAACATTTCCACGCGTCATACCATATGGTACTGAGATATGTCTCCAATAGTTCTGTAGGGCACATCCTAGTCACATATTTAAGTTGTATTTTGTTCAACTTATATAATTCGGAAACAAACTTAAAATCAAATGATAATAAGTAAGACATTTCTATTTTTCACCAATGTGAAGGTTGGAAATTTTTCTTAGGTAGCCACGAGCTTCTCCCTCCAAATGACATAAAAAGTGAAGGATCCGAGTGCATAAATTTGGTATGGGTGACAGACAAACCCCTACAGTGTCGGGTATCCAACACGGGTACCTAATACATTTAGAAGAGTCCACAGAACATAGGTAACAATAAATCTCCTCAAATTAACGTGCTTTTCTTTTTTTGTTTTTTTGGGCGATTAGTTAACAGGCATTTCCTTGATGAGAAAACGTGGAACTTCCACGTCCACTCTGGACAGGTTAGAAAACCAACAAAGAATCTGGAGTTACAGCATTGTAATATGGCAGTAATCAGTTTTGGCACATGCATACAATCCAGAAAGTACATATATTAAACTGCCACAATGTCTTATCTCCTGATCCAGAGTAGCACTGCCAAACACCTAATTTATCCAATGCGACTGCCTTGATGACCATTCAACAAAGAACAAGAATATGAAGACACCTGGGATTACAAAAGTATGGTTATTGAAAAATGGTAATTCTACTAAAATTCACTCCCGATCCAACCTACTAATCGTTCCAGCTCCTGATCCCGGAGAGAGAAGAGCTAAGCTAGTGTCCAACAGCTAAGGAAACTTAGGATAAAGCTGCCAATGGGTAGACTTCAGTGGATTCGGCCTTGGGTTGGAGATGGAAAGGACTAAACTTTGGCTTGAATGGTCCCTAAGATTTCAGCGAAAAGATAACTGACGAATTGAAGGCTAGGTTAGAGTTTGTGGTTGAAGGTTAGGTAGTGAAAGCTTCACTAGGGATATATGTTTAGTGCTTGTAGGGACGTTTTAAAGATTTGAAAAAACAACTGAAAAAAATGCAGTTTTTTGCGCAAAAGAAAGAGGAAGAGACAAAAGGAGGAAGAACAAGCATTTCACGCTAGTGTTTGGCAATGACACACATACACATACTCTTGAATGGAACTCATACATATGATGCTTAACAAAAGAAGAACCACAGTTCATTTCCCAACACATACGTATGAGAACACAATATCTTAGACAGCTTCACAATTTTTATCCGTTGGAAATTCAAAAAGCATTAAAAAGCAAATTGCTGCGTTAGTTTTCTGCAATCAAAACCTTAAACTGCTGATAGTACAAGTTAATTCAATAAATACTCACTTTGATTGAATAGTAACTGGTGGAGCGTCAGTTCCATCCCAAATGAAAATCACCCACTCATTTTTTAGAACTTCATAGCTATGAAGAACCTTAACAAGGGAAAATAAAAAGATCAAGAACAATCACTGTTCCTGAAAATCGGTATTAGAAATAAATAGACCAAAATTATTGAGAGAGGAAAAATGCCTAATTTGCTTTAATTGGCAGTCAAATTTAACTACCTTGTGTAATATCGAAACATAATCAACTAACCTTGCACATCAAATTTAGGCGTTTTCCCACCCTGATCTCTTTCAATGATAAGAATTCATTTGCATCAACTGAGGAAACAAATTGAACAAGAAGCATGGTTAGAAAGAGTAGAAAGGTAATGCAATACCCATCTAATCAATTAAAAACACATTTCATACAATGTTTAGACAAACTGCACCTCTTTTAACCATTCGATTACAAAAGCACTATAATCTATCTTTAAGTATGAAATTGTGCCAACTGCCAAGTAGTTAATCACGTTGTCAGACCAGCACTCCCCAAAAGGTAAGAAGTTCAGGAATGGGCTCATATTACATAGCAATCTCATGTTCCCTCTTGCAAGTGGACAATTCATCCCGTGTCGGATATGAATCCACGGTCACAAAGTCCATCAAGTTCTCACGATCTCACCTATGTTAGATGGACTCTTCTGTGACTACATTTGGTACGCTGGAAGAGAATGAGAGTGGGAATAGAAGGCAAAGGGAAATGGAATAAAATATGTGGGGCTCTGATCAACCAGGTTCGTCCCTTTGGATTAAGGGTTTGAGAATGGCTCTTGATCTTCACCTAGCCTGCACAGAGAAGCACGACTAGAAGACCACACCGGAGGTTTTCCGGAATGGCCCTCTGGTGCAAGAATCAGTACTATTGCAAGGAGAGATGAAAGCCAAGAACTAGGGTTTTTGACTGCTAGAGAATGTGTACCTCTTCAAGGAAGGCATAGTGGGGTATTTATAGAGAACTTCTAACTTGGCCTCCAAGATTGCACATGTGCTCGTCACGCGTCGGCTGACGTCACCCTCGTGTCACATTAGGGTTTTGTAACCGTTTGCAGGGTGAGCTAGCACCTTCACGTGCCCCCATTGTTATCTTGATAACTGTTTGGATGATGTCACGAACGTCTTCATGGCCACAGTTGTTGTTCCCACATAGGTGAGCTGGAATGATGGCACCCCATGTTCGTTCAAGGCCGAACGTGGTGCCCGACCGTCAAAGGGTCGATGGCCGAGCTGATTGTTTGGATTGATTTTGTTGGAGACTCTACTGTAAGGCCATCGGCTCGCCGAACCCGAACAAGGTGATGGCTTGGACTCAGGCGAACCACCAAGTAAGGGTTTAGAATCTTGCTTGGTACAGCGTGAGCCGTTGGCTCGGTCTGCTACAATAGCCCCTCAATTCCTGCCGACAATCTCATGTGGTAGGGATTGACTTCGAGTTAGGCCGAGCTTCAGCCCCAGCCGAGCCATCGCTTCTTTGCTTTCCATACACTTTTCCTGGGTTTCTGGGACATTCTGAGGGGTTTTTGTTCTAAACGAATAGTATAAGATGGAGGTGAACAGTGATGTTCATCCCCATCTTCAACCTATTCTTCCGAGCCCCATTAAGGGTATTGGCAATCTATCGAGCGTTGTCTCTGGTAGGAGTGACAAACCGAGCATCTTAACCCGTTCATGTCCTTGCCAAACGCAGTGTAACCCTAAATGATACCGAGCCTCGATTAGGACAATACGATCCGTGAGCCAATAGGCAA
Source organism: Rhododendron kiyosumense (assembly GCA_019656275.1). Lineage (NCBI taxonomy): Eukaryota > Viridiplantae > Streptophyta > Magnoliopsida > Ericales > Ericaceae > Rhododendron > Rhododendron kiyosumense. Next base: position 305,533 of record BPLS01000170.1, on the reverse strand, counting down.
TGCCGACACCTTTGAAATCTTTTGCTTTTGCCGAAGTAGATTTTCATTCTTTGTTTTCCCCTTGTTTTCTTCTAGGTCTGGCTCACGAGGTCATCGACGTTTCCTCGGATTCTGACAGCTCGAAAAACGATTCCGACCGAGAGCTAATTAACACACTGCTTGAGAGGCATAGGAACCAAATCCGAGCCTCTACCTCAATCTCCACAAGGATGTCTGCAACTTCCCCCACACCTGACGATTCGAGTGCCGAGCGGGACTATGAGTACGCCGACGACGAGTTTATAACCGAACCAGAGATTTCCTTCACCCCATCTACCGAGTCTGAGGCCGAGCCTCAAATGGGACAAAAGGGTAAGGCCAGATTTAATTCAGGTGCCGAGGCCTCGACATTAGCTTGTAGCAACGACGACCTTTTTGATAAAGGTCTATTGTGCCCCCACGCCCATTACTTCAGTGGCGAGGCTAGTCAGTGCGAGCAGTTTTGTCATAAGTATAACAGCCCTGCCGACGTGCTATTCCATCGTGTAAAAAGCAACGAGATTAAGGATTCGGTGAAGGAGCGTCCTGAGCATATTACTGTGCCCCTTATGCCATCTGCGAGGCCGGGCTTCAGTTCCCGTTCCACCGGTTCCTTAGGGAGATTTTAGCAAGGTTCAGCCTGGCTCCTGACCAACTAGCCATCAACAGTTACCGGATAATCATGTCGGTGATTGCTTTGATCGAGAGTCAGGACCTTCATTTCACCGTGACTGACCTCTTCCATACCTACACGATGTCTCGGCATGGAAAAATCGGGCGTCGTTATTTATCAATACGTCCAAAGAAAGAGCCCCTGATCACAGGCATTTCCGACACAGACAAGTGGGCCGACTTCTATCTTGAGGTCCACGGGAACTCTGAGTTTGGCGGCACTCACCGTCGATACTCTATTCCAAGGGTCAAGGATACGAGAGGTGCCGAACACTTTCAATATTTTGTAGTATTTTGCTTCATTTATTTATGTTGTTGCTGACGCTCCTGTTTATCTGTTGTTTCCTTATCTTTACAGAGCTCGGTCTGATTTCGAAGGGTTTGAATACAAATTCCCGAGCCAAGGCCTGCGAGACACTTCTAGCCGAAGCTTGCCGAGACGCGCCGACGCGCTGACCCTTCATGATTACAAACCTTCGTACAAAGGGATTCTCAAGAGGAAGGAGAAAAGGAAGGACGGTGAGCCGAACGTTGGGAAGAAGAAAAAGTCGACAAAAGAGACCAGAGTGAAGAAGGCACCAAGGCAGCCGAGAGTGAAATTTCCGTCGTTCAGAAAGAGTGCAGCAGAGTGGTTCAAACCTCTTCGGTCAGAGAACATGTACGAGCTAGTCCTCCATGGTCTAAACGTTCTCCTCCGGGTTGTCGAACCTACCACCAAGGAGATGTCGAGAAGGAATGTGCCGAGGCCCGTCATCCCTACCAAGACCACGAACTCAACTCGAGCCAGGGGTACTTCAGACCAACAACAAAGAGAGAAGAGACAAAAAAAACCTCAAACAAGCCAACTCCGCCGAGTAGCTCTCAACCAGTGCATCCCAAGGAGCTCAGAGCCCCAACGTCAAGGGTGGATATTCTCGAGCCTCACGTTGATACCAACAAGCCACCATCCGAGACAATCGTCCGGCGCGAATTCAGCCTCATACACTAGTCCCAACGGAAGGGTCGTTCTTCTCAACGACTCTATTAAAGCCGAGCAGTCACTCTACTGAGGGGGTTGGCCCTGCCAAGAGACGTGGATCAAGTTCCAACGGATCTTCTTCCCGGGATCGGTGAGATGTGCTCACATCTCATTTAGGTAATTGTTTTGACTTAGCTTTCTTATCTTGCCTTTGAATTTTTTGTCAAGTTTCTGACTTTTTGTTTGCCAGGCAAGACAGGCTGCTCTCAAGGCGTATGATAAAGCGACAAAGGTTGCTGCTGAGCGAGAGCGATCTCGACGCGTCAGAAGGGAAAGACTTGGGAGCAGCAAACTAAGGCTTCAGGGATGAAGTGGAGAGGTTGAAAAAGGAGCTTGCTGATGCGAAGGCTGCAGCCGAGGCTGCTCAAATTGAGCTTGGAAAAATGAGGGAGGATGAGAAAGAGAAGCTGAAAAATGCCGATCTGAAGGGCTTCGAGGCTGGGATAAAGCGTGTTGCTTTGGAGTATACCCAGATCGCGCACAAGATGGTGAATGGCGAGCTGGAGGTGAGGCTTCCAGATTTCTACAAGCTTGGATACGTGGCTACTGCCAACGCGATGGTGATAGAGCCCGAATCGGGCTTTTTGAAGCAGCTCCCCGAGCCGGTCGTTCCTGACCTTGAACTGCCTTATATCGAGGAAGAGGGCCAGCCGCTGCCACCAGAGGAGGATGAGGATGAGCAGATGGCCAACACCAGGCAGCAGCGAGGAGGTATTGGAGAGAATGTGGCTGAGGGAGGCAGTCGAGGCAAATCTGCCGAGGCTGAGGCACAAGGTAAAGCTGCTGAGGATGAAATTTACAATCTTGATTGAGTTCAAAGGAAAAGAACCACCCACAGGCACCGAAGGTAAGTCGATCGGCTGCTGTAGAAGAAGACCTTTAACCTCTTCAGAAATTTCCTTTGTCTTTTTGCTCGCAAGTACTTTAAACTTTGATTTGGACTAGACGGCTCCAAACACAAGGAGTTTGTCGTGCCAGGTGTAATAGTTGAATCTAGGGACTTTGCCGAACGAGTGGCAAGTCTAACTTTTGATGTAATAGTTTGAAGGGGGACGGCACCAAACGATCTATCACGCCGTGCCTCCTTGGCAGGGATTTTCGAAATACATAGCTTCATTTCCGTGCCTTAGAAAATTTTAATGCTTTCGGAAATAACTCAATGCCTTAGAAAATATTTCCATGTTCAAACCGAAGGTTTTCTAACCTTAGATTTGTTTGCATGATTTTTGTATGTCAATTACTCATGATAGCCCCTACTTTGGTGTAAGGCTCGGCTTAAGTGCCAGTCCTATGCCAAAGTAAGAAAATTGCTAAGTAAAAGTGGAATGTGGTTAATTTGTTCAAGTCAAGAATGAACATAACCGAATGAAAAATCAACCATGTGGTCAATTGCTCAATTTTTTAGCCGATTGTCGAACCATCCGAGCTTGTCCGAGGCAAGAGCTTCATTGTTTGTTTCAAGTTTGTGTGGACCGATGGTTCGAGTGTGCTAATTATGGCCATCAGGAGGGCCTAAGCGATGGTCAAATGACTGAACAAAATGACCTTAGTTGAATGTTTAAGTAAAGTAAAAGTACATGTGAGAGAATTGTTGTGTCGGACAATGTTGGTACTTATCATTAGCTTGAAAATTTCACAAAACAAGTACAAAATTTTCATAAGTAAAAGACAGATATTAGCCGAGACATGCTCAAGCCGAGCTAATCGTCTAATGGATTTCTTGGGAAAACATGACGTGAGATAAACGAATCTGAGGCTGTATTTCAGAGGTAAGCCTTTCTCAAGTTCAAGGCATTCCAGGGATTCTCTATCTCTCTTCCATCTTTGCCTTCCAGCTTGTAGGAGCCATTGCCGACCTCCTTTACCACTCCGTAAGGCCCTGCCCAATTTGGCTTAAATTTAGTCTTTTGACTGGCACGGACCACTTTCCTCCATACCCAGTCATCTGGCTTGAATTTTTTCAGTCTAACATTGCGGTCATAGCCCTGAGCAACTTCTTGTTGGTAACTAGCTAATTTGAGCTGAGCATCATCCCGTTTTTCTTCTAAGAGAACGAGCTCAGTAGTGACCGCTTCATCATTGGTTTGTGGATCAAAGGTTTCAGTTCGGAGAGTTAAGAACCTTGACTCGAAGGGGATTACTGCCTCCATGCCGAAGGCCAGAGCAAAAGGAGTCTGGCCAGTGGAGCGTCTAGGAGTGGAGCGGTAGGCCCAAAGGACTCGAGGCAGCTCCTCGGCCCACCGACCTCTTTTGGAATCTAACAGTCGCTTGATGCCTGCACAAACCGTTTTATTGGTTGCTTTTGCTTGGCCGTTGCCCTGGGGATAAGATGGGGTGGAATGGAAGAACCAGATTCCGAATTCAGCACAAAGTTCTCTGAGCTCCTTTCTGACGAACTGAGAGTCGTTATAGGAGACAATCGCATATGGGACGCCGAACCTTGTGACAATGTTTCTCCAGACAACCCGCCATACGTTAGCCTTGGTAGTTGTAACTAGAGGCTCGGCCTCAACCCACTTTGAGAAATAGCCAGTAGCCTTAGTCAAAAACTTGAAACCTCCTGGGGCAGTGGGGAGTTTGCCAACAATATCTAAGCCCCATTGGGCAAAAGCCATGGGCTTGTAATGGGCTTGAGGGCTTGAGCTGTTAGCTTTGGAATTAGGAAGAACAACTGGCATGGCTTGCACTTCTTCACCACTTCCTCGCAGTATTTCTTCATGCCCTTCCAAAAGTATCCTTGGCTTAAAACTCATTGACAGAGGGAGCGGCCGCCAGAGTGACAACCGCAGCTACCAGAATGAAGCTCGACTAATATTACTGGAACCTCTGTAGGATGGGTAACTCTGGGGTACGGCCCAGTGAAGCTTTTACGGTAAAGTTGGCCATTTTCTGAGATCCAGTAATAAGCTGCTTTGCTTCGAACGCAGTGGGCTTTTTTCTTGTCCGAGGGAAGTGTCTCGCTCTTCAGGAAGGCAACTATCTCATCCATCCAACTGGGGCCAAGCGTGATGTTGAGGATTTCTTCTGGTGCTTCGAAGCTCGGCATGTCGATCTCTCCAAGACTGATGGTTCTGTACTCAAAGGCTTTACTAGATGAGTCTAAGCTGGCTAAAGCATTGGCATGTGCATTGTCTTCCTTGTTAATCTGCTCAATGTGGAATCCCTTGAATTGTCGGATTAGCTCCAGAGCTGTTGGTTGATACTTCAACATCCTTGGATCCCGAACCTCATAATCCCCAGTCACTTGGTTGACAATGAGCTATGAATCACAAAAAAACGGGCAAATCCTCAACTTGCAGATGTGCAGCCGCTCGAAGCCAGCAAGCAGAGCCTCATACTCAGCCTCATTGTTTGTGGCTGGAAAGTTGATTGTGATTGCACTTTCATGAAGGACTCCACAAGGGGTCACAAGGACGACCCCTGCACCATCACCATTGCTGTTCGTTGCTCCATCAACATGAAGTTTCCAAACATCGCTGCTAAAAAGGTTCCAGGTTTTCCGAGCCTCATCTTGCTCCATCATACCATAATCTGGCCGAACCAAAGTTGTTTCGTCGGGACTTTCAGAAGTAAACTCCGCGATGAAGTCCACTAATACTTGAGCCTTTATAACCATTCATGGCTCAAAATGGCTATCAAAATTTGCGAGCTCGATGGCCCACTATGAGACCCGACTGGAGAGGTCCGCTTTCTTGAGGAGATTCTTTAGTGGGAATTCTGTGGGGACAATGATGGGATGCTCCTGGAAGTAAGGAAGGAGCTTCCGAGCTGCCGTAACTAGTGCAAGAAGAAGCTTCTCCAGGGGTAGATATCTTGTTTGAGCTGGGAGCAAGGTTCGGCTGGTGAAGTAAATTGGTTGATCTTCCAGACCTTCGCATAAGACTAATGTAGAACTGACGGCATGTGGAGAGACTGCAAGGTAAAGATAGAGATCTTCAAATGGTCTTGGTTTTACTAAGAGTGGTGCCGAGCCTAGGTACGTCTTCAGCTCGGTGAGGGCAGCATCACATTCTTCGGTCCATTTGAAGCGTCGGCTCTGTTTCTTCAAAGTCTAAAAGAAAACATGGCACTTGTCCGACGAGCGACTGATGAACCTGTTGAGAGTTGCAGCCAACCCAGTCAGCTTTTGCATCTCCTGAGGGGTTGATGGTGCCTTCAATTGTTGTACCACAGATATTTGGTTTGGATCGGCCTCAATGCCTCTCCGTGTGACCAAGTATCCAAGGAATTTCCCTGATCCAACGCCGAAAGCACACTTTTCAGTGTTGAACCGTAGCTTAAACTTTTTTAGAATCGCAAAGACTTTGGCTCTTAGTTGCAGGAACCTTCGACTATGCCCACGTTTCTTCGACGGAAACGCGCTTCCGCGTTCCCGTCGAAGGAAACTCCAAGAAACTCGTCCCATTGACTACGGGAACTCGTTCCTTACCTATATGGGAACTTACACCCAAAAAACGGTTGAGAGACATACGATTCAAGCTGCAATTGGTACATTTAAAGTGGTTTTGTTCTTGTTGGTGTGCACATCTGATCTTAACCTTCTAGAGTCATACTAATGCCTTTAACTTTTATGCCTACTTAATATGCACAAGAGCTCTATTGTGTAATCATGTGCTACAATAAAAATGTTGAAATATAACTAGAAACTTATAATTTTAACAGTAATATTTTATGTGGTAGAATAATATTTTTATATTGACATTTAACAATATAAAATTCCAAAATATATTTATAATTTTAATAATTTTTCCTAACCGCTCCCAATGGCGCTTCCACACTTCTATGGTCATCCGCTCCCCCGTCCCCACCCCCGCACCCGCTTCGTGTAACTAAGCTTCGGCTAGATGAGCCAGGTGGTTCTTTGCTTTAAGGCTCTTCACAACCATATCATCTATATAAGCCTCCATGATTTCCCCGATAAAAAGGCCGAACAGAAGATAGACCATCCTCTGGAAAGTGGCCCCGTCGTTCTTGAGGCCAAATGGCATAACGAGGTAGCAATAAAGGCCTTTCGTGGTGATGAAAGCTGTCTTTTCCATGTCGTCGGGGTCCATGGCAATTTGATGGTACCCTCGATAGGCATCCATAAAGCTAAGCCAAGCATGGCCAGCTATGGACTCTACCAATTGATCAATCTTTGGAAGGGGGAGACAATCCTTTGGACAAGCATCGTTTAAATTGGTGTAGTCCACACAAACTCTCCATTTGCCATTCGTTTTCTTCACCACCACTAGATTAGCGAGCTAGGTGGGGTATTGTACTTCTTTGATAACTCCTGCCTCGAGGAGTCTATCCACTTCTTCATTCACCGCTTCGGCATGAATGGTTGCCGACCGTCTAGGTTTCTGAATTACCGGTTTCGCTGACTTTGACACGTTGAGGGAGTGCCGAATGAATTTCGGGTCTATGCCGGGCATCTCATTTGGCATCCAAGCAAAGACTTTGATGTTATCCTTTAGGAATTGGACCGCTCCTCTCGTTCGGCATCCATCAAACTGGAGCCGACCGTGAAGAAGCGTGATCCATATTCATTAATTGGGACCTTCACAAGGTCTTCAACTGACTTTTGTTCGGCTGGAGCACCGACGTCTTCAAGGACATGCTTGTCCGGGACCTACACCCAATGCACTCTCTCAAAGCTCGGCGTTTTTCCAACCGCGGAGACATAGCACTGCTTAGCCTATACTTGATCGCCATATAGGTCTTCCTGTCGTCCGTTTGCTCCAATGTACCATACCACCTGGTGGTAGGTTGAGGCAATGGCCTTTAAAGCATGGAGCCAATTTCGTCCGAGGATGGCGTTGTAGGTACTTGGAGCATCAACAACAATGAACTCCATGTTTGCAGCAACCAACCCTGTGACAACTGGAAGTATAATCTTGCCGATCGGCCATACTAGGGTTCCACTAAATCCGATCAATGGAACGTCGACAGGAACGAGGGAGGATTCCGAGATCTGGAGCTCTTTGAAAAGAGACAAGTACATGACCTCTGCCGAGCTTCCTTGATCAACGAGGGCCCACTTCACAGAGTGAGTTGAGATTTGTACGGTGATGACAAGGGCGTCGTTATGCGGCGTCTGAACTTGCTGGAGATCTCTGTTGGTGAATGTAATCGACCAGGGACATTCGGCTGTATTAGGACGTTTGGATGCATTGCTGACAGAAAAAATTTGGGTAGATTTTTTCGCTTCGTCAAGCTCTGACCGAAGCTGTTGTGCTGCCTCCTTGGTTTCTGGTTCATGGATTACATTGAATACTCCCACTGGACGAGGAATAGGATTCGGACCTCCGGCGTTCGGCTGTCGCCTCGGGGTCTTAATACAGTCAATGTGATCGTCCAGCAGTCCTTGAGCCGCCGGGTTCTCTAGGAGTGCCTTGTAGGGAGCGCATGCCGTCCTATAGTGACCGAGCTCATTGTGGTATGAGCATCTTTTCCGAATGTTATCATTGCCTGCTTTAGTGTTTAGCTTTGGCGGGTTCGGCCAAACAAAGAATGGCTCTCGCTCCAAGGTTCAGAGGAGGAAGTAGATTGGTTCATTGAACACTGTCGTCTCGGCTACGTAGTCGTGAGACTTTGGAGCTTTCTTGTTTGCTACTTTTACTGTATTCACTTGCTTCTTCGGTTGAGCTGTAACTACAGGCTTTGGGGCCGCTATTTGAGGAGTAGGGACATGAAGGCTCTAAGGTATGGTGGAAGTTTGTCCTTGGAGTTCTCGCTTGGCGAGGAACTCTTCGTAGGAGCAGAACTGTTCGACCGTCCTCATTAGCTCGTTCATTTAGTGAGGGGCCCGAATTGCCAATTCATCCAAAATCTTACTTCCAGTTTCCAATCCATTCTTGAAATTTCTTACTGCCCAGTACTAATCAAGGCTAGGTATCTCATTAAAAAATTGCCAATAATGCTCGGCATACTTTAGAAGCATCAGACCAGGCCGTTTTTTCATCTGGGCCGAGGCATCTTCTTCCTTTGCCTGTTTGTTGCTCGTGATGAGCCGAAAGTTAAAGGCTCTCTCAAGCTCTTTAAAACTATGGATCGATCCTGCCTCCAGTTGGTTGAACCACAGTAAACCGAGGCGCCTGAGGCTGGAGGGAAATGCCTTACACATGATTGCGTTGTCGTTCGTTACACGAGATAATGCTTCGGTAACTTATTAGGTGGGTGTAAGCCTCGGTTGTACTAGGGTCAAACTTCGGAAACTTAAGGAGGTGCATGCCAGGTTTCGGAAGGGTTGCTTGAATTTTTGTCGAGAAAAGGGACTCGGTCAGCTTCTTAAGTTGGTACTCGTGGGTTGGTCTGGGGGGACATCCATCTCGATCGCCCCGAGACCGCTTTGACGCTCGGTAATCTCTCTTTGTCGATCATCTCCTCGTGCCAACGCGGATACGTCCTTTCCCTTTTCTCAATGGGAGCCTTCTGCCAATCCTCATCGGGTAGGTTCTTCATACAATAGACCCTGCGATGGCTCGGCTGATCATCATGCCGAACAACTACGCTAACGCTTTTTTCCCGAGGGATTTTTCTCGCATTTCTTGAGTCCACCGTACATCCAGCGTTGGTGTTTTCAAGAGGAATATCTTCGGGCTCGGGAGGATACACTTTGGGGTCTTTGCTGTTCCTATGAGACGTTTGGCTTTTACGCCGTCTGGACTCGTAGGGATCTATCACGTGCTGGTTGTCATGATGTAGAACATGTGGAGGCCTAATTTCATGATCAATTGGACCGGTCAAAGCCTCGGAAGCCTAAACGTTGTTTAATTGCAAATTACCCAATTTGGCAACTTTCGGACGAGCTCGGATCGGGCCCAAACTTGGTGGGCTGACTTATTTTCGTGCGATGGTGTTTTTCGGCCTAATTCCTTCGTTTAGGCCTCCAATTGGACGTTTTTGCTGTTTTAGAAAATATTTGTTTCGTTAATAACTTTTAGCGTATAATTCCGTAGCAGTTGATTCTTTTGGGGAAAGTCATGTTTTTCTTTCCTTTTTTCAATTTTATTATTTTTCCCAAATTTTAGGAATTTTCGTTTTTGAGTTAGGGTTTTGCTAGGATTACGCCTTTTTCCTATAAAAGGGGTTGTAACCTAAAATTTATGTAGCTTTTTATCAATAATATTCAGACTGCCTTTTTCTCTCGAGGATTCAAGAACTGCTCGTGGCTACGAGTACCTATCATTCGTTTGATTAGTACGCAACTAATCTCTTTGTAATTTCCGCTGCGTCAAATGATATCAGAGCCACGCTTTGCCTGGTTTGATGGCACCAAACACAAAAGAAGACACACCCATTGACGTTGGTCGTGGGATTACTGACCTAAGGAGGATGGTGGAAGATCAACAGGCATAATTGACCGAGATCCGTCAGGATACTCATACTTAGTTCGCTGAGATCCGTGAGTTGCTGCAGGAGTTGACTCTACAGAATCGCCGAAGGCCAGAGAGGGTTGAGGAGGAACACGCGGTGGGGTTTGCCCATCATCAACCTCGTAACCAGGATCGGGAGCGCGCCGAAGGATTTGCCCGAGGCCCACCCGGTGATCGACGGGTTGTAAGGCATCTTCGTCATCGTGCTAATACCGAAGATTTTGAACCTGAAGATGAAAAAGAGGTACAGGGAGGACGCCGTTCAGCACAACAACAGTGGTTTGACAATTACAAAGTGAAGCTGGATCTTCCCACGTTCAACGATAAATTGCATATTGAGGATTTTCTTGACTGGCTTTCTGAGGTTGAGAGATTTCTTAATATGATGGAGGTTTCTGAGACCAAAGAGGTGAAATTGGTCGCCTACAAGTTGAAGAGCGGCGCTTCAGTTTGGTGGGATCAATTACAAACGAAACGGTACAGGCAGGGAAAAAAGCCTGTGAGGACATGGCACCGAATGAAGCAACTGATGATGGAGAGATTCTTGCCACCTAATTATGATCAGCATCTATTCCGGTCATATCAAAACTGTTTGCAGGGATCTAAGCCTGTGTTTGACTACACGACTGAATTTAGTCAACTTTCAGATCGTAATAATCTGAATGAGACCGAAGGTCAGCGCGTAGCCAGATATATGAATGGATTGAAGCCTTCAATTCAGGAGAAATTTGGGATGCAGGTTGTGTGGGATGTTGAGGAAGCCTATAACCTAGCTTTGAAGGCCAAGCAGTTTGAGTGTTAACCGACCACTTCGGGATTCCGCCGAGGTCTGGGGGAGTCGTTTGTTCCTTCTTTTGAAAGGGGGAAGGAAAAGCAGCATGGGGTTCCAGCGGTTCCAGCATTTGAATGAAAGGGTGTTGCTAGTGGTGGAGTGAAGTTTGGAGGACTTAACCAAACGGGTAGCAGGTAGCTCTAATAACAAAAACGTGGCCAAGGATCCGAACCCTTATGCCAAACCAAGGGGTGACAAGTGCTTTTGGTGTAACAAACCTGGTCACTTGTCTAATGCATGTCCAGATAGGAAGGTAGACCCAGTAGAAGAAGACGGACCTGTTGAAGAAGATTCTGAGGATGATCTTGATGATGTGGATTATGCTGAGGAAGATGGGGAACGGGTCAATTGTGAGGTTCAACGGGTGCTGTTCGCACCAAAATTGGAGGGTTCTAGCCAACGTCATAGCATATTTCGATCGCGCTGTTCAGTCAATCAGAAAGTTTGTGATTTAATTGTGGACCATGGGAGTTGCGAGAATTTTGTGGCAAGGAGACTAATGGAGTATCTGAAGTTGTCAACGGAACCCCATCCCGCGCCTTATAGCATTGAGTGGATAAAAAAGGCCCCACGGTGAAGGTAACTCAAATCTATAAACTTCCTCTTTCAATTCGAAAATTTTATAGAGCTGAAGTTACTTGTGATGTTATTGAGATGGATGCTAGTCATGTGCTGTTAAGTAGGCCTTGGCAGTTTGATTTAGACGTTGTTCATAAGGGTCATGACAACACTTACTGTTTTAATTGGGAGTCCCATAAGGTTGTTATGGTACCCACCAATCATAAGGTGTTTGTCAAGCCTTCTAAAGTAAAGGGGTCCTCGTTTTTAACCATTGCTAGTTCCGAAGCTGAGTTTGTTGCAGGTTTGAAAGAGTCTGAACAGGTTTATGCAATGGTGGTAAAATTGTTGGTTGTGCACGGAGTGAATGAGGCAGTGATTTCAGAGCCTACACAGATACAACCGTTACTGGAAGAGTTTGAGGAGCTAGTAGCTGATGATGTGCCTAATGAACTCCCTCCCATGAGGGATATTCAGCATCGGATTGATTTGGTGTTCGGGGCAAGTCTGCCCAATTTACCACATTATTGTACGAGTCCTATAGAGAATGAGATCCTAAGAAAAAAGGTAGAAGAGCTATTGCAAAAAGGGCATATCCGAGAGAGTCTGAATCCTTGTGGTGTTCCAACTTTGTTAACGCCAAAGAAGGATGGAAGTTGGCGTATGTGTGTTAATAGTCGAGCTATTAACAAGATTACCATCAAGTACAGGTTTCTTATTCCGCGTTTGGATGATATGCTGGATATGGTGTATGGGTCGAAGTGGTTTCCAAAAATCAATCTGCGAAGTGGGTACCATCAGATTCGTATCCAACCGGGCGATGAGTGGAAGACAGCATTCAAAACCAAGGATGGCCTTTACGAGTGGCTGGTTATGCCATTTAGCCTTTCAAATGCGCCAAGCACTTTTATGCGGATTATGAATCAGATTTTGCGGCCTTTTAATGGAAAGTTTGTCGTCGTTTATTTCGACGACATACTGATCTATAGTACGTCTGAGGAGGAGCACGTGGAGCACGTGCGCCAAGTGTTGATGGTGCCGCAAGAAAATAAGTTGTACATTCAACTCAAGAAGTGCAGTTTCTTGACAAGAAGTGTAGTTTCTTGACTAACAGCTTATTGTTCTTGGGTTATGTGGTTAGTTCTGATGGGATTCATGTGGATGAAAATAAGGTTCGAGCCATTCGGGACTGGTCGAACGCCGAAATCTGTTACTGAGGTTTGAAGCTTCCATGGGTTGGCCACTTTCTATCGACGTTTTATTCAGAATTTCAGTTCTATTGTGGCACCGATCACTGAGTGTTTAAAGAAAGGGAAGTTCTTATGGGGAGATGTAGCAGAGAAGAGCTTCATGGGGATTAAAGGGAAGCTGTGCACCGCGCCGGTTTTGGCACTACCTAGCTTTGAAAAGATTTTTGAAGTTGAGTGCGATGCTAGTGGGATTAGTATTGGGGCTGTTCTGTCCCAAGAAAAAAGACTAGTGGCTGTCTTTAGTGAGAAGTTAAGTGAAGCAAGGCAGAAGTGGAGTACATATGATCAGGAATTCTATGCTGTGGTGCGTGCTCTCAAACATTGAGAGCATTATCTGATTCAAAGGGAGTTTGTTTTGTATACTGATCATCAGGCGCTAAAATTTATCAATAGTCAGAAGAAGCTGGATAGTATGCACGTGCGTTGGGTGACGTTTTTCCAGAAATTTCCTTTCACTATTCGGCATAAGTCTAGGGTAACAAATCGTGTGACTGATGCTTTGATTCGTCGAGCTGATCTATTGGCGACCTTGGCACATGAGATTGTGGGCTTTGAATTTCTGAAGGAGCTATACCTAGAGGATGATGACTTTAAAGATATTTGGGATGTATGTGTGCAAAATCGGCCTATGAGTGATTTCCATATTACTGATGGGTATTTGTTTTGAGGCAATCGCTTGTGTATTCCGAAGTCTTCCTTAACGGAAAGCTTAATCCGAGACTTGCATGGTAGAGGATTAAGTGGTCACTCAGGAAGGGATAAAACTGTGGCCAGTTTGGAGGAACGATATTATTGGCCTCAGTTGAAGCGAGATGCGGGAAATTTTGTGAGGAAGTGCTACACTTGTCAGGTGTCTAAAGGTCAGTCCCAAAACACTGGTCTTTACACGCCTCTGCCTGTTCCTAATAGCATTTGGGAGGACTTGTCGATGGATTTCGTGCTAGGTCTGCCTCGTACTCAACGCAGAGTAGATTCTGTGTTTGTGGTAGTGGACAGGTGTTCGAAGATGGTGCATTTTATTGCTTGCCGAAAAACATCTGATGCTTCTCATGTGGCTCGTTTGTTTTTTCGTGAGGTGGTGCATTTGCATGGAGTGTCGCAGTCCATTACTTTTGACCGTGATGTGAAGTTTCTTAGCCATTTTTGGGTAACTTTGTGAAAGATGTTCGGTACGTCGCTGAAACGGAGCTCCGCTGCACATCCACAAACGGATGGCCAAACTGAAGTGACTAACCGGAGTTTGGGAAATTTAATTCGTAGTATTTGTAGGGATAAGCCGAAACGGTGGGATTTTGCTTTACCGCAAGCTAAGTTTGCTTTCAATAGTGCAGTTCAAGTGCCACGGGAAAATCACCTTTTTCTTTGGTATATGTGACCCCTCCAAAGCATGTGGTAGATTTGGTTCAGTTTTCACGAGGGCCTGGAGTTAGTGTTGCAGCTAAACCAATGGCTAAGCAGGCTCAAGAGGTGCAGGAGTAGGTGAAACAAAAGTTGGCTGAGACGAATGCGAAGTACAAGCGGGCGCGGTACAAGCGCAGCTGATAAGCGCAGGCATGAGAAATTGTTTTAGGAGGGAGATTCTGTTATGGTTTTTTTGCACAAGGAGAGGTTTCCCGTGGGCACCTACAATAAGTTGAAACCGATAAAGTATGGTCCGTACAAGGTTGTAAAAAAATTTGGTGATAATGCTTATGTGATTGATCTGCCTGAGACTATGAGGATTTCCAAGGTTTTCAATGTTGCTGATCTATTTGAGTACTACCATGCTGAGGAGCCACTTTATCCAGATTTGAACTCGGGGTCGAGTTCTTTCGAAGCAGAGGAAACTAATGTAGAACACGTGGAGGCCCAATTTCATGATCAATTGGACCGGTCAAAGCCTCGGAAGCCCAAACGTTATTTAATTGCAAATTACCCAATTTGGCAACTTTCGGATGAGCTCGGATCGGGCCCAAACTTGGTGGGCTGACTTATTTTCGTATTGCGATCAATACTCACAACCCTAGTTCGTGACTGATGGTGTTTTTCGGCCTAATTCTTTCGTTTAGGCCTCCAATTGGATGTTTTTGCTGTTTTAGAAAATATTTGTTTCGTTAATAACTTTTAGCGTATAATTCCGTAACAGTTGATTCTTTTTGGTAAAGTCATGTTTTTTTTTCCTTTTTCCAATTTTATTATTTTCCCCAAATTTTAGGAATTTTCGTTTTTGAGTTAGGGTTACGCCTTTTTCCTATAAAAGGGGTTGTGTTTATGCAGCTTTTTATCAATATTATTCAGACTTTGTCTTTTTCTCTTGAGGATTCAAGAACTGCTCGTGGCTACGAATACCTATCATTCGTTTGATTAGTACGCAACTAATCTCTTCATTATTTCCGCTACGTCATGTCATGAAACTCCACTGTGTCATAACTTTGCGAGCCTTGAGAGTATTCATCTTCGGCCGTCGATCCCGAGTAGGTGGTATGTGGGATGCCTTCTCGCCGAGCACCACCGCTTCCTGCACCACCACGGAGACGCTGATGGGCCGAAGAACGTTGCTGCTTGAAGGGAGCGCCATCCCTGGCCCAATTGTCCGCCAGTGGTGGGTCAAAATGGCCATGAACAGAAATGCGGCGTGGATCTTCATTTCCAACCAAAGGTGGTGATGGTGGTAAATTTCTTTGCCAACGCCTTCCCTGAGATTCGAAGTGGGAAAGCCACCGGACGGTCTTTTGCCTTGATTCGAGCAATTTCCATTTTGAGAATAGCAACATCGGCATTGGTTTACTCTTGTTGCTGCTCAAGCATCCGAGATAGGCAAGAGCGTCTTCGCTTAAGCCCACCGGCCGTTGAACGGAGGCGCTGAGGCCAAGCGGAGTGAATCCAGGAGGGTGCGAGGGAGAGGCGATGTTGACGCCAGTTTCTGAGAGGATTTGTTGAGAGGGGTTCACAGGTTGAAATGGAGGTGGTGGTCCGCCCATCTCGATACAGAGATATGAGAGAGAGGTTTCAGAAACGAATATGGGAAAAAACAGGGGAGGAGCTGTCGTGGATCTGTAAAGAATTTCACGACGAGTTCACCAAATTGTGGGGCTCTGATCAACCAGGTTCATCCCTTTGGATTGAGGGTTCAAGAATGGCTCTTGATCTTCACCTAGCCTGCACAAGGAAGCACGACTAGAAGACCACACCGGAGATTTTCCGGAATGGCCCTCTGGTGCAAGAATCAGTACTGTTGCAAGGAGAGATGAAAGCCAAGAACTAGGGGTTTTGAGTGCTAGAGAATGTTTACCTCTTCAGGAAGGCATAGTGGGGTATTTATAGAGAACTCCTAACTTGGCCTCCAAGATTGCACATGTGCTCGTCACGTGTCGGCTGACATCACCCTCGCATCACATTAGGTTTTTGTAATCGTTTGCAGGATGAGCTGGCACCTTCACGTGCCCCCATCGTTATCTTGATAACCATTCCGATGACGTCACGATCGTCTTCATGGTCACGGTTGTTGTTCCCACGTAGGTGAGCTGGAATGATGGCACCCCATGTTCGTTCAAGGCCGAACATGGTGCCCGACCGTCAAAGGGTTGGTGGCCAAGCCAATTGTTTGGATTGATTTTGTTGGAGCCTCTACTGTGAGGCTGTCGACTCGCTGAACCGGAACAAGGTGATGGCTTGGACTCAGGCTAACCACCAAGGAAGGGTTTAGAATCTTGCTTGGTATGGCGTGAGCCGTTGGCTCGGCCTACTACAAAATACTTCTCAATGGAGTACTCATTTCCATTCCTTCGTATTCTAAAATAAAGGTAAAAGTTTGTTGTTCGTTATCACAGACCATTTATGGAGATAATGGATCAATCATTTCCTTGAAATGTAGGGTACCGACACGGCAAAAGTATGGCTGTTTTATATGCTTACTTATAATTTAGAGCAATGTTTTACACTTAATAATTGCACTTAGATAAATTATATAGTTATAATGAATCAGGAAATTAAGAATCCAACATGAAATAATAGTTTAACGCCAAACTTATTTAATAGATTAATGTCATTATATTAAAATATTTATTCTACAATGACACGCGCACAAAAAAAATGGTTTTATGCTCTATCTTTGTTTTGGGTACAACGTCATATATCTACATGTAATTACAGATGATCTATGTGCAAGTCAAAATGAAAGCACATTCATTATTCACAAAAGGAGAAATCTCAAAATCACGTTCCTTTTACAACACAAAAAGGAGAAATCTCATCAACATGTTCTTTTTACAACATAAATTGCTTAGAACCAGCTATTAACACATGTCATTACCTAAAAACCAAAAGAGTGCAAAACATGTCATTTCTTCAAAAAATCCTGCACTATCGTACTAACTTTTAAAATTCATACAAACCAAGATAAAAGTCCAAACGTCTTGAAAATTTCAAGAAACCAAGTATAATGAATCAGTTTCAAATGCCACCAACCTTGCTAAAAAGTTCAATGCAGAACTCAAGGTCCAATAACAACAAGGCAAGCTGGTCGAGAAATGACCAGTTTTGAGAAAATGGACACACGGACAGTTTAAGAGCAAATAAGGCTATTTTATTACCAAAGAAAGCTAACACATAGGGCTAGACTATGTAAAAATCCCAAGAATGAATTCAAAACGAACTTGAAAGGATAGCTCTTCAAGAGAAAATGCAGAAATTTCTGGACAGCTTGGACCTATTTTAATAAGATTCCACTTTAGTACTCTGAAAGCCATTTCTAAACTCACCAAAAATCATGAGATGCTATTGAAACATTGTTTAACAAATAACAATAATAGAAACCTCTTTTTCCCCCTCATGCCATGAAATGTAAGTTCAACTAAAACTAAAAGAACAGACACAGTGAACCACTTTCGAATTCACCAAAGATTCCAATTAACCACCAATGCACTGCAACATAACATAAATTTATACCAACAAAACTTTAAAAAACAAGCTCCTTCATTCATTTGTCAAAAAAAAATTATCAAGATGTTGCTAAGAGTATCATTATGCCCGAGGCAAAATATACATGTTATCAAAATATGACCTTCAAACCCTAACAAAAAGAATAACTTGAACAAGTCATCTAAATCCAAAAGATAGTACCACCACCGAGTGCATCGAAGCTTGTCCTTGGCCTTCGAACCTGTAACATAGGGGTGAGCACGACCATCCACATAGATTTACTAGAAACTCAAATATGCAAGTAAACACGTCTTCAAATGCAAAAAATTTTGTTGGTTCCCATTGAACCCATTCCGTTAAACTCCAAAAATTTACTTACTCAACATAATTATAAATGTCAGTTCAAAAAAAATTTACTGATAAACAATCATAAATTGGTAAGTACCAAAATAAATCAAGTCCTTCAAATATATCAGAAGTCAAATACTTCAACTCAAATAGCCAAAAATTCAAGCACATAAAACCGAGGGTCCAAGTCCAACTCCATGAGTCTAACTCATCAAAGGTTGTGTACAATCTTGTTCTAAAAATCGGTCTAGGCGGCCAACTAGCTGGCGCTAGGCGGGGTCCGATGCCTAGATAAAGATCGGCCTAAGAGCCTACTAGTTGGGTGCCTAGGGAGCTAGTCAGCCTTTAGGCGCTAGGCGCCTTCCGCCCGACTAGCGCCTAGCAACTTTTAGAACACTAGTACTAATCCTAGGTAACTTCTCAAGTCATTAAATCATCCAAATTTATGGGTTACTAACCCAAAGGCCTATGGGGCACCTTATCCCGCGCGGGATAACGGACTATCAACTCATCCAAATTTTTGGAGGAGAATCATTAGGTTTGTGGGGTTTCAGAGAGAGAGAGAGAGAGAGAGAGAGGCAAAGTTACTATGCATACATTGACCTTCAACAGAATGTCACACACAAATGTCATCCGCATACAGCAAATGATTCTCACTCAAACCTTCTAAAGTACAACTTCCCAAACAGTCCAGTTGCAATAACTAAATTTAACTTCCCAAATACCTCTATCAAGATAATCAATGGACCACTTTCTTAAGACCACTATGAACTTCTTGTCTTGGTCTCTGGGCCGAAAGTTTGGAGATAACTGATAAGGAGCAAAGTTTGCACTGTAATTCCCTTCAAATAGAGCAAATGAAGAGAACTTTTTGTTAAAAAGTGCGTAGACTTCCCGTCCATGAGTTTTCATCTGCAGGAAAACATGCCAAGTATAGATTAGTGTGCTTCCATCTAGTATTGGCTAAGACACCTTCGCTATGTGTATAAATGGAACATGCCAAACAAAATCCATGACACCAAAAGATTTGAAGGTGTTGCCAGTCAGACACGCACAAGAGCAGAGACACAAAGGTCCTTTTTTTATTTTGCTCCTTGTTAGTTGAAGTTAGGAAGGTTTGATCCCATGTTAAATGCATCAGAGTACATGGTGTCTACCACTTGACAACAACTCCACTTCTGAGACACAAAGGTCCTTCACAAAAGCAGCAAAAGGTGGATCCCCAACATCCATCAGTTAACATCAATAGTGGTTGCTAATTTGAACCCTAGGACTTAAAACATCAAAAGTGGTTGCTAATAATACCATTGGAACCTTAGGACTTAAAACATTTCAATTGGTCGAGGAACAGCTCAAGCATGATAATTGGCCAAATTAATAACACTATCAGCGGGACTTGTCCATTGCAGTCTATTTTCATTTTTCATGCCCTTCATGGTTATCATCAATTAAGAGTTCGTAGAGAGGATATCCCTAAAACCGCCTTCCGTACTCGTTATGGTCATTACGAATTTGTTGTGATGCCATGCCGTATGGTTGGAGTTGGATCACTATGAGAGTCATGCAAACATATTTACATTGAAGAAGTTATGAATCCTGAGTAAGACCAGATTCGGCACCAAATTTTGGCAGGGAACCACTCCCATGATTCCACGAGGAGATGTCTGTTCATTACCTTATTTGAAAAGGAGGCTAATCAAAAGGTGTCTGTTCTTTACCCCTATTATAAAAGAGTAGGGCAGCAGGAGAACAAGGGGTGACAATTGAGTATGTGTAGGATGCTTTTAATGTAGGTTCTTATGTGTGGAATGTAGTCCATGAGAAAATCTCGACAGTTGATAACCTTTTTAAGAAGTGATAAATCTTCCCTATCGCCGCCATACATGCAGCGTAAGTGTGATGGGGTGCCAGTTTTTTCGGTTGCTGATTCATTGTGAGATGGTAAGAGACATGTCAGGGTTTGTTATGACTAGAGGACTTGTGTTTCCGATAGAGGGAAGGGTAGGCACAAAAACAGAAAGCATGCCTTTCAGATCTTGTATGCTTCATGTGGATGTTATGAACGGTATGTAAGACGAGGACCTTTCAAGAGTTGAATGGCCTTGAGTAGTGGGTATTTCATGCATAGTTGGGTACTTAGGTATGGCCGAGAGTTTTCATGATCTTTGTGCTTCATATAACTTCAGGATCTTCATCCTTCACAATACCTTGTCGATACTTGATTATGACGCATGTAAAGAGCTCTAAGACTCTTTTCTTCATTGTTCCTGTGCAAAATACCTGCCAACTGTATCCGCCATCTGTGGATGGGGAGGATGAACGGTTGGGTTGGGCGGGTGGTAAGCTGTGGTGGTGGGTAGGGTTGACTGCAGATTAAATCTTCTCAATCCGCCATGAACTTGACCCCACACGCTATATATTTGTGTTGAAGAGTACAATGCACATTGTTGTCAAACTTTTGAAATCTGGTCTGATTTTGCTGTTAAACTTGCTCTTTAACATCCAGTAATCTAAACTTGTTTGTTGCTCTTGTTCAACTGACCCTTGTCAATCTTGTAATCTAGTTTTTCCACTCTCTCATTTTAAGTTCTTTTTTTGCTTTAGAAAATTTGTCATCAGCCCAACCCACCTTATTCCGCAGCTAGAGGGCTAATTCGCCCAACCAACCTATCGGTTTTGAGGCTGTGTGGATTGGTCAAGGGTGAGAAAATATGTAACCTGCCACTTACATGTTGGTTGAGATAATTTTTTAATAACCCGTCGAAACCAACCCGTGCACATCCCTTGTATGCCTCTCTTCGTCTTGAGTTATAGTTATCCACGTAAATGCTATATTTGCATTGGCAGCATCCCATTTCATGCTCTTTAACAAATTTGCAATAATTATTGCAAAGAAAATCAAGATATAAACCAAGTAAAGAAGAACAGAGGTCTGGCACTTAGTTGCACAAAGCGGGAACAGGAGCAAGAGCGGAAGCGGGAGCGGGGGTATGTAGAGGATCCTAAGTAGGCAGCGCCAAAAGGAGCATGTATATAAGTATTTATTAAGCATAAACAAGAGTGAAGAAAGACAGCCCAAAATAGGTTTTATATCAAATTTATGGACTAAACAAATAGACAAGTCAAATACGAGACGAGAGTTATAATAAATCTCCGTAACTTCTTTTCTCTCTTTCTTCTTTCTTGCAGAAGTTTGCAAAATGAAGTCCGAATTTCTTCCTTGAGATTTGTGTGGAAGCTCCTATCTTATTAAGGAGCAAGCTCCCGTCTTGATGGGAGCAAGAAGGGAGCGCCAATTTGAGCTCCCATCTCGAGAGCGCACCCATTTTGGAAGCACCTTGCAACTAAGGTTTGGCAATTTAAAAGCCTAGCTTTCTACAAAATCTCTGTTTTTATTTTTAAATAATAAAAGTCTAGAATGAAAAGTGCCCAAAAATTGAAAAAGAGGAGTCCTAGTGAGCCAAAAGGACATTTAGCATGTCCTGATAAATTAGACGAGCTTTGATGTCAAATCCCATGAAATTCTAAGAGGGAGAACTAAAATGACAAGTTGCTTAGTTGGATAACTACAGACGTCAAAACCTAAATTATTAGCTCTCTGCCAACCAAAAAGGAATTGTTGATGGGATTAGGAGTAGGGATGGCAATTTAAACCAAGCCGATGGGTACCTGAACAACAACTGAAGCTTTTTCCGCAGGTATGGGTATGGTGAAGGATAAGAAATATCCGTTCGTGTTCAGTTCGTTTATGGTTTGTCTGATATCCGAACCATACACAACCCAAACTGAAACAGTAAAATTACAATAGGCAAAAGTACATAAACACCCCTTCAACTATCAGTTTATCCCACAGAGACCCCTTACATTTAAAATCACCCATACAGACCCCCTCAACTACTCCCTATTACCCAAGTGACACCCTTCTATCTCAGAACCATTTGTGCTGAAGCCCTCTTCCATAAATCGGACAAAAATACCCTTGTTGCATTACATACACCCACCCACTCTAACCCTTCTCTTTCTCCCATCTACAAACAACCTCCAATCAAAACCCAAAACTAGCAAACAGATCTAAAACTTTTGAGCATTATTTAACAATACTCCGTACCAAAGATACCCATTTCATCTAACATTGAAGCTTTGGTTCATATCTAATAGATTCATAAACACTACGAGCATATCCAACTCACTTATGAATTGCATCCCACAGATCAGTCACGGTAGCCTTCTAAACAAACCCAACTTCAAAATGAAATTCACAATTCAAAAGGTTGCAATCAAGTGTACATGCTGATTTATGTATAGATCAATTCGAAAAATAAAATAAACCCAGTTTTCCAAAAAATTCAGCAAAATAGATCCAGAAATGAATTGAACGGAAGCCCAAAGATCAACGGCTTACCAACGCAACAGACCAGCGAAAACATAAAATCAACAAACAAAAGCGCAGCCACATTAGTAAATGTTATCGGTCAACTCTCCTCTCCCTGTTCAGTTATCGGGGTGGATTTGGGTGGGATCATGGTTTCGGGTACAAATATGGCAATATTTGTCCCAATCCGCCCCGTTGCCTTTCCTAATTGGGAGAGTGTGGTTTTGTAAAGGAGTGTAAATGTGTCAAAGGAAAGCAAAAAAAGCAATCCGTGGAATTACCAGCAACCATACATAACACACACAGAAAGTTTCAAATGATGACCTCTTAAAATGCGGACTCACCTTTCCCGATCGAACTTCGATAATCCGAGCTACTCAATGTGTTCAGAACGTTATTTTAGGGTACCCGCGAAAAATCGGCAAAAAAAATGACGGAAGGGCTTGATTTGTGCAGTTTTTTTTTTTGAACCATTTAATAAAAAACTGTTCGGATGAAGTCCTTCCCAGTCATTTTTTTTGCTAATTTCTCGCAAGTACTCTTAAAATCACGTTCTGATCACATTGAGCAGCTCGGATCATCGAAATTCAATCAGAAAGACCAACTTTGAAACGGACTGATACACAGAACTTGAAAGCATTAGCAACACGTAATACCTGCACGTGAGAAAGCTGAATTATATCTCCTGCTGATTCAACATGAGGAAGCTTCTCCATATTTTCAGCAAAAATATTGACTGAAATCCCAGGACTTGAATATGATTCATCAACAATTTTAATGGTACAAAAACAATCTGCAAAAAGGAAGCATCAGAACTTGATAACTCCAATTAAGCTGACCCTGAACAGCAATTGGAAACCAGTTATAAACTCTAGTATTTAAGAAATGATCCTCCAACTTGTTGCGGTCATGCGGGAGGTCCAAGAGTCGGGAGAATTCCTCTAAGGTAGTTGTCGAAGTAGAGAAAACAGGACATTATCTAGCAGATTTACAGTACTGGAACCTTTTGTCCCTCCTACTTCTCACATGCATACCACAATCCATGCTCCATTATTCACTATACATTCATTACAAGGAAGACAAATCATAACCTATAGAGAAGAGGAGGGGGGGGGGAAGAAAGGAAGAAAGGAGATCCAAATTTTTTAACACAAGCAACTAGTTTCAATGAATTAAGTGATTTCAATTTAGCACAATTCCAACTTAGCCAATGAATTGCCTCAGACAAATCATTTCATCATTGTGGACAATCTTGCAACAATCTATGACTTTCTAGAAGATAAAAACAAGGGCAAAGTACGGAATACCTCCCTATGGTTTAGCCTTTTGGAAGATGACCTCCCTGAGCTTTACTAATGACCAATTTGCCTCCCTGTGATTTTGGAGTAAAGTGCTACCATTACATTTTCCATCCAAACTGACAGAGAGATGTACAACATACCGCCTATTTTGAGATTGGTAATGGAAAAAAGACTGAATATAAGAAATTTTTGATATAAAATGACAGCACTACCCTTCTCATCTTCTTCTCCAACACTATCCTCCCAATCCCAAACAACAAAACCCTCATGCCCCATGGAGGAATCACCTCCCTTTCTACAACAGACTCCCAAAGTAGCAGAGATTTTGAGGGGCCAATCAAAATTCATTCGAACTCACTCACACACAAAGCCAACTAAATTCACTCAGACTCTAGAAGCACCTGACACATCCCGTGTCGTGTGGGTACTTTGCCAAATTTTGGGGATCCATGTAACACGACCAATTGGCTATATTTAGGAAAGGGAATTGTTTGAATGTACCTTCAATTGATGCAGCTGCGGCGATCGCCACGGAGAGAGTGAATTACGGGTAGAGAGATAATGGATCACAGTGCATGAGGTTCCTTAAGCCAAATCTCTGTTTGACTAAGCCTTGGCCAAATCACACAAATTAGTGAATATTTGTTTTCGATTTTGATGTTGCACGCCAATCACCCATGATTTTGTGTTGTATCGACTTCAATCGCCTGGTAATCTAGTATCAACTTTGTGTGTGTGTGTGTGTGTACAACGTTGGTATGCATACGATCATGTATCTATTACTAATTTATCGGGCTCAGCTAAAACAAATTATTTTATTGGGCTTCAAAGTCTTTATTAGCCATGGTTGCCCTCTTAGTTTCTTAGGTAATTGGGCTTAACATGGGGCTGTATATTTACTAAAGTGTTTGCTAAAGCTTTTGCCTTTATATTCAATACGATACTCTATGCCGAGGCTTGAATACTTCTATGTTACAAAGAATTGGGTGTGGGTGTATATCTAGGCACCTAATACCTAACATAAAAATTGGGAATACATGGATATGGATTATGAATGCATTTTAGAGTGCGAATATGGGGATATGTACTATATTGAACTAAATTTTTTTAACGTATTTTTTTTTTATCCTTAACATATTACTTTATATTTTACAAATTGATAGAACAAATAATCATAAAATATCCATAAAAATTACTTTCTTATTTTCCCAACATAAAGAAATAAAATCCCGATTAGTGTTAGTATATTTCTTTTATGTGGTTTCATTTGTGCTAGCATTAACCTTTTAGTGAGCTCTACAAGAACAAGAAGCAAATAATTGCACCAAAACCCAAAATAAGATCAGCGACTCCAGACATGTCCAAATCAAACAACTGGCTCATCAGCATATACCTTAGGATATGTTTCACCAATCTGCTACAACCATTTGGAAGCAAATGGAAGTCAGACCTTTTTGTCATCATCACCAATGATAATATTGTTCCAAAATGTTACTCCTTCCTTCCCAACTTGTTTGTCCATTTTTCGGAAAGCAACTTTTTAAGGGAACAAAATCATTACTCATGTAAGTCTTAACTTCCCATAAACTACTAGGCCCAAAAGGTGTACTATTCTTAGCTCGAACCCCCACTAAACTACAGAAAGTAGAAAAAAATCACAAGAGAAGCAAGACCCACAGAAGGTTGGAAAAAAATATGCCCGGTTCACCAAGTTCTACGACGGAAGGTCCCTCGACTTTTTAAATTTGTTTCTAAAATTCAAAAAGGGACAAAAAAAATTTATATAGAATTTTACTCACTAACTTACCAAAATAGACAAATATTTTGGTACAATCAAAAAGTCAAAAAGTGGACAAACAAATTGGGACGGAGGGATTACTACCCAAACACCTTTTAAGTTTTGATAAGCAAAGGAAAGCAACACCAAAGAACTATGGGCCGTGAGTTTTCTTTCTATTTTTTTTTTATCGCCTGTAGACTATGAGGATGATTGACCTAGACCAATTCAATTATTAGCACAAGGCACAACTACTTTCCATATAAGAACCTAAACTCCAATTATTTCGGTACATGGAAAGGGCATAGTTGTCAGATCGTGAATCGAATCAAGAATCGAAATGGTCATTTTTTGAATCATGAATCGAATTGTGAAGCACTTTGATTCAGTCATGACTTCTATAATGCATAGAAACCTATGCTTATTGATTGGGTAACAATAATATATACTACAAATGAAAGATTTAGGCCTAAATCAATAAAAACCTTCTTCTAAATGATGATTTCATAATAATATGGAGTATTAGGTAAGTTGCTTCTATTGCAACTACCAAGAGATGATGATTCGTAAATCCTACTTATGGTTCTTTTTATACAAAAGAGTTATATAAGTACAAAACAAACCCTTAGAAGGTCTATAGGGTTGTTATATTCCCTTTATCTTCCTCATTTTCAATTCACTCTCGTAATAAATCTCCTTTTCTAATTATATATCCATATAACATAAACAAAAGAAGACCTAAAAAAAATAGTTTGAACCATTTTCAAACAACAAAAGAAGCAAAACAAGAGTAAGCAATGAATTTCGGAAATTTTAAGTGAATCAAACGATTCACTGATTCGATTCACCGATTCACTTAACGATTCGCAGCTATTTCCCATTCAGGCAGCCTATTCGTATCGATTACCCACCGAATCGTATCGAATGGGAATTAAACATGGTGAATCACCTGCTCCAAAACGTGGTACCATTGGAATACGGCACAATTACCATTGGAATTAAACATGGTGCACCACCTACTATATCAATGCCATCTGACCAAGGAAATATTGCCAAAAGTAGAAAGTCCGCACAATTGTTCCACCACCAACATAACTGATGCAATTCCTCCAACAATTTTTGCCAACAGATTGTTCTCCTCCACTATAAGTCACTGGAAAAAATTCTAAAATTGAACCATCATCATAGCACTCCAACCATAACACAATCTCTACAGTTGATTCCATGCCAACTTTACTTAGCAAGAGACCAAGCTCCCTCCTAAATCCTGGAACCCTCCCCCACCATAGTTTTGAAAGGGCACCTAGGTATGAGGGTCATCAAGATGCAGTGCTTGTGCATGGATAAAGGCTGGGAGAGACAATAATGACAAGACGCACGTCAGATGGAACAAATGCACGCCTATGGTTTTGGGGGTTGGGTGCACAAGGCACGAGCCTCTCCCCAAGTTGCAATGAAAATTAAAAAAGATGCTAGCACTTTGCGCTAAACGCGTAAATACCAAAAGTCGGCCACTTGCCCCATGTCACCTCCAAATTTGTAAATCACTCCACCTCCTTCTATTTCTCCTCCTCCGATTTTCGTCCAATCATTATTTGATAATAGTATAATACGCCCACCAGCTAACTTGAGGATAACCTTTTGAGCCGCGTGGTTAGGAGAATGGTTAGCAGGTCAACTCGCATGGGTCGTTATATTTTCAATACACTATCTTTTTAGAATTACCGTGAAAATTTTCAGTACGTCTTTCGTGTACCCTATACAACTTTAGAATTAACATACAAACTACCAGTACCCAATGTTCTAAAAGTCAATAGGGGCTAGTCGGGCAGTCGGCCACTTTCGAGCTTCAAAGCCTAGTAATCGGCGATTAATCGGAGTATAGCAATTAGTATTCGGCGCATAGAAATTAGTCAAATCTAGTCGGACAGGCCCTGCCAGCGATTAATCGCCGATTAATTCCAATTTTTAGAACACTACGGATACTTGGTAGGTTACAGGTACGTGTATGAGCGCATTTTACAAACACCCGTCCTTCATAGATCAAGCATTTTGTGCATTAGTCGGGAATGAGTCAAGGATTAATCGACTATGCAAGGATTCATCAGTAAGGCGGCAACTATTCGACGAGTCCATTTTGTAATTTTTAAAAGCCTCCGGGTTAAATGTGTAATACTAAGATATACAAGGGTCAACTAATTTTAACAAAAACAAACTATTTATCATTTTCCAATATACATAATTTGTTCACCTCTGTAGCTAACAGATTGATGATTAAAACCCTAGCTAACATCCATCTCTCTCTCTCTCTCTCTCTCTCTCTCTCTCTCTCTCTCAATTATGTGTTAAGTAATGAATTTCATTTTGTTTCCAACTTTGTAATTAACTAGTTGTTTGTTACTAGTTACTAGTACTTACTCTTTTAGTGGCTGCTTTACTCTTAATTCTTTTCTTCTTAGTCTTATGTCATTTCTAACGCAAACTCTTGGTTGCACGAAGCGGAAGCAAAGGTACCTAGAAGCTCCCAAGGTCGGGAGCATCTATTTATATCAATGTTCTAAATGGCACTTGGCGGTAGTCGGGCGGAGACCCACCTCCAAGCTCCAAGCCGACTAGGCAGCGCCAAGCAATTTGGCGGATTTTTTTTTTTTTAACAAACCATTATCCAATCAAACTATATTCAATGTATCCATAATGCAAGTTCAAACTTCAAAGTACAAACCCAAATGAAATTAAGTAGTAGCAACTAGCAAATAAGTTGAATAAGACAATAAGTAGTAGGGCTTCGCTCACCTCCCCCATATTATTTTTTATATATATTTTTTAAGCCGCCAAAGGCCTCCAAAGACGCTGCCAAGACCGCCAAGCCTGCCAAGGCCGCCTAGGCGGCCGCCAAACACTGCCAAACCTCACTAGGCGCTAAATCAAACGCCAAGAGTTATTGGCGTGGCGGCAGGACACCTCCAAGCGCCTAGGTGGCCGCCATTTAGAACACTGATTTATATACTTTACATACCTCTAAAGCATGAAAATATTATCAAAATAAGAATTGTAGTTAACTTGAAACATTAATACGTAGAAATAAACGTTAAAATTTTTTATGTTATTTTTTCTCACAATTTAGTTGGCAGTAGTTAATATGGGAATTCAAATTTCCTCTCCCATCTTCTTTAGGTTATTCATTCTAGACTCAAATAGAATTAATATACTCAGGAGATTTAAGGTAATTTAAGACTAATATCTGAAGTTGAAAAGTTAAAAGGTTGTGTTTAATGCCTACACCATTTTTAACGTCTATAGCCTCTCTCTCTCTCTCTCTCTCTCTCTCTCTCTCTCTCTCTCTCAACCAAGATGGAAAGTTACGGTAAAATGCATAGGGCCTCCCACCCACCCTGTCCTATTTCTCATTATATTCCCCTCTCTCTCTCTCTCTGCAAAATAGAAAAAACAGGGGAAGAAGATGAAACGATAATGGCAGATCTGAGTTTCAGTGTTGATCATCTCTCTCCATCTTTGTCCCGCTCCCATCTCCCTTAGGAGTGCGATCTCGTCTCAGGGGTACGGAAGCACCTTCATGTTGGGTGATTGTTGCAACAACAAACTTAAGGGAAGGTTGGGAGATATTTTTAAAAAAATATGACAACCAACTAATCTCTAGTCCCCAACTAGTCAGCCTAGGAGCTAGGCACCTCTTCTGCCCGACTAGCGCATTGCGATACTAGCACATTGATGACAACGATTAGTTTTTCCTCAAAGGTTGTTCTGCAAAATGCATAGCATTTTATAGTTGTTCCCAACATATCAAACTACCATATTTTAACTCACTTCACTAAAATTTTATTGGAACAATTTCCCCGCTCCAAATTCTTGGCATGTGAATGGAGCCTTAAGGATTCCTCTAATCTCCATGCATTCCCACTTTGTCTCCCACCAATTGATCAGCACCGAATCGATCATCACATTCTTAAAGCAATTGAGATTCACATGCCACCACCCTATTACCTTTGTTCTTGAATCCTCTGTTGATTCACTTCACTCAACCCTGCGGACTAACTTCCGTGCATCGATTACATTGACCTTCACCCGACAAATGGAAATAGATAGATAAAAAAAAAGGCAGCAAAGAGATTCGAAAAGAAACAAAAAATATTAACTGTAATGTTAAAGATAGCAACTGAATTATTCCACTTCACTGCATCTTTTCCCCACTTCATGAAAGGTAGACTGATTTCAAATTCAAAACCATTATCTCCAATCCATCACATTGTAGTAAGCTTTGGTTCTGAAACACGTTTTCCCTAGCTAAGTTTATCCAACAAACTTTCCTAACCTATACAAAGAAGGAAAAAAAAAAACACAGCTTTTTAGGCAACAACTTAAAGAGAAATTGCAAGCAAACCAAATACATGGAAGACTGTGACAATGTACTTCATCTACAAATGAAAATAATACTTTCTCATCATTGCACTAACTATTTGATGTTATGCAATGTCTATAGCAGAGATTGCTGCAAAACAATTGAACAGACATTGAAATTCAGTATATAGGCAAAAGATTCATTAAGCTTGGTAAAATGTAAGTTCAACCTAGGCCATCAAAACACAATCTCTGTTTACTCATGTTTCCCTAAGAATTAATTGCAACTCGTGACAGTTGTGAGGACTAATGATAACGCCAAGGTAGTCCATTAGACTCTTTATTCCTCTTGCTGTATTGTTGGGCTTTTCTCTCAACTGCGGTTTAACAATTTCAACGTTCTAATAATTTCCTAACATCATTGTGCAATATTTCGGGCGCTTCCCTCCAAGCTCAACATGCTAGACAGAGAAGAAGATCCAGCAGAGTCCTCAATGTCGAAAACAACCTTACTTCATGATTCATAATACGGGGAGAGAAAGAAAGAGAGTTACCAGTGCCCTTTGACTGTTTCGGGATACTCGTCTCGACGACGACTCCGATGAGATTCACTTTCTGATTGATCGAAGCCATGGCGTCAACTAACTGAAGGAAGCGGTAGTCGTCGCTTCTACTCGCCATTTCTCTTCTTCACCACCGTCTCCGCAAAACCCTAGGTCAGTCTGCTGTAGAGAAGATTTACACGGGAAAATTTCCAAAAACCCCCCAAACTTTGAAAAACTTCACTTTTACACCTAAACTTTTTTTTTTCTTATTCAAATAGACTCTTACTGTCTAAATTTGTTTAAATAGGTACTCCATCCGTCCCTTTTTTAGAGTTCTGTATTCCATTTTGGGCTGTCTCTTAATAAGTGCCCATTTTGTAAAGTTAGTGGGTAAAAGTTGGTGAATTTTCCATTTTGCCCCTAAAAGTATATTCCATTTTGAAAAAGTTAGTGAGTAAAAATGTAATTATGATGTTTTAATAGAGGTTAATGATGGAAAGTGGAGGTAAAAGTTGATTTGAAATGTGTAATGATAATGTCTTTTAATAAGTTGGAATTACGAAATATGATTCTTAAAAAGGGATGGAGGGAGTAATAAAAATTGCTATCTTGGGTCATTTTTTCAATTAAATGCCGATTTGGTAACCACCCCCGCCTCTCACAACACCACCACCATAACTTTCATCTACATATTTCTCTCTCAAGAGATTTTAAAATTTTACACCAACGAACTATGTGATTTGGGGGAAAAAGAGAAGGTTAGAGAATTGACAAATAAGAGGAAGAGAGAGGTTGAGGAGGAATTTGAAGAGAGAATGTATCAATGGGTAAGGTTTTAATTTTTGAAATTGAGAGTAGGTTGGGAGTGGGTCAAAGAGGATTGAGTTGTTGTGGTGGTGGTGTGACGGTGGAAGGGATTGTGGTTGTGGTGGGGGGAGGAGAGAGAGAAGCACCAAGTTAGGATTTAATGGAAAAAATTACCTATGTTGACAATTTTCGTTACCAATTTAATGGATTTAGACAATAGAAGTCTATTTGAATAACAAAAGAAAAGTTTTAAGTGAAAATTGAAATTTTTTAAAGTTTAAAAGTCTATTAGCCGTTGAGGTCAAAATTTGGAGGTATTTTGAATTTTTACCTATTTATACACCCTTCCATGTCCCAATTTTTTGTAGGCGAATTATGAAAATAGTTTTTTGCCAATATATACTTTTTTAAAAAACTATTGACCCAAATATACAATCTTTCAAACAAATTTTAAAAATAGAGCAAAACACATATCCCATGTGCGTGATGTGCTAGCTGGATGCCAGCGTGTACAACGCATACTCCATATATGTGACACATATGGCATATGCATGACACACAACGTATACTTATTTTTGTTCTATATGCGTGACGAACATACCAGCTACGCGACTAGTCAGGCTGCGCCTCTTTTGGAGTTTTGAGGTGAAAGTTATACCCCGCAGAATAAACCTCTATAGACACCTCAATCTGCACTTTCCAAATTAGTTTACTTTTGATTTTTGATTCTCTGATGATGAAACAGATCAAGAACACCCCAGGAATGATAGTGTGATTGAGTTTTGAGTGTTTTGTCCTCTCTTAAACCTAACCCAGCCTAAGCCTGAAACCTGACTTGTCCACGCTTGTCCAAGTGCCACGTGTTGGTCAACGGTTAGCTTTGACCAGGGCAGGGGCAGTTGGACCCACGCGCGAACAACCCACACACGCCGATCAAAGGTTGTCCCATCACTTTTTTCAACCTACATTTGCCATGATCAAAAGGACTTTAGGGGCCGAAGGAAGGCTCTGTTTGGTCCAAATAGTAGTCTTCGCAAAGGGATAGCCATTGCATCCTTTATTTCACCTTTTCCCTCTCATCCAATGAGAGAGAATGCTTTAGGCCAAAGCCACCAGCCATTGCTTGACTGGTGTAGTCCTCTCTCACCTCCATTGCCCTATATATATACCCCTCTCTCTCACACAAGAAAAGAGTTACCAAGTTACAAAAATTCCAAGCACAAAGTTCTAACCCTAGCCTCTTGTTCCCCTTTTCTTCACCAAAGAAGGACATTAGCAAGTAAAACACCTGGTTTCCTACCTAGTAGCACGCATCCATCCATCATCCAAACCTCAACTCAAAGCTCAAACACCATTCAAACCCTAGAACCAAAGGTATAACACCTTTGAACTGCATTTTGTTTTGATCTCTGAGGGGGGCTGGCAGGGTCAAGGCTAATAATCAAAACCAAGTCCTAGCCCTAAAGCTAGCAAGGTTTCAAAAATAGTGTTGCAAGTGACCAGCGCGCGCCAATCCTTAGTACGCGCACACCACTCAGTGGCAACGTGCGCAGATCTTGCGCGGGGACTAGAAATCCTGTGTTTTATGCTTTTAGCTGTGTATAGGCCACTATAAGCATGCTAATAACCAATCTACTGCTTTCCTTTTTTAGAACTACTAATTTTAGTTCAATATATATTTCTGCTACAATGGAATACCCTCGGGGGTCTTTCTGAACATGTCTCATAAACATGTAGAAAAAAACACTGGTTGGCAGGCTAAAACCCACACGCTGTTTGGGCTGAATTAGCTCAATCAAATGGCAAATGATTGTGTGCGGGCGTGCCAGAGAAGAAATAACTTCAAAGAAGAAATTACTCTTTCCAAATTGATTTGAAACAACTAATTTAAATCAGGCAATTGTGTTATTCGTTCGATTACCTCAACTAAGAGGATTTTTCCTTAAGGTATCAACCAAATAAAAGATTGACGCGCTTCGAATCAGAAAAGATGATTGAACACAAACAAACCTGAATTTAATCAAAGGTAAATTTGTATACAAACACTCTTAAGACTCTCTCAAGAATAATACAGAAATATAAGCACACTGAATTTAATCAAAAGTGGACTTACAAACGACTATTCTTTGGTAAGAAAAAAATTAAAAGAAAATAAGAGAACTTGAATTTAATCAAAAGTAGTCTTACATGCAAATAAGCCTTCAACTTACAAAAAAGATCCTATTCTAAACTAAAAAACTAATCTAAGATAGATCTCTGAGCAATCATTTTGTATGAATTGTCAGATGATATGAATTTTGTGTGGGCTTCTCTCTTTGCTTTACTCTTCTATTTATAGACGCTGTGCTTGCCTTCGATCTCCACGTCTTCGACTGATACCCATGTTTGCCACATAAATCGGTTGAGAGGGGCCTTCAAACGGTTACATTAATATTTCCAGAATTCCTTCTCTCCCTTCATGCTTCGATAACAGTGTTCGTGGCCATTTTCTAGATCGTGGTTCTCCTATTTTTAAGCAACGTGGATTAATGTAATACGTCTGGCTTCCTAAATAACTCCCTGCAATCGCATCCAATTTCAGTTATAAACTAAGGCAGTGATGGCACCGTTTGATGATCATAAGGTTTTAATCAACGGCTGAATCCAATCACTTTCCAAACCATCACTTAATTGTTAACCAAACGACATCGGTTTTAAGCAAAACGATACCGTTTATCATTAAAATAGCAATCCCCTTAATCTTCGTAATCCTCTATAATTGGTACTCAATTGGGACATGTTTTGTATGGCCAACGCATCATTCGGTGCCACGTGTAATTTTCTCATTGGGTGGCACATTTTAGGATGTAAACACACGCGAGTCACGTGACTGTGGATTACCCGCGCGCACAGGTTTGTCTCTGACCAGTCAGTGACCTTTGCATGGGTAATTAGGCCTTGGCCTCTATTTTTATATCCCCACACTGTTTTATGTGGTGTTTATTCTTTTAGTGGCTTCTGAGCACATTCAAACTGTCTATAAACTGTGCTATAACTGTCAATAAACTACGTGGTTTGTCATGGATGTGCATTGGTCATTTCCAGAGCCCAGAGGGTTGAGAATAAGAGCTACGGGTTTGAACCTACTGGCACGCACGAGTCTCGGTGTAGCGCGCGCATGTTAGATCAACATGCAGTGACTTGATCAGTGTATGCTAGTTTTTTTCTACGCACGATACTCCAAAATAGTGATTTCCAGTCTGTCTAAGATCCCCACAGGAGTCTTTTTTCATCATATTCTAACTATTTCAATAAGTGAGCATGCCATCTATCACATCCTGCAAACATGTTACAGTTTTAAATCCTTTTAAAACTGTTCCCTTGCCTTAACTGGCTAAAAATTGATTAATGAGAGAGAATTGCAAATGTTTTACAAATGCCCGAGTAGAGACCGATCTCCAGATTGGGTGAGATGGGTGCCTTAAAAACCCTTTCCCTCTCGTAACCTTGCACCCAAACCTTAGATATCAAGGTGACGATAGACTAATCTACAAACCTTTTCAAATCAAATAACGTAGCAAGAGTTTCAAGTTCGGTTCCTTGAGTGGCAGACCTTCAAACCCAAGTGGCGACTCTGAATTGAGCATTTTGCGTGCTTTCCAAAGTGGCGCATCTACTTGTCGCGATGCGATTTTTAGGGCATGTGCCCACAACCTCTGGATGATTCCTTACCAATTATCTTGTTAAATACTACAAGAAAGAAAATTATTTATCAATACACTTGTAATAAAAGAATGTAGGAAGGTAAGCCAAGTCATGTGACGAAATTACGGTATTGCCCTATGAAGTGTTCCTTGCTACTTGGTCCTTGCATGTGTGGAGCTGAGGTTAATTAGTTTTGATATTTTGCCTTTTGCTTGCGAACGATCAAGAGCGATTTTTCTCTCTCCAAAAAAAATCAACATATAGCATTATTTGTACAAGTCTAATACTTATATATCCCCAAAAGAAGACAATTTTATATATGTAGAATAGTTGACGACTGTTATAAAAAAAAATTAGTTGATGATGTGAAAATACAATTAAATTTCGTATGTTACTAAAGCAACAGATAAAGTTATATATTATTTCACAAAATCCATTATCTATGTGCTAAAAAAACATATAAAGTACTACTTGAAAAAGCAACAGATAACGTTATCTCGGTCAATTTGTTCTTCTTTCTCTCAAAAATAAAGCAACAGATAATGTATATGTGTCAATTTATTCTTTGTATTTTTTTAAAAAAGCAAAAGATAATGTTATATGTGTCAATATATTCTTTTTTTCTCTCCAAATTAAAATAACAGATAATGTTATTTTGTGTAAACTAAGGCTCTGTATATTTTTATAAAAAATAAATAACATTATCAGTGTCAATCAATTTTTCTCTTTCCAAAATAAAGTACTAGATAACATAATTTGTGCAATTCTAATCATTGTATCTTTTTAAAAGAAAAATAACTTTATCTCTATAGAATAGTTGACGACTACAAAAATACAATTAAATTTCACTATTTACTAAAGCAATAGATAAAGTTAGCTGGCATTTCACATGATCAATCATATATGTGTTTGGAAAAAGAAAAAAAGTCACCCCAAATGCTACCCACATATTTGAACGTTTGCATGGACTATGCCCTCGGCTTAGGGACATCCTAATGAATAAAATCCAAACAAATCTCTCTTTTTCCGCTCCTTCATCATTCTAAAAAGAAAACAAACAATGTTATTTCTACCAATATTTTTTTAGCTCTAGAAAATAAAATAATAGATAATGTTATTTGACTTAATTTATTCTTTGTTCTTTTCACTCTCTAAAATGAAATTGTCACGCCTCTAATTTTAGGTACGTTAAAAGGATAATTTATTACAAAACTTAAAGAGAGTCACTGCTCATTATTACAACTTAACTCTCGTAAGAGTATTTTAAACACAAAATAGATAGCTAGGGTTCCTAATTACTGCTCTGCTTGTTCCTCCATCCTAGCGAGTTCTCGGCCCCGAACGCCTCCAAGGTGAAGAGTTTGCCCTGTTCATCTATCAGATCTGACATTATACCAGCGTCGCCACCCATATAATATGCCAAGGTCACCAAAAAGGTAACACCATGAGTTACGATGGCTCAATAGTATAATCCTACTACTAACCCTTAACTTATGAACAAAAGATCATAGTAATAACGATTCCAAATAGATCATGCATATTGACAAAACAGTTAATCAAATCCACGTTCATTACACAACCTAACGTTGGTGTTCATGGCTTTCCAATTATTCTGACTCATCGTAGACCGTATTATTATTTCCACTTTCTTTTCCTCAAAAACCCCTTTTTAACTCACCCAACCTCGGTTCCGTCGTTCCGGGCTCCCGAGTATCCTCACAATGGTTTCGCTGTACCGGGTTCCCATTGGCACACAATTGCATTGGCTTCTCTCCACGAATAACCAAGCCACACACCCAACCTCAGTTCCGCCGCTCCGGGCTCCTGAGTATCCTCATAATGATTCCGTCACTTCGGGTTCCCATTGGCACACACACACCTCACATACTGCCCCCGACAATGGTCGTTATGTAGTGTCAAAAATATTTCCCTCTTCGGAAACACATTTACTTCCTTGTTACCAAACCCTAGATGTCATGTCTCTAACTTTCTCAATTTTGGTGACTCGTTTTTATGCATAGACTTCCGCAGTTGGACTTTCCACAATCGTAAACATAAATAGTCCATATCAATTTAACATGCTCAAAACAAGATTTAAGCATAACGCCACATGTACGGACGCCCTTGGAGTGATAATCACTTATGCTTTACAACAAGACAAATAATACAAGCAATTCATGTATACAAGCTCATACTTCCATAAGCAAGAATAAATTTTACAATCATGCATTCCAACTACTATAATTGATAGATAACCTTATCTACTTAGTGAAAACGATTAAGAATCTTTGAACTATGGACATTATACTTTCTAACATACGTTTCTATACTATACGTAGAGTTAATGGACTAGGATTCCTATCTTACTTCTTGGCGGTGGTCGGCTACGGAGAATTGGTCGTCGGTTCAACGATTCGGCGGCGTAACGGCTCCAGATTGCTTCGAAATGAAGAAAGATGAATTTTTCTCGTCCTAGAAACAACTTACTAACTAAACTAAGCTACTTTAGAGATCTAGAGGTGGTTTTGGAAGTGGTTTGGTGGTTTCTCTCAAGAAACTCAAGAAAACTAGGACTTTTGAACCAAGAACACTTAGAATTTCTAGAGAGAAGTGAGAGCAATGAGTGAAGGCGTGAGTTCAAGCTTTGAGTGAGCTTCTATTTATAAGCAAGGCTCTCCCTCTCCCTCTCCCTCCTCAAGGCCGGCCCTTTCTCTCTCTCTATATATATCTCACTTTTTTATTCTAAAAATCAAGCTTTCTTGGAAGATCAAAGTCTAATTCCTAGGCTTGCATGGCTAGGTTAGTCCTTTGGATTTGATCTTGGAAGATTTGTATAAGAAAGGAGGGTTTGTACATAGTTTTAAATTGAAAAGTGTACAAAATAGGACAATGAAGGTTAGGTTTTTCTTGGAAGAGTATACAACCATGGATTTGAAAAGATGTAAGAAGATCATGGTGATCAAGTCAAGGTACAATCCAATCTTCCTCCTTCTCTCTCTCTCCCTTCTCTCTCTCTCTCTCCCCCCTCTCTCTCTCTCATGTACTAGTATATACACATGCATACATGTACTACATTGTACAAAAACACATAAAATAATAGGTACTTTTGGTACTAGAGATCAAAGGAGTTTTAAAAGCCAAGATTTTTCCTATTAAACAACTAATAAGCACATGTGTACTAGTATGTATGTATATATATATATATATATATATATATGCAGGGCCCTTCTAATGCGGGCGCCCGCATTTAAGTAAGTTGCGGACTTTGCCTTTCCCGATCGAATTTCGATGATCCGAGCCGCTCAATGTGTTCAGAACATGATCTTAAGGGTACTCGCGAGAAATCAACAAAAAAAAGACCGGGAAAGGCTTCATCTGAGCAGTTTTTGTTTATTTTTTATTCAACGGTTCAAATAAAAACTGCTCAAACCAAGCCCTTTTCGGTCATTTTTTTTCCCGATTTCTCGCGGGTACCCTTAAAATCACGTTCTGAACACATTGAGCGGCTCGGATCATCGAAATTCAATTGGGAAAGGGGAGAAATGGTGTGGTCCGCAACTTGCTTGAATGCGGGCATCCGCATTAGAATGGCCCTGATATATATATGTATATATATATAATTTAATTATGGTTCCAAACCAATGGAAACCGTATAATACACATATATTTTTTGATATATATATATATATATATAATTTAATTATGATTTACCAAATAAATATGGCAGTCTTAGTCAACAACTTTTCTAATTTATTGTTCGTATTAAATCCACCGCAATATTTAGTTTTTTTTATGCCAAGACAATTTAGACTAAACTTTTATAAATCCACCGCAATAATCAATTAGTTGGTTGATGTTAATGTTAATGTGTTTTGCTAATGTGAGAATGGAATTGGTTTTAATATAAGTTTTTTTTTAATTTATCTTCGTAATTTTAAGTAATTTAAATATTTTGAAGATAATAGCTTGTTTAAAGCTAACCGTGGTTTAAAACCGAAACTGAACCGTATTTTTATAGTTTGGATTGGTTTGTTTCTCTATTTTTTGTGGGTTGGTTTGGTTCTTCAAATTCATAATCCATATATATTGGTTTGGTTATTGGTTTATTATAAAATTGAACTAATCTGGACCATGCTCACCCCTAGACTATTTTGGCTTTTTTATTTGGATACTCTTTTGTTGCATTTGGTTGATAGTAGTACAATGATAGTGTTGATTGAGTCCTGACATGACTGGCTTACTTTTAATCGAACCATGGAGGAAAAAAGTCGAGGTGATTGTAAGCTGACCCGGACACCCCTGACTGTCAAACCAATTTCCAATGTACCAAAAGAAAAAAAGAGTGTTTATTGGAATTTGAATTAGTTTCTACAAGTGTAGTTTTGCCCAAGGCTAATGCATATTTACAGCTACACTAATTTTGTCCTACATTTAGGGTGTTCCTAAAAAATAATAGATAAAGTCATCTCCAAAAATCTATAGTTTATTTCTTTCTAATAAGAAAAATGCGGAAAAAAAAAGGTTTAAGACAAAACAAATAGATAACTTTATGGAGTAAATTACACTAAACCCCCCTATACTAACCCGCATTTTTACTTAACCCCCTCAGACTATAAAACCCGACATCATGCACCCTTTAACTATCCAGAGTTGACACTTAACTCCGTTCTGTTAGGTTTCCGTCCATATGGCAAACGGAAAAAGGCAGTAAGCTTAAATGGAGTGTTTGGATCGAGCACCTACGCACGTCGGATGCCGTTGATTTCCCAATTGGCCCACTTGGTTTTTTTTTTTTTTTTAAATTTTTGAACGGCTCGGATCAGCCGTTTGGATGTGCGAGGCCCTAAAGCCAAAAATTAACGAAAATGATATTGGTATTGGTACCATAGGGAAAATGCACCGACGGCCACCGGATAGCCGATCCGAGCCGTCCAAAATTTTAAAAAAAAAATCGAGTGGGCCAATGCGGGAATCAACGGCATTCGACGTGCGTAGGTGCTCGATCCAAGCACCCCATTTAAGCTTACTGCCTTTTTTCGTTTGCCATATGGACGGAAACTTAACAAAAGGGGGTTAAGTGTCAACTCTGGATAGTTAGAGGGTGCATGATGTCGGGTTTTGTAGTCTGAGGGGGTTAAGTAAAAATATGGGTTAGTTGAGGGGGATTAGTGTAATTTACTTTAACTTTATGTGACACTTTGTCATCTCAATAACACAAATAAACACACATAACGGTATAAGAGGGACACACAAAGCACACAGATAATCGTATATGAGTTCTTTCTATATGGCAAGAAACTAAAACACACCTCAATCTATACAAATTTTCTCAAATTCTTCAGTTTATGTAGTATATCGCAATAAAATCAACAGACACTATTATTTTAACTACTACATCTACTAAGAGCATCTGAATGGGTTACTAACTGGTGTGTTTAATTGTGTGTGTTAAGACTTAGGAAACAAAAATTTATTTTTTGTGCCACAATGCTTACATTAGCTTGTGTGTTAGAGTGTGTTAAATCTTGTAGTGTGCTAGCATGCGTGCCAAGTTTGGCAACTATGCTAGCAAACAATAAGTGGGTCCCATCTTTATTATTCAAACTCCAATCATAAAATATAAATGTCTATTACTCCTAAAATACACTTGTGGGATCCATTTTTTTTATCGTAACACATATTTTAACACAAATTTACCGAACTCATTGTGGATGTTTTAACACACTCCCATATTAACAATGTCTAACACACACTTGTGAAACCCATTTTTTATCCTAATACACATTTTAACACACAAATATATCAAACCCCATTGTGAATGCTCTAATGACATTGATCACTATCTCTATTATAAAACAGAAGGGTGTGGGGACAAGTTGTTCGAACGGCTTAGATTCATGTGATCCAAAGGCTGTAGTGCATCCTCTCACTTCCCGGTTAAGTGCCCATAGTTTCCACCTAAATCACACAACTGCCATCCCCATTCAAAGTGCCGTAAGTACGGGTTAACACTAGTTAACCTATATTAGAGCATCCACAGTAGAATAAGCAAATGTGAATAATCAAAACATGCCACATCAGATTTTGATTATTCATTTAGAGGTCGTTAAAGTTAACAATGTCAATTTTCACATTGGTTATTTTTTGCCCATAATCAAAACCAATGGGCCCTCCAAACTTTTTCCCCTCATTTCTGTCTGTAGACACCCTATTTTGCACTTTTCAAGATTAGTTTACTTACGGTGTTTGATTCCCCGATGATGAAACAGATCAAGATCACTCCAGGAATGTTAATGTGTTTGAGTTTTGAGTGTTTAAACCCCATTAAAATCCTTCGAAATTAACCCAAAAAGCCTCAGTCAAAACCCTACCCTACCACAATACGTCGGTCCAAAACCAGCGTGGCGGGTCTATTTGCCATGTGTCTATCATCGGTCAAAGCTGC
Source organism: Rhododendron kiyosumense (assembly GCA_019656275.1). NCBI lineage: Eukaryota > Viridiplantae > Streptophyta > Magnoliopsida > Ericales > Ericaceae > Rhododendron > Rhododendron kiyosumense. The sequence goes on along the minus strand of BPLS01000170.1, from coordinate 264,291 downwards.
AGTTTGTACCTGAGTACGTAGGTTCACTACTTGCGTACACTAGTCAACCATTCTCGTTGACCCGCATACGCTAGTTTAGAACCCGTGTATGCTAGTCAAACCTCTGGTCAAACTTATTTTTTTCAGCATGCAATAGCCATGGTTAGGGGTCTATAATACATGGGAACCTTCCAATCCATCGAAAAAGCAGTCTTCACCAGGGAACATCTCTTACACCCATCCCATCACTTTTTCCCTCTCATTGGAAGAGAGGGAAGCCTTTAGAGCCAAGGCACCAGCCTCTTTAACTTATTTTAACCGCTCTCTCTCCATCCACCTCCTATATATCCCCTCTTCCATTAGTCTTTTGAGGGGTTACAAGTTTGGTTGCTAGGTTCCAAGTTTCAAAGGGTTACAAGGATAATCAAGTCACCATATTCCCTCTCAAGCCATTGCTAGTCTTTCCCTTGAAAGTAAGTAATACACCACCCATTCTCATCCATCTATACAACCATCCTCCAAGCATCATCTAACCAACCCATCCATTCAAAGCTCAAGCACTCTTTCAAACCCAAAAACCAAAAGTATAACACCTTTGTATTACTCTATGTTCTGATCCCTGAGGGGGGCTAGCATGGTCAAGTCTGGTAATCAATATCAGTCTTAGCCCTAAAGCTAGCAAGGTTTCAAAACCGTTGGTGGCTAGAACTGGCGCACGCCAGTCATATGTTCGCGTACGCTAGTCATGGCTGTATGTGCAGTACTGGCGTGGGGATCAATGTCTAGCTGTTTTATCTCTTTCTTTTCATTTTCATCACCTTTGAGCATGTTAAAACCAGTTTACTCCTTGCATAGTTAAATCTGCTAGTTTTACTTTTCAATATTTATTTCTACTGCTTTGGAATGCCTCTGGGACCTTTTTGAACATGTCTCAGAATCCAGAAAGTGCAAAGCCAAGCACTAGACAAGAGGTTATAACTGGCGTACGGTAGTCTACTACCCGCGTGCGTTAGTCGATCCAGTCCAGTGGTTGGCCCTTACATGGCAACTAAGCATCGGCCTCTACTTTATCCTCACACTGTTTATGGGGTATTTTATTCTTTTGGTGGCCTCTGAGCCCATTTAAAACTACTTAGAACTGTATATAACTGTATATAGAACTGTTTGGTTTGTCTTGGGTGAGCACTGGTCATTCCCAGAGCCCAAAGGGTTGAAAATAAGAACTGTGGGCTTAATCTTACTAGCATGCATGAGTTTAGTTATGGCATGCGCAAGTGGGATCGACATGCAGTGATTTGATCAGTGCATACTGGTTTCTCCTTGCGTATTTTATTCCAAAACAGTGTCTTTCAATCTGTTTAAAACTCCCACAGAAGTTTGTTTTCATCCTATGTTAAATGTTTTAATAAAGCGAGCATTTCATTTGGTCACATCCTGCCAACATGTTACAGTTTAATCCCATTTTAACTGTTCCTTCGCCCTAATTGGCTAAGAATCGATTAATAAGAGAGAATCAAACATTTTGCAAAATGCCCAAGTAGAGACCGATCTCCGGATTGGGTAAGAGGGGTGCCTTAAAACCCTTCCCCTCTCGTAACCTGGCTCCCGAACCTCAGATATCGAAGGTGACGACAGACCAATCTACAAACCTTTTCCAATCAAAACAACATAGCAAGCGTTTTAAGTTTGGTTCCTTGGGTGGTTTACCGCAAAATTCGAGTGACGACTCTGAATCGAAGCATTTCGCCGCGCTTTCCAAAAAAAAGGCGTACCCAATTTTTATACAGATTTTAGGAGCGTGTGCCCACAATTTCGCGCATATTTTTTGGAAAAAAAAAAGTTAATTAAACAATTTTTGAAGAAAAACAAAACAGTTGTATAAAAAAAAGTTAAAAAAAAAAACAGTTGTTGTGTAAAAAAAAATCGAAATAAAAAACAATTTTTCAAAAAATACACAATTTGTTCGCTTAAAACTTTTTGAAAGAACTGTATTTACACAAACAGTTTTGAAAATTTAAAAACTATAAAAACAGATTTACTGTAAAAAACAGTTTTGAAATCTCAAAATCCGTTTACCAAAAAAATAGTATTTTAAAATGAGTTTTGTGTAAAAGAGTTTTGAAATTTCAAAAACAGTTTTTTAAAAACACACTTTATTTACTTACACTTTTTAAAATTTTTGAAAAAACTGTTTTTTGTAAAAAAAAAAAGTTTCTGAAAAAAAAAAAGAAAAAATGGAAAATACAATTTTTTAAAATTAATTTTGAAAACATTGTTGAGAAAGAGAAAAAAGGGAAGAGAGAGAGAGAATGTTTTTGTGTAATGATAGTGTACTTGATTGAGAGAGAAAATTTGGTTATTAGCAAAAGATTACTAATTTTAATTATTCAAATGCCAAAATTTGATAAGTTGCTAAGGGTATCCACAATGCTATAATCAAAAATTGATAATCAAAAGTTGTCACTTCAGCTTTTGATTATTCATTTAAGATATTGCTAAGATTAACAATGTAAATGTCTACAATGGTATAATCAAAATTGGATAACCAAAACTTATTATAATATCATTTTTTTAAATTACAAAAAACTAAAAACTGTGAAAAGTATAAAATAGTTTTGAAACTAATAATAACTATTTACTAGAAATTGAAAATAGTTTTTGAAAAAAAATTATTTTAAAAAATTATTTTCTAAAAAAAATTAGTAAAATATTTTTTTTGAAAAATACTTTTCAAAAGAAAGAGAGGAAAAGGGAAGAGAGATAGAATAGGTGTATTTGATTAAGAACAAGTGGGTCTATTAAATTTGATTATTGTCAAAAAGTTGCTAGTTTTGATTATCCAAAGCCTAAAATTTGATTATTTCTAAGGAGGTTGTTAAGTTTGATTATAGTATTGTGAGCCATATTTTGCACCAACATTGTTAATTTTAAAAACCTTTTTACATTTGATTATAGCATTGTGGATACTCTATAAGAGATTGCTAGATTTGATTATTCCAATGTGAGTACTTTTTTGAGTAAACATTGCTAGCCTTAATAACATTTTAGTTTTGATTATTCCATTGTGGATGCTCTAAACAATTCATTTTAGCCAATTATATTAATATTCAATCATCACTATACCATTATTACAATTGGCTAATAACTCTAACTACTATAGGCAATCATCACTCAATTAAATTGTTTAGTGGATTATAGGGATTAATCGTCACTTTAGTACTAATTGAATAGTTTAATATCAATTATAGCTATTAATCATTATAATATCACATCAATCGATTGTAGAAATTAATTCAATTACATGCTTAATATCTAAATCTAATGTTTTTAATATTTATTGGTTTATTGGTTTTACCATTTTTCATTTAATATTATTATCCCAAATTTAACGTAGTGTGTGTTTATAATAGAAATAAAAACTTTTGCAAGTTATCAAAAATAATAAATAAATACCCTTCTTCAATTGGGATCATAAAATTTATACTTATTTAAAAATAAATTGTTTAATATAATTTCATGATTATTATGATTGTATGGTTTATATTTTATGTTTTCAAAAAATTATTCTAAGAAAATATATACACAAAGTAAAAATTTAAGCTATATTTATATTTTTACCACATTTTTTTATGTTGCCACTAGACAATATCTTAGCTGAAGGACAAATTTTGGAGTGAATTTGGCATATGTGGTTTTATAAACCCCCAAAGTAATGTATTTTCCGTCTAAATTAGGTGACTTGCTACCGGATTAACCAATTAGGCATATTTTGTGGTAAGTATAGCCATATTTTGTAATAAATATGATCATATATCTTGTAATAAATATGATCATATAACATTGTATGTATAACCATTTTCGCGGTAAACAGAAGTACAATTTCTTTGGAGGGAAAACCACAGAACCACCTTGTTTTTAGCCATTCTACCTTACTTTTTATGTGATTTTGATCCAATGGCTCAAATTCATCAAGCATATTTTGTGGTAAGTATGGCCATATTTTGTAATAAATATGATCATATAACATTGTATGTATAGCCATTTTTTGCGGTAAACAAAAGTACAATTTTTTTGGAGGAAAAACCTCATAACCACCTCGTTTTTAGCCATTCTACCTTACTTTTTGTGTGATTTTGATCCAATGGCTCAAATTCACCCATTTTTTAATCATATGACTTGAGATTTACAATGCCCCAATACCACACTGGGGCATCATAGAAAACTGCATGTAAAAGTGTTTCGATAATAGGGGAACCGGGGCCTCGGTGAAGTCCCCCAAAACATACCCCATCCACAAGGCCAGATCTGCGTCTACCCGAAGTTGAAAGATTAGATTGAGGAACAAAAGCTAGTAGGGGAGCCGCTGAAAACAATGCTCATACGAAAATTTATTCTCTATGGAGTAGAATTGGTCCTCTCCTGTTGGCGAATCTCCTTGCTATTGTTAAATAGTTATTCCATTCCTGACTGTACTGCGGAACCAGCTCTTGTCCTTGATGTGCCTCTTTCGAGGGCTCGACACAGGAAAGGGAGTAAAGAAAGCAAAGGTGAGGTAAGGAGTTTCAGCCACGCCCACAATCTGCTCCAGAACACTCAAAACGCAAAAATGAAAAACATAGAATGTGAAAATTAGGTGGCCAAACACCCCCTAAATGCAACTTGAAAATTACACCAAAGTCGTCTATTTTTATTTTTTTTTGGTCAAAACCAAAGTCGTCTTTGAGAAGCGAGCTAATTACGACTACGCCACATCTGCTCTTCATACCGTGTTGCCACCTCACTCGTGTGTTCACAATTGCACTTCAGACAGACCACGTTCCTTCTATAATTCAGGAAATCACATCTATACAACCAACAAAAACAACCAAATCCAAACATCAGCAACTTTAACTCATCATTAAATTTTATTTTCCACTCACACACACTTTCTCTGAGAGAGGGAGAGAGAGAGAGAGAGAGAGAGAGAGAGAGAGAGAGAGAGAGAGAGAGAGAGACTCACGAGGGGCACTCCCACTCTCCAGGATTAAGCTGTCGTTTGGGACGAGCCTCTCTGCAACGTAAACATTTTCTGTTGCTAGCAAAATTCATGAAACTACACCTGCAAACAGGCAAAGGCAAAAGTTGAGAACCAAAAAAGTTGCAGATGCACAATGGATAAAACAAAGTCCCAATCATCCATGCAAGGGACGATAACCCTTTCAAGTTGAGAGGCCAATAATAACCAAAATTCCATGGGATATATTCAGGGGTGGAGTCAAAATTTTGAAGGCAAAACTTTATCCTGAAAACATAAATGGAAATTTTCTATTTCAGTCAGGAAAAAATTATTTTGAATTGGGCAAAAAGTTGGATCATAGAGCAAAAAATGGAAGAAAATGTGCACCTATAAGCAAGAACTATTTTTTCTAAAAATTTACGAGGTGCTAACCAAAGACTTCAAGTTTTAGGGCAAAAACCTTATAAGACCACGTCCAAAAAGATAAAGACTCAACAGCTCAGTAAGTTGACCCCAACAGCATAAACACGGCTCTGCCCATGGATACTTGGTTTCACCTCCACACAAAAACAAGATATGGTACCCAAAAAGTCACTTTAGTGGTAAGTATTCCACATTGGGTGGTAAGAATTTCATAAGGAGTGGTGAGTATTCCACATTGAGTGATAAGTATTATACATCTCGAATATTTACCACTCAATGTGGAATACTTATCACTCATTATAGAATACTTACCACTAAAGTGATTTTTTAGGTACCATACACCAAAAGTGATTTGTGTACCATAGAAAAATTCCTGAAGAACATACCAGGTTTCTTAGGTTCCTTTGAGAAACAATTTTATTAATTACGATTTCTGCTTAACTGGTTTGAGAGATCCGCATATTATTGATATATTGTGTGTGAGTGCAGGATATAAAAAGACTAAACTACCCTCATTATTGGAACTTGTCGTGTAAGCATGATCTGCTCAACTTAGGGTGAGTTGAGATTCTATTTCGAAAAATATGTTCAATAACAAGTTAAAGAAAAACATATAAATACCTGCATCATAGCATGACATGGAATTACAACATGTGTTTCATGGAACTTGGAAGCGTAAACACATTAACTACCTCATTCTTTTAGAATCCTCAGCAACTCTGCTTATATAATGCAAAAAAGAGAAGTAAATTGTTTGGGCGTTTGGTAACCTTTTTTTTTCAATTTTTGGTTTTTGTTTTTACTTTTTTGAAAATGAATGAAGAAAACTTGTTTGGTAACAAGTTTCTACTTTTTTGTTTTTCATAAACTTTTTTAGAGTTTTTGTAAACTATGGAAACTACAAAAAGGTGTTTTCCCCTTCTTCTTTTTTTGTTGAGAAACACCAAATATTACCAAACATTTTTGTTTTTGTTTTTATGAAAACATTAACTTGTTTCTACTTCTACTTTCTTAAAAACAAAAAACTGAAAAGGAACCAAACGCACCCTTAGGCTTTTGAGTTCCTGTTTGTGGGAGAACAGTAACTCAATGATGGAAAAAAGCATCTAGATCTGAACTCAGAATACAGATGCATAAAGTCATGTTGATTCATCTAATCATAACATCATTGTCATCAAATCTGGCAACAAAATTAAAGTATTACAGAAGGTAAATAGCTTAACAGGTGGAGAACAATAGTAGTAAACTTACTGTGGGCAGTTCCAATCTCCCTTCTTCATTTCAACATCGTCTACGCTAACCCTCTTTGGACCCTCTAATTTGCATTTCAGGCATCGTACATTTCTAGAAAAATTCATGAAATTGCATCTGCAACAATATATACATAGCATTTTATGATGCCAACAAATAATAAAATGAGAAGTTCAGAATCGAAAATAGAGTTATCCCCCATTCAAGGGAGTACTGCAGGAAGATACATGATAGCACATGAAGTGACGATTTGACTTGGTGCCTTGGTGGGCACTAATATATTATTATATTCTAGAAACGTGGTGTATCATAAATGTAATCCAGATTGATTTAGGCAGTTCGCCCCCAACATACTCTAAACAAGAAAAATCAATATAAAGACGCAATTTTGTATCACCAATCCAATTTCGATCAGAAACGATAAAACACCTAACCTTCACTTCAAACTTCCTTTGCTTCATATAGTCAAGCAGGTTCATATTTTGGTTGGTTTTAACAAGATGCAGAAGCCCATTTGGAGAAGAAGACATCATTCACATCTTAAAATCCTAACCTTCCAGGTCAGGACCAAATTTAAGAGATTAACTGATCTGCAATCTGCGGATCAAAAAAAAAACTGATCTGCAATCTTGTATAAGCTCATGGAGGAAAGTCAAGAGCTTATAAGAATCAGGACCTGTCTGGCTTCAAATAGTGCTCCAATTACTTTTGCTCCTTTGCAAAAGTTTGTAGCAGTGTTTTTATGTGTATTTGTGGTTTTTGTTGTGGGTAGAACGTAGCTACTTGGTTTAGGCCTCCTTTTCTGTTTTTTGCTCTTAGGAGCTTGTTTCTACTTTCTTTGGTTGGTTTTGTTTCTGGGGAATGATCCTGTGCTCCTGTAGTTTTGGTTGTTCCTATGAATCAGTTAACTTCAATTTTTTAAATACATTTTGATACGGAAACGACAAGATCCACCATGTCAACTCCAGAGAACCCCGAGTGGCTTGAGAGAGGGGAGGGAGGGATAGAGCTTCATAGATAGGGGGAGAGAGTGAGAGACAGAGAGATCAAACAAGAGGTGTACTACTGAAGAATGAACCAGCAACTGAACCAGTGCTTAACAAATGAAAGACCTACTCAACTTGAGCCAATAGAATATGCCCCCATGTTTTCCTTCTGAGTTCACACGGTCAGTTCTTACTGGCCACTTCCTACGAAACCCTCATCCTTATCTGACAACTTTCAGTTCTCATAAAATGGATGGTTCCTATTTTCTTAACTATTGTACAGCTCAAGGAGCAATACTACATACACGCTCACCAACCACACCTCCAACCACTCCCCTCTCACATAGGTGTGGGTCCCATAATATGTGTGGGTCCCACATATATTATGGGACCCCACAGGATGGGGTCCACACATGTGAGAGGGGTGTGGTCCCCCCACAGCTCAAGTCATAAAGCTTCTTATCTCAATGTAGGTGCAATAGCAAAACAAGTGTGGCCCTAAGACCAGGCCTTGTCGTGAACGTATATTGGTCTTAAGTGCCACACTTAAATTTTAGAACATTTGTGCAGTTTTGGTGTGCCTCACCTCAATGCAAGCATGAGGCACACCCTATAACTTATTTGAGAACTGTTCTCCAAACAGCATACTCCCTCAGTCCATCTTTCCCATTCAAGGAGTCTTTCCCATTCAGGATGTCATGATGAAAAGACAAAGCATTAAAAGTTTCCGGTTTTCCAAGACTACTTCCCAGGTAATGAATATGAAACTTCTAAAAGTGGAGACAAAGGGGCACTGTTGGATGTCAAACCTCCATATTTGATTTTAAGTGCATTACATGCATGTCCCCTTGAAAATTTGGAACTCCCAAATGGCACGCTGGGCATATGTATGCTATAATGATAGATAAAACTCACCAGAATTAACAAAACCACCAATTTGGCATCCTAGACCTAATCGAACCAATAAAGAGCTTGAATTACGCACTTCTTTTGGAACCCTTGTCTATATCACTATGGAACAGCAAATCTCAACCAAATAGCATAGGACTAAAGTGAAGGAAATAATCCCCAATGTCCAATAAATAATCCCCAATGCCCAATAAAACTATCAGCCTCCTAGAAATAGAAGGGAAGAAACAATGAGGAAAAGTGATAATCTGTGAAGAATGCCAGTAATAGGCGTATAAATCACTAGGAAGTCTAATGCGATGACTTTACAAGTTTAGAGTAAGAAAGGTATCAACTTTAAAGTTTTTTCTTCTAATGAAACAAAATCCCCCACAGAACTACACACACAAAGGAAATTTCTATGTTCTATGGAATCAGGCACAAGTGTACCAGCTGTGCGCCTATTCATTAGATTTGTCCAATCCTATTATCCTAGCTAAAGGGAAGCAAGTCAATCTCTCAGTAACTTGAGGTAGAACAAGGATTTAGGTAGATTACTCCTGGAACAAGGATTTGAAACTATCCAGCTGTTACTAAATAACAGTTTCTAAACTCCCATACAACTTCCAAGTGAATTGAAGTATGTGTTAATGCCGTTCCTGTGGATAGTTATCTTGTCTGGAAAACATATCCAGTTGTCATAAACTCAGAATATATTGCACACATGCCCATGTGTCAGCACACAATCCCCTTGCTTGTACGGTTGGCACAAAGATTGGTGGTTTGAGCAGTATCTGAAAGCAGCATGAAAATGAATACGGTCAAGTGGGTTATCTGCAAGTGTCTTGGTTCAGCATGGTGCATCTGTGTTTCAGAATTGTAGAGATTGTGTATCTTCAGGTTGCCTAGGCAAAGGAGACCATTTGTGATGACTCAGAGGAGCTTGGCGGTCAGAGCCAATTCATGATTGCCAACAAGACTGCAACATGTTGAGAAGTCTGCTTAGAGAAGCAGGATTCTGCTCAGAGGAGCTGATTTCACTGCTCACAAGGGCCTGAGTTGTGTTTTTTGAAGAGGAGCCGGTTTATTTCCACAGGGGAGGTACTCTGCACGGAGGTGCTTGGCTTAGAGGAGCCTTGAGTGGAGTTTTGCTTGGAGGAGTGGCTGCATAGGATCCTTGACTTAGAGGAGTCTTGCCATGTCAACAAAAGGGTGATGTGGCATGGCGGACAGTAACCTTACTCCTTGACAGTCTAGTGAAGTGGAGTGCAAGATTGCTTGACCAGGTTCAGTATCAGTTCTAGGTGCGAGGAGGTCATCAGCATGATGGTGTTGATCTGCGGGGAAGGTGAGCTTCTACACAGGGCATCGGAGGGCACTGCTACAACTGCATTGTGCATGCATCAACGAGGACATTGATGCTTGAGCGGGGGTGTTGATCTGCGGGGAAGGTGAGCTTCTACACGGGGCATTGGAGGGCACTGCTACAACTGCGTTGTGCATGCATCAACAAGGACGTTGATGGTTGAGTGGGGGAAGACAGTCACAAGCTGCGAGTTTGACTATGGTCTTGCTCGTAACTCTAATTAGTGGATGTGACACAAGGGCTAAAGCATTGTGCAAGCTATGGTTTTGTTGGCATACTAGCAGTGGCTAGTGGTATTTTACAAATATTGAGAACTCACCACCGAGGGGCGTGAGTATTTTGTGCATTTTTCTAATGAGTATTTTGTGCATTTTTCTAACGTACTAGAGGTCATTGCGCGATTTGGATATCAATTGAATTTTCTATGGTCCATTATGACTTCTCAAGCACTTTGATGTTCCTTCCTCCCACTTGGGAAAATGCTCACATAATGCTATATTAAGGGGGGAGTGGTGTGCACTACCAGCCTCCGTGTGGTTTCTGTCTTGGACACCAGGGTAGCAGACTAGACATCCCTCTGGATGCCCGAAGTCTGCACAGTCTTACGAGAATGGAGGCTTTTGAACATACACGTTAAATCCCGCATAACAACCCCTTGGGTTATTGCCCTAGGCCGAATGGGCTATCGAGGAACCACCGTTAGACCTCATGTGCCAACCCATGGGCAATGGCTTGGCCACTTGGGGTTCGTCCATGATTGTGGGGGGTCGATGGCTCAAGGCATGCAACATGGAGGCAACATCACACTTATGGGAAAATGGATGATGCGTGAAGGAAGGTGTAATGCTACTTGTGGGCTACGGATTGTCATGTATCCATACTTGAGCAGCACGCTGGAGCAGTACTATAGGCTCACAATAGCCTTGACGGGAAAATGCCACATGGGCTCCCACGAGAACTACATCATGGGCACGCAGAAGTAGACCTCGCAACAGGACAGGTTGCTCATAATGACTCAATACGCGTTGGAAGCTTATTGGGTAAGTCAGGCGCCTAGCAAAAAAAACACTTGTGCGTTGTGGGCCTTTTGGCACTAGTGCACAAAACAGGTGGTATGATAAGCATGACATGCTTGATAGTGGACAACCCAACCGGGTGGTATGATTATGCACAGTTGGGTGGCTTGCAGCCTGGATGACAAAGGACCTCAGTTGGGAAAGAGCCTTGCTTGTGAGCAAGCTTGGAGCAAGGACGCTGTTGCTGTGGTGCGTGGAGTGACTCGTGAGGCATCAAGTCTGCAGTTGGCATCCCTGATGCAGGACTTCCTTAGCGGGAGTAATTCTTGCTTGACAAAGCGTTGGGCCCTAAAATATAAGACAAGTGGACATTCAACACCCCAGATGGTTGGATTTGGCGGGTTTGGACTTGGTGGAGTTGAAAAAGGTTCACGGGGAAACATTGCACTGCTGAAAAAAATAGTGGCCCCGCGACACCATGCCATGTCTTGTTGCAGTCCCACCCAACTTCGGTGCTTTGGGGCTTCACACTAACTGAAAAGTCCACATAGTAAAAAGCCAAACATCCAAGCTAATCATTTCCCTTGCTAACCACTTCAATGTGTCTAAGCAGTCGGCGTGCACAGGAGCTTTTGGCCACATAGGTTTGGGGCTTATGGTGCTCTTCAATTGCCGAAAAGTCAACAGAAGTAAAGGCTTAACATTCTCCCTTCTTGTGTGTTCGAGCTCATGCGTGCACGAGGGTGATTTGTAGCAACCAGAATTTGAAGCAAGAAAACTTTTAAGTACAACTCTTGTTACAAAACAATACAAAAAAATAAGTACAATTGTCCTGGCACAAAATGGTCCGCTCATACCAAAATCAAGTACTTTTCTAAGAAGGCCGAATGAATAATGTAAAATAGTAGAATTAGGTTTTAGAGTGTGCATTCCTTGGCCAACTCACCTGAGAACAAACTTGACTCTTAGTGTTGCTGTGTGGGTGTTAGCAAGCTGAAGGATAAACATAAAACATAAAATTAGGTTTTGGGGAGTATAATTCCTTGGCCAACTTATCAGCGAACTAATTTGACTCGTAGTATATGGGCAGTATTGCTTAAGCAGACTTGTCTGTAGCAAAATAAAAAGCTCCAAGAACAGAAATGCAAGAACAGCATAGAGAAGGATGGTTACGGGATCCATAACCGCGAGGATTATTAGTGATTCTGTTAACAGATTGTTGAATTTAATCTGTTGGATTCATCTTGAAGTGCTATATAGAACTTTCTAAACTTGTGAAGTACTGTGTCACCCTCTAGACACCAGGGTTAAGGTATCAAACATGTTTGACCAGTTGAAAATGCACCCAACAATAGTGTTTAAATAGTAGAGTTACGTGAAACTATGCATAAGTCTCCAATTTTATGCATAAAAAGCTTACTTCGTTTGCAAGCCCAATTTTACCCTAACCAAATGAAAGATATATTGACATGAATTTCGTCGTCCTAGTGTCCCCAAGCAGGAGATTCAGATCCACCCATCACTACACGTACACAACATTAGTATATTGATTCTCAAGATTCCGCATATAGGTCCACCATGCGGTCTCACTGTCTTAATAAGACTGGGAAACTGGGCAAGTAGCTACTGGTCACAAACCCCATGGCTACCCTCTAAGCCACAGGATCCACAGAGTCTAATGGCAACCCAAGAAAACTCACAAAATTGGCTCAACGCAGAAAGCTGAATCATTACCTATTAACCTAGATAGAAAGAGATGTCTAAACTAACAGAGCAGTAACATAATACAGCGGCAAGTACGATACTTAGAAGTTAGAACCCTGTTAACAACTTAAACTCACAATGGCCAAGAAAGCATATACTAGTCCATATAGAAAAGTTACAAGTTACTAGAGCCTTTTGGGGATGAGTCTAGCAGAGAAAAATGGGAAAGTGATAAGCTGACAAAAGTAGACAAGAGAAAATATTTATTTCATGCGACTTTTTCCCCCAAATTCCCAGATGTTTCTCAGGTCAATTTATTTTCTTGGAGACAAGTCTTTCTTACAAAATTATGTTGGTCTGTCTAATTTGTCCCCAATTATTAGTGGCTAGATCTCAACATTTCCTAGACTCCTTGTGATAATAAAAAGGAATACAGGTAATATATGCATAACAGGAGAGTATGATTATGTTCTGCAGAGATGTAAATTACCAATGATGGAAAATACAAGTTGCAGCTCTAACAAGGTGACAATTTTCAACGACTATTTCAAGGGGAATAGAGCAAAACTATTTCAACGACAATTTTTTTGAACGGCAAACGATCACCAGTAAGTGCTATCAACATAAACAGTTTTCAAGTATACTACAAGCACAAGAATTGAGAACTTACTCAGGGCAGATCCAATCTCCTTTCTTCATTTCAAATTCATCTGGACCAACTCTTTTAGGGCCATCTTCTTTGCATGTAAGGCATCGTAGATTTTTAGCGAAATTTACGAAGTTGCAACTACAAAGAAAGCAAAAGGACATCATTCAAGTCTGTAACTCACGTAGCCTGCAATAAGTAGATAGTAAGTAGCCGATCACAAAAATAAGTAGATAGTACGTAGTGAAAGGTAGAAGAAAAAGAGCCAAAAACAAGGATATTCATGTTAAATGTGTCTGTGGTCATCAAGTGCACTATTTATAAATTTGAGAGAGTTACTCGAGAGTCAAGACTAGTAGCAAGTTAAGGTTTCAAGATACGATTCCCCAGCTTCCACGTCCAGTATAATCTATCTATCTCATTGTTGGAAATCTTCAGACACAACAGAAGTAGACGGAACGTGAACTTAATGATCACAGCTTTGAGGAATAAAAACCTTTGATTCCACTTTTAATTCAAAGCACATTAAAAGAAAACAAAATGCCAAGGACATGGTTGTCTATGCTTTGATCAATAAAAGCCATTTTACATGCGATTCTCATAGAAACGAATATTGCAGGCTGTAGCTTTCATGGTTGATATACCAATAATTCCCCTACGCCATTCGGCAAATGAAGGAATCCAAGGAACCATCAAAGAATAGAAAAATTATAACTGTCGTTCACAGGTAACCCTAGTTCTAGAACTGTATATAACTAAACAAATCACTTCCAGAAGACTTTACGCAGGTATCCATCAAATCTTTCAACCACAAATAGAAAAGAAAGGCAACTGAATAAAGGTAAGTACAACTTTGAAGGAGATCCATGTTGGTAAATTATAGCAAAATGAGCAAAGATGACAGTTTCATAATGAATAATGCTTTCACCTATCATCTTTAGCACTTGGCAGCATAACCAGGCAACATTAAAGGTCAACATAAAGAGAAATATACCAATGATTATGACTGCAGCAATGTCCTTTTCTACGAAAAAAAAGTATAATTTCTATCCCTTTTCTAAACCCTGTCCCATAAGACGCCTCCACTAAGATTCATTTTTTCCAGATTCTTCAACTTGCAACATAAATACCCTCACATTTTTACCGGCTTGACTATCGTGGGTGATTGAGGGCCTTGAGGGCGTATGAGGTTAGTTTGGGATATCAGCGAAGCCGAAGGCTCGAGCCACCGGAGGTGGAGGAGAAGAGAGCCAAAGGCAAAACACACACGTTGGGGGAGGCGGGGGGGGGGGGGGGGGGCGCGGTTTTCACAAGGAGCTCAAAGAATAAATCTTCGTGATATCTAAATCCAACACCACACCACGAACACCCCCTCCCCGCCCTCCCTCCAGGCACCAAACAACAAACTTTTCTCAGAGCTCCGCAACAATCAATTCAAATTGTTTGGTTGTATTTTGAGTTTATGAAGAGTGAGCACAACCAACATCCTCCAGAAGTCCTGGTTGTCAAGGAGATCCAAAGGGTTGCAACAAAGAACATAATCGTTTCCTGAATTGTATCAGGAGATCACTCTTCTTGTTTCTAACTCATAACGAGAATGTAGTAAGACTAACCTCATAAATGAGTTCTATACGCAAAAAATACATATAGAAGACAGCCAGAGTTACAAGGCGGAGTTGATGGAGAGACTGCTGGATTTGTTAAAAGTGCATTGCGTGGAATGTGTGAAAGAACAGAGAAAGAAGAAAAGAGAAAGAAACTAATAAGATATGGAAAGACGTAGTTACCTGAGAATTCAAAGAAAGAAAGATAACTCTAGACAACGGCATAAGACAAAAAAGACCATAAAGAGGTAAGGGGCCACCTCTTAAAACTTATGCATCCCTCCTAGGCTTCCACCTCTTAGATTTAGTCAATGAAAAAGACTGCTTTATAAAATAGTTCAAATAGACACTCAAAGTTGCGTGTAGATAGAAGCATCTACACTAATTGCAATTTCGTAGATTTTCTCCCCCAAAGTAAAGCTTCTAATCCTAAAGTAATCCATATTTATATGCTTTCAAAGTTGCAATGACAAAAAATGACTTCATGTTCTACCTATCTTATACTATTACTGTACGTTTCGCTGATCAAAACGCATATTAATGTCCATTTCATTGCACACTACACATATTCTTAATGCTATTAATCTTGTTCATTGCACTATATGCTATTAATTGCATGAGAGTAAAAGAAAAACATGCATCGCTAATCTATAACTAATTTGCATAAATCTTAACTATTGTTTCTTATAAATGTTTCATGTACAAAGGTATGCATTACCTGCCAACCACCACATTCAAGCTCCTGCATCACATGAAAATTCAAAAGAAAAGAAAAGACACCGTGAACTTTTAGCATCTCTGGATCGCAAAACTCTTGTTGCTTAGGGGGTCAAAGGGACGACGATGCTGAATGATTCAAGAATTCTCAGATGGAAGTCACAGAGGGGCTGTAACAGTGAGCGGCAACAATGAGAAGAGGGCAGAAGCGGAGGATAGAGGAATTAGAGAGAGACGAATGACATACAGAGAAGCATGAGAGCAAGAAAGGGTAACAAGAGAGCTAGTAAAGATGTGTGTAGCCAAGGCCGGGGAAACAAGCGAACACCACACCGGTTTGTAACAGCTACGGTGGTGGCCAATTTTATGTAAACTTTAACCTGAAAAAACTAAAAAATTAGTTAAGTCAAAACAGCCCTAAAAGTGGTGCCTTAATTTTAGGGTGCCAAAATCGCAAAACTTACTCTTAAGATTGGCTTTGAGTAGGTGGAAGCCAATAAGGCTAACTCAGTTGGCATTCATTCTCAGCTCTGTGTGTGCTCTCTAGGTCGTTCCATCACATATTCTCCAGCCGCAGCTGTCAGCAAACTACATGGTGTTTGTTCGTTTACCCGGCCATGGGTACACGCATCTTCACTCGCTCTCTTGTACCCTTTTTCTCACTGTCATGCTTCATTGCTTCTCAGTCTGTCATCCGTCACTTGTCACTCTCCGGTTCCTCTATCCTTTGCTTTCACCCTATTCTCATGGTTGCCGTTCACGGATTCGATTTTTTGCATTTTCTCGTTGTGATGCAAAAGCTCGATGGCAACCCTACCAGAGATGACACTATCGACAGTTTTATCACAACCCTAGGCCCTAGCTGTGGCGATTGGTAGGTAATGCATACCTTTACATGAAACATGTATAAAAAGCGGTAGTCAAGATTTATGGAGATTAGTTATAGATTATTGACACGTGTATGTGACTTTCAATTACTCGCTCTCGAGCAATTAACAGCACTGTCAGCATATAGTGCAATGAATTAGAATAATATCATTAAGGATATGTGCAGTGTTATATGTTTTTTGATCAGTGAAACGTACAGTAATAGTATAAGATGGGTGAAGAAGAATGTAGAACATTAAGTCGTCTTTTGTCAATGCAACTTGAAAGCATGTAAACATGGATTAGTTCAGGATTAGAAGCTTTACTTTTGGGGGAGAAAACCTACAAAGCTAAAATTAGTGTAGATGCTTCTATCTACTGGCAACATTGAGTGTCTATTTGAACTATTTATACCAGTCTTCTTCATCGACTAGTTTAAAGGAAAGGAAAAAAAACCTTCCATTTCATTTCATCAAACAAGTTTAGAATCACAGCCCTAGGGCCCAAGCATGTACAGATATTTCCAGCATTAAATCATCCAACTAAACTACAAATTTATAATATATATATATGTGTGTGTGTGTGTGTGTGTATTATACATAATAACATAGATTCCAAGAATGACTCACTTGGGACACATCCAATCTCCCCTCTTCATTTCCACATCTTTGTCTTCCACAAAACTCAGAGACTTTTTCTTCTGAGGAGAAGCTTGAGCAGCAGGCTTTGGAAGTGCAGGATCAGGGGATGTTTCACCCAATAGAGTTAATTCCGAAAGCAAATATCTTGCAGATGCTTCAACAAGAGCTCTACGAGGAAGCTTTTCCCCATCCGACACAACAAGTGGATCTAGTGCGTAGAACAACAAGATACGCACAATATCCACTGTACGTGCTGCTGCTTCAGATTCCTTCAATATAACATAAGCTTTATCACACGATCCTCGCAGATTGCAAGCACTACATACCTGCACGTTAGTAACAACTCAGTCAAAACAATTCAAATGTCGTTTCTTTTTTCTTGTAGTTTTCACACAAGAAACCAACTGATAAATGCTTGATTACTTAATGGAGGAACATACATCTCCTTCATCAAGTCGCAAATATGCTCTCAACCTCTTGGCTGAATTAACAGCTTTTCGGAAAAGATTAGGACATCCACTCTCCACAAGTGCCCGAATATCCTTGTTAGACAATGATCTGCACAAGAAAATCAAATAAACATATGCCAAGTACATTTTGACTCTTCGTCACAAATAAAGCAAAAACTCATATTCAGATTCACTTCAATACACCTATTCAGCTTTGCCATGCCGAGGTTTTGGGTCTTTCGAAGAAAAAAAAACACACAACACCCGTAATCCTCAACTACTGAATTTCCTTTGTTCCCTTCCGTGTCATCTGAGAAACCAATGGAAAATTAAAATAGGTACGAAATTGGCAAGGGTGCTAAACAGATGTAAATCAAGGGGTAAAAGATATCGCCAAATGCAAAGATTCATCATCTCACCCCTTAACATGGAGTCTTCCTTTATTGGTTTATTTCTACCCTAGAATGGCAATTACTTACCAGTAGGGTTGTTTGTTGGACTTCATACTCATCAGTCGCACCAAACATGTTCAAGTCGATTATCATATGATTAATGCCAATAGCTGTTTCAATGTAAAACAACAACTAGACTCATTATTGCTAGAAACGCTTCTAGTTAACAATATTACCCTCCTACACATATTGTATTTATCCCTCTACAATCAGACAATTATCCTGCTCCATCCCTGATATGGTGTAATTCTAACAGAAAAAGCACAACAAAATTACTACTGACCTAGATTATGTACATATTAGTGAAAAAAGGAACTTCAAGTACTTAACAGCAATTTTTCAGGAAAAAAATTTATTCCCAATGACCAATAGTATAAACATAGCAGCCAAAGAAAAACTTCCCCAATGACCAATAGTATATACATACCAACCAAAGAAAAACTTCAAGTACTTGTCATCATTATGACGGACATACACCTTACGCAAGCGTACTTTTTATTATGTAAATGAATAATCCCTACAGATAAGTTGAGACCCGTGTAAAAATGCAAAGGTGCTACCTAACTAGTTACCAATGTTCTATTTGAATGAAATATAGGTTTGTACTAACTTGTCCTGATTTTCCATAAAGAAACAAAGGACGTAGTAAGAATAAAAATACTGATGGGAAGCTGCCATAATCTTTCATTCACCATTGAAACCGTTATTATAGTTGTGTACGTGAGCAATCTGACCAAAAACATTTAACTTGAAGGATTAATAGCTGATTGTACACAGAGAGAATATTTAAAACTGTGTTCGCTTTGGGTCTCTAAAACCAATCCTCTCTCAGGCCCCAATAAGTTTTCTCTCTCGTTTCTCTTTCTATCTTTTTCCACTCATTACCCAAAAACCTCCCTCAGAGCATCTCCACTCCTTACTCAAATTTTTACCCAAATTTGAGTACAAATTTGGGTAAAAGCTTGATCTCAATTGAAGGCTTCCACTCATGAACTCCTATTTTACTCAAATCTCATCCATTCACCACCACCAACACCCATCACCACTGCTACCACCACCAAAATCCCAGTCACCTCCAACAAAACACTCTCTCTCTCTCTCTCTCTCTCTCTCTCTCTCTCTCTCTCTCTCTCTCTCTCTCTCTCTCTCTCTCCTCTTCCTTCCTTCCTTCCTTCCTTTTGCAACCAAATTTGGGTTTAGCAAACGGACCACCAACACCAAACCGACCACCACGAGCAACTCTATTCTTGCCACCACCACCCACCACCACCACCTGCTGCCAAAATATAGACAAACTCAAATTTGGGTAAAAGCTTTGGTGAAACATTTGAGTAAAACTCAAATTTGGTATAGGTTTTGGTAAGGAGTGGAGGAGCGTTTTGGGTAATTTTTACTCAAATTTGAGTTTGAGTCAAGATTGGAGTAAGGAGGGGAGATGCTCTTAAAACCCAACCCAAACAAAGCCAAATAAATTTGGTGAAATAAGTATGAAGAGGAGTGTAATTTTTTTCACCCTCCTTAAAAGAGGTTGAACATTATCCTCCATTTTATTAGTTGAAATAGTGTAGGTCTCACCCTGCAATACACTTTTTGGTAAGCATGACATCCCTTTGTGGTAGGATCCACGCCATTTCAACCAATAAAAAGGAGGGTAATATTCACCCTCTTAAGTGGGGTGAACAAAACTCAACTCATATGAAGAGTTATTGTTGAGAATGCTAGTTGTTGAGGAAGTTCCTCATTCACTAAGCCATCTAAAGAGAATCAGAAATCAAGAGTTGTTTTTATTGCATCTGAACCACTGTCCCAGGGGACACCGGATTGCATTAGGCCCCATTCGTCCTTAATTTTTTGTTTTGGTACTTTTTTTCGTCTTTTCTGATTTTTTTTATAGATTAGAAAGATAAATAATACCAGAAAAGCAAAAAAAAAAATCACTGAAGATGATTTTTTTATTTTTAAATAGCTTGTATTATTGTCTTTAGTTTTGCAGTGTCGTCCAAGGATTAATCCCATAAAAAAAGTATGACAAAAGTCTAAACAACAATTACGAAAAATAACTACTAGGGCAAAAAAGATTACTAGGAAGGATGGGGCCTTAGCGAAAGAGGCTGTTTTGTAGACTTACTTTAAAATGTCAAAACGGTCACGGGCAAAGCTGAGAGTAGCGTCCTTCAAAAGGTTCACATCATTGTAAACATTCCCATCAGCACCCGCACTTCCATGACCTTGAGGGTTTCCGACCAAGTAGCCTTTGGCCTTCAAGCGGTCGATGAAGGCGACCCATTCGGGCCACGGATGGTGAGAATCGGAATAACTACTAGTAGTTTTCTCCACCGGGTTTTTGCTAGCTATTATTGTACCGACGGAGGAACTGTACCTGCGGAACCGTAGAAATTTGGGTGGGTTTAAGAGGGACGGGAACAGCTTGTTGAATTGATTTGGAGGGTCTGCAGAGAGAGTTGTGCTGTTACGGACGACTGAGAATCCGAAGAGAGAGAATAAGCGTGACGCTGACATCTTCATATAGGAAGGACGGAAGGAAGCTGGAGAAAGAGGATTTGCGGCTTGAGCCTGAGGATACGGTTATGGTGCCATCAGGCTTTCAACGGGAGCAATCGCAGGGTTTCGCAGAGGTTTTACAAGCCAAAGATGCGCGATGCTGTTTTGGTTAAAAATAAAAGTTTTATTTTATACCCTTGGTCAAAAAATTTCCCTTTACTAGTGTCTCGTCAAAAAAATTTAGATTTTTAGTTTATATCGACGAAAAAATTTTAATATATATATTATTTAAACTTAATTTTTTTTGAATAAAAGCAAAAATTAGTAAAAAGTCAATTCGACTTTATTCAAATAAAGTTGAGTTTGTATAACAATTTTTTTTTTTTTGATTCCTCTTGTTTCAAATAATATTGACGTGAAATTAACAAATGCCAAAAAATTTTAAATACAGATTAACAAAAAGAAAAGAAGTTAAGTGACTTATTTACTCAAAACACTGCTTAATTTTGATCCCTTTTCCAACTTAACTTGTGCCGCTAACCCAACTTGATGAAATATCTTAACACTAACCCAACTTGATTAAGACCGTCACTTAAATGGTTAAAACATTTTTTATTATGTGCAATATTGCACAGTACAATTTATTCATTATATCCTATAAGAAAAATGATGCTATTTTCAACACCATTATTATCACATAAATGATAAATATCAACAAAAAATTATTTGACGATAACTAAATTATAGTATTCAAAAATGCCTTGAGGTACAACTAGACATAGGTCTCAAAATTAATTATTTTTATCGAACGAGGATTCATATAACCATCCTAATTGATCAGAACTTTAAACTTAGTTTGATTGAATTTGGTCATGTTTGAGTTGATACAGAAAATCGAACGATTATCTGTGTCCTTTATCGAATTACACGAGTCTAATCATATTCATTAATTTTTGTGGTATGGGTCATGTCATATTAGTGTCTGTGTTTTTTTTAACAGCGAATTTTTTTCGTTAATCTTCAAAGATTAATAGGAGTAAGAAGAGAGACAATAAGTGCCTAATCCAAGACCCGATTCCTAAATTGACAAGATGCCGACCTAAGAGATGCTCCAAGGGATAAACCTAACACCTAAAATGCCTAAAAGTCCAGATAAATCAATTAACACAAATGAGACGCAGTCCAAAACACCTTAAAGGCCTGAACCTCAAATAGAATGGGACAAGCCCAACAAATGAAACCCATAGAAAACCCTAACCCTAACCACATCTTCACATATATATTAGTGTTTGTGACAAAAAGTGATCGACTCATAATCTCCAATTTCGTGTTGAATTACTTTGTGCTGTGTTAATAGGTTGTGTTCGAACTTTTTAATGTTATTTTTACGTGATGGGAGAATTTTTAAGAGGTTCACTATAGCATGTTACTAACTCTCTTAACCCCTTTAATCCACTAGCTTAATAAAACAATTCCTATGACTAAAATATTCATCCTATATAACTACTCATAAATGGAGAAACCCTAAAAAAATGTCTAGATCTAGAGCATAGCTCTCTCTTTCTCTCCGATTACTTGCCGCCATTGCTGGTACACTCCTCCTCCCCCCTCGCTTGCTCGTTGCCGGTGCGCCCTTCCTCCTTGTCGGCGATGTGGTCATGGCTGAGTTTCAGTCATCCATCGCCGCAACAACTGCGGCCCTAAGTACTCATTTTCTTGTCATCGTATACATCAATCGCCGTAGCCTTCCCTTCCCCGTCGTCTACATCAATCTCCGTCGCCTTCCCTCCGCTGTTGTCTACATCCGTCGTTGTCACCATCGCCTTTCCTCCACCATCGTCTACATGGGTTACCGTTGCCATCGCCTTCCCTCCGCCGTCGTCTACATCAGTAGCCATCGTTTACAGATACAATTAGCATTGTTCACAGTTTAGTTAGGGTTTCTGTTGTTTGTGTGATATATAGGGCTATATGTAATCATCTATGCTTCGTAAATCCAAAAAAAATATATAACATATAACTTTTAGGGTTCCGTTTGATAGTTGTTACAGTTAGTGTTGCTTATGGCTTGAAGAGGAATAAAAATACTCCCTCTGTCCCAAATTCTTGGCCCTCTACGGTTTTACGTGTAATTTTCAATGGCCTATATCTTTTAATGTATATTGTTTAAAATATGCAATATGGATCTTATTTGATAGATTTCAATTATTTCTATAAAACAATGTTTTCAAAAACATAAAAAAACAATATACATTGAGAGATATAAGCAATTGAAAATTGCACGTAAAACCGTATAGGACTAAGAATTTGGGACGGAGGGAGTACATTTTTTTGTTTTAGCCAAATAAGGCATTTGCCTGAGTGGAGCTAGTGGGTTACAAATGCAGGAGGTGGAGTTGATAGGTTATAAACATATTAGAGCATCTCAAATTCTTACCTATTTTTTCACCCAAATTTGAGTTAAAAACTTGATTTGGGTAATGCATCTCCAATGGTAAACCCATATTTGTACCAAAATCTATTCTTGAATCAAAAAGTCTACGTACACTACCAGTTTCCACTACGTCATCCACTACCTCCCCAAAACGACGTCGTTTTGGGGAGTTCCCATCTAAAAAATGAAAATCTCAGAAAAACCCGATATTTCTATTTCACTCCCTACGATTCGTTACATGAGAAAAAGTCGACGACTACCGACACCCAATCCAATCCAACCCAACCCAACCCAACCCAATCCACCGCTAACCACCACCTGTGCAGACGACTCTGACGAAAAAGACGCCTCCACGATCGTCGTGCGCCGATGAGCTTCGAACCACAATCACCGGTATCAATCTAGAATGCCGACGAAGGACTCGACCACGGCCGCCGCCGCCGCTGCCGTATAGCGATGAAGGTCTCTCTCTCTCGATCTAGAACGTTGAGAAAAAGTCGACGACTACTGACACCCAATCCAATCGAATCCAACCCAACCCAACCCAATCCACCGCTAACCACCACCTGTGCAGACAACTCCGACGAAAAGGAGGCCTCCACGATCGTCGTGCGCCGATGAGCTTCGAACCACAATCACCGGTATCGATCTAGAACGCCGACGAAGGACTTGACCATGGCCGCCGCCGCCGTATAGCAATGAAGGTCTCTCTCTCTCTCGATCTAGAACGTTGGTATCGATCGAAGGGTTGCAATTTCAATTTGTACATATTGGGGATTTTTGCACAAAAAGTTAGGATTCACTGCCTATTGCTACTGTTCATAGATATTGGCATACTGTTCGTTGCTCAAACTTTGACCCACAACCAAATCCAAGCAAAGAAGCTTCACTGCCTTATACTCGAAACTGTCAATCTCACCAACATGTACAGTAAACTAAGAAATTTAACGTAGGCATGTCATGTGTTTGATAAAATACCTTAACCAACTTTCTAGTGTTAGTAAGGATATTGCCGTATTACCTTTCTGTTGCATTATCACTTGTAAAGGAAGGTAAAAACAGTTTAATTTTGTTGTATGACAGAATTACTAGGATATTATGGCATGTCAAATGATTCATTCTTTACGATGTTGTTCTACTTAATACGCTGATTCGTTCCCGCTCTATTGGGCTAACTTATTTATCAAACTAAGCTTTGTTGATACAGAAAAGATGAAGGTAGCATATTTGGGTGGAAAAGTCTAGACTATTTGTAATATCCTGGCACATCGACCAGTTACTAGGTCAATAACTATCCCTAATTGATGTCTTTGGTTCCTAAATTTCACAAGTTTTACAATGACATTAATCTACTTGGTTCTTGTTGTTTCGTTAGGAAGATTGCTGCACAAATGGCTGGTAAACAGAAGCCACGAATACCTGAGGTGCTTTCAGTTTGATAACTTAAATAGTTGTTTCATTGGAGTACAAATGGGTCTTTGTTAATCATAAACCATGGTACTTGTCAATAGGAAACAAAGAAACTGGTCCAATTAGTTCCAATTCCGGCTAAATCAGAAGATTGCGCCATCATAGATGTGGATGATTATAAGGCAGCCAATGCCTTCCCTTTGCCAATGTTTGTTCGGTACATTGAGGCATTGTTAGATGAAATAGATCGGATGGTATTTGAAATTACTTCAACTAGTAGTATTTAAAACCATATGGTAAAGATGGTAGTATTCATTTTTTTCCTCCATGGTGGCATCACTTGTCGTTTTGATTTTGGTAGGAGGTTGAAATGGAAGACATAAGTGAAGAACCAGTTGTTGACATAGACAACAATGATAAGAAGAATCTGCTAGCTGTTGTTGAGTACATAGATGATATATACTCATACTACAAGAAAGTAGAGGTGGTATATAATTTCCACTACACCTGTTCCTTTATCATTGGACTTGAACTGATACTTATCGTTGAACTAGATAGATTTGTTGTCTCATTGCATTTGATCATAATTTGGACTCATCCTAATTTGGTTTTCACACAAAAGTTGATGTTTTACTCATTCTGTTTAGATGATCACTTTGGCTCAGAGTACAATCATTGAGACACAGACTTAGAGGATCACTAATCAAACTATACGATCATCTGAGCATTAAGACACAGACTTGTAGGACCATCTATTTGTTGTTTCTTTTAATGTTTGTGTTTTAACAGAATTCGGTTCCTAAAACTTATTTGTTTAAAGTATTAAACAGTAAAATCTCTATTCATGCTAAGTTGCTAACCATAGTTTTCATAGCTTGTTATGCAGAGCTATCATGATAGTATGCGAAGATGAAACATTGTATCATGACAGTATGCATGTTTTTACTGGTCCGGAGCTTAGAGTTATGTTGAATGGAAATACCCAATATGTAGCTGTTCAAAGTACTTCAATGGTGCTATTTTCTGTGCAATAACTATATGTGATACAATTGGAGAACTTCCTGAAGAGATGGAGCGTCCAGCCAAGAAGAGATGCTAGCGACACTTAGGATTTTTCTTTTTCTTTTTGCTTGTAATATAGCTTAGGGTAGACGATGAAGATGATTTTCAGCTCATGCCTCTTTTGTAAAACATTATATATTCAGTTCGGTTAGATGTAAAACTTCTATTTCAATTGCAGTTGAATTGGCTCTTTTTTCTGTTGCTATTGCTGACCACTGTTGACTGAAACGCTGTGACGTCGGGTTAGACCGAAAACAAAGGAAACTCTGTTGGATTTTTTAGAAAATACCTTGAGGTCTTTCAAGATACGATACGAACACGACACGATATGTTTGACTACCATAACTTACATTCATCAAATATAATCCTGAACTTCAAAAAAAAAAAACAATCCAGCACATTGAAAACTTGCAACATTCACAGTATTTTGCTCTTTTTTCTGTTGCTATTGCTAACTACTGTTGACTGAGATGTTATGACGTCGGATTAGACCGAAAGCAAAGGAAACTCTGTCGAATTTTTCATAAAATACACTGAGACACATCTTTCAAGATACGATATAGACACGACACCATACGTTTGATTACCATAAATTGCATTCATCAAATATAACACATTGCAATGTTGCAATGTGTTAAACAAAAGTCGTCGTAATGCTAATATTAATACAGATTCATCAATGTCAAGACCAATAAAAATAACAATACATATTCATCATTTCCATTAAACAAACAAGTGAACTATTCCCCATCATTATTCATTGCATTTAACATATCTGTGAAACTTTGTCGTCTTTCACATCCATGCCCTTGAGTTTGCAATAAACTTGGTTCTTGTTCGCCCCAATATTGACCTTAGTCTTCCAAAAAATTTGATTGTCCTCCTCCCCAAATTTGACTGCCCGCAATAGTTGATTGACCTCTCCAAACTTAACCATTGAATAAATATTGTGAACTTGAAAAAGAAGGCCTAAATTGGTTCAAGCTTGTTCCGATTGGGCAAAAAGTTGGCGAAAATGGAAAGATAGTTCCGCCTTGTGTCATATTTGCTTGCATATTATGCGGCATCATGTTTGGCCACATTGAATGCCCCATATAGCTTGGGTTACCCTGCCCAACAATAAAGAACAATTATCAATATCTTTTACATAAAACATGTGATTGTGCAATTAAATATAAAATTCCTTATATGTACATTTACTACACTCTTTTGTGTCCTGAACCCATGACAATGCCCCATATGGCTTGGGTTACCCTGCCCAACAATAAAGAACGATTATCAATATCTTTTACATGAAGAATGAGATTATGTAATTACAAATAAAGTTCCTAATATGTACATTTACTACACTCTCTTGTGTTCCGAATCCATGGCCAACCGCAATCTTCTCAACCTCCTGAAATTAATCAATAATATTAGTATTACACATGCATTGAATAGATCTATATGTCAATATTAACTAGAAAGCTGCTATTAGGAAAAAATTTAACTAGTAAGAAATAAATAATAAAGAACTTATACCTTGACATTTTCATTGGATAACGTCATGTTTTTGTTTGTCTTTTCTTCTTCACTGCTTTTTCTACAACACCTTGCTTCCTTTTGCACGGCGGCCTCCCTTTTCGTTGAAAACCTTCCGGGTCAAGTATGTTCGTACTCTGTTTGGAAGGTATAACCCCATCATTAAGTGAAATGGAATTAATATGAGTATCCGTGTCATCACCAAGTGAAACCACATTACTTTCACAAATTACCGCAGCTTTCATCAACTCTCATTTTAGCTCGCGTACCCCTGTCATCACCATGTTATACTTCTCTTGAGAATCTTATGCTAAATTGACAACCTCATTAAAGAGATTGCACATGTTGTCATGCCGATACTCTTCAATTGATGTTGAGGACTTATCATAACTGATTCGAATTTTAGTGTGGGGCCTTTTCACATTTTTGCACCATCTTCTGAAGACATACTTATCAGGCACTCTTTCAACTCTCAGTTGACTCCACACCATGAGTTGATGCCTACAAACCATTCCTCAAAACTCAAACAATCGACAATTACAATGTGCTTCATTGGTTTCAGCATTGAAATCAACAATAAATGGCACTTGAATTCTCTTTCTCCCTTCTCCTTCTCCATATGTAACCCACTCTTTTACCTCATATTCAGACACACTTTTTTGCATTTTACTACAAGAACACTCAAGTCTCCCAAAAAATTCGTCATGAAACTCTCTAATCTTGTCATTTGTGTAAACACTTTGAAATTGTTTCTCTAAGTCACTTTGAGTTATTAACGGGATGTGAGTTTGCCAACTTTTCACATCTTCTTGTTTTTCACTCTCCACCTTGTTCGCTAATGCATTTTCATATTGCTATACGAATTGTTTCAAGGTTGTCTTTGAATTTATGTAACCATCAAAGTATGAATTCATACTCTCGCTTCTTTGTGTAGATGACATTTCCACCCAAAAACAATCATTCGCATAAGCAGGAATCCACCGTTTCCTCTCTAGATACAACCCCTCTAACCATGTGTTAGTTTGAAGCTCATACTTTGTGATGAACCTATTCCAAGCATCCTCAAATTGTTGTACTGTCAATGTATTCCATACTGCCTTGCGCATACACGAACTAATTTTCTCATAGTCGTTATACCAATTCAACTTTTCGGGCAACTTTTTCATAATATGCCATATGCATCACCGATGTTGGGTGTCAGGGAATACAATTTTTACGGCATTCTTCATGGCTATACACTGGTCGGTAATCATTGCTTTCGGAGCACAACCCCACATGCATGTCTTCCAAGTCTCAAATAACCACGAAAATGACTCTGTGTCTTCATGAGAAATGAGCCCGTATCCCAATAAAATCAATTGCCCATGATGGTTCACGCCTACAAATGGAGCAAAAGGCATGTTATACTTATTTACCAAGTATGTTGTGTCAAAGGTCACAACATCACCAAACTCCTTACAAGCTGCCCTATTTCTTGCATCAGCCCAAAATACATTCCTTGGTCGACCCTTTTCATTCAAATCCATTGCAAAAAAGAAGTCAGAATTGTCGGTCTTCATTCTCATGAAATAACGATGCATCGCTTCAGCATCTCCTTCCACAAGTCGTAAACGTCGAACTTTGTCCAAATGATTTCGGCAATCTTTCTTAAGATATGGAAGTTTATCAGGACCTCCAGCCTCAATCTGAAGTGAGTCATAAGTCTTGTACACTCTGATCCCGGCTTGATCATTTAATTCAAGTTTTCTTTTTACATGTTCATCTAGAACCCAATTGCACTTGAAATACCTTGCCTTTGCCGGGCTCTGTTCATGATTGTGCTCCAAAACAACATGGCTTAACCTCCACTTTCCATCCGAGTGTATTACAACATTAACATGAGCTGGACACTCAATTTTTGTTTGTGGCCGTGGTTTGACCGGGTTGCTTGTTCTCACCCTTGCCTTTCCAGCACGACAACATTCAAACCCTACATGCCTCAAATTTCCATCTCTTCCCTTTCTCGATGATCTTTTTGCAACTACAAACCATTTTTCTTTTGCATATTTTAAGTAATACAGATAAGCATCCTCCGATGTGTCAAATGTCATTCCCACCTTCGGTTCTTCAACTTTATCTTCACAATTTTATGTTTCCTCTTTTCCATCCTCAATAGTTTCTATCTCATCATAGTCTTTATTAGAAAGACCACAACATTCCTCTTCTTCGTGTTCATTGTCGCCACTCTACACCTCTTCTTGTTCTCCACACTCTTTGTTTGGAAGCATTGTCAACGGCAGACTCCGACGACATCATCTAGTAGTTCAGAAACAAAGGAAACAAATAATTAGTCAATGAGCGCGTAAACTGACTCGAACACCTAGTAACTACAAAAAAAAGAAGTTCCTTTACAGATAAATGCGCCTCAATAAATCCTCCAAAAGAATTCAATAAGCACCACATAATTAGCAAAACATATACAAAGCCTGTATATAGGACTCCTATATACGGTATGAGTTGATTATTTTTTTATATGGCAAAATTGAATTAAGATTAATTGTTTTCATGCCACATTGTTGGCCCCAAAATAAAACTGGATGCTGAAAAGTAGAGAAATTCTATGCAACTTAGCTACAAAGAAGACCCAAATAGAGAACAAATAAGGCCTAGATGATTTGATTCGAAAAATTAGTAATAAGATTATCCTAGAATTTTCACCATTTTCGGTTTAAGAACAATCCTCTTGCTTTTCTGATTCCAAGTAGTAAACTTTAAAAGAAAAACTGGTTGTACGTTAGTTAATCGGTTTGGAGGCCTAGGCATATTATCTACTTAATCTGTTTTGGAACCCTAATTTTTTTTCCAAAAATCTCCAATATTGTGTGAGAGAGATAGAAAGCGAGCATCGTGT
>BPLS01000170.1:221568-234477 GCA_019656275.1 Rhododendron kiyosumense | reverse complement strand
GAGAGAGAGAGAGAGAGAGAGAGAGAGAGAGAGAGAGAGAGAGAGAGAGACCTTGGTAGTGGTGGTCGAGAAAACCCAAGATTTCGAATTAGTCTGGTCATTTCCTTGCCGGTAGTGGTGGTCGCCAGAGGTGGATAGGGAGGGTCCCGTGGTGGTCAGCGATGGGTTGGGTTGGTTGTGGTGTCCCCGTCCTCCTCCTCCTCCTCTTCTTCTTCTCTCGTTTCTGTAGGTCGATTGATTTGGGAAATTGGGGGAGCGCGTGTTTCTTCGATTTTGGATTTTGAATTTTTTTTTTTTTTTTTTTAAGGGGACCTCCCAAAACGACGTCGTTTTGGGAGGTAGTGGAAACAAGTAGTGTACGTAGCATTTTTGTGAATTAATAGCACACTTGTAATTAATGAGAGTAAAAATAGGCTTTGAAAAAAAATGGGTATGGGTTTGAGGGGGCGTTTCGTTTTCTTTTTAAACCTCCATTTTCAAAAAGAACGTAATTTCAAACTCAAATATAATGAAAATAAAAAATAAATTTTAATTTTTTTTTGCATCGTTTAAAATATCTCAATGAGATCTATCAAATAAAATTCATATTGGTAGAAAAACTATTTGCGTAAATACATAATTTTTGAATTTGAAATTACCTTCTTTTCTAAAAGTTCATATTTTAGGAAACTGAAACGGCACCTAATAGCATCTCCAACCTTGACCCATTTAAAGACTCGAATTTAAAAATTTGGGCAAAACTCACAAAAAACGTTATCCAATCTTTGACCCAAATCCTTTCCTATTATGGGTTTTACCCATTTCTTTTCCCAAATTTGAGACAACCCAAGTCTCTCCCCATTTTTTTTCTCAATATTTCAACGGCTCTTTTCAATGACTGTTTTCATGCCATTTTGAGAGTATGGTGTCAGCTTTCCCAAGCTTGGATACTTGCAACTCTCTCTCTCTTCTCTCATGGCCGCTGCCGACTGAACGAGTTCCTACAGATAGAAAAGAATGGAGGATATATGGATCAGAGTTCTGTGGGTGGTGGTAACTAGTAGACTATTTAGGTGGTTGGCGGTGGTTATGGAGGTGGGCCGAGTTCTTCGTCTTCTTTTTCTTCATAGCAGTCTGTCACTCTTAATCCCAAATCAAATTTGTTCCCTTCTATTATTTACATTATAATTGCCATTCAATACTTAAAAAATAATATATTTTGGTAAAAAATCATTTTGCCATTGGAGAGAGTCCTGACCCAAAATGAGTTTTTATCCAAAATTTGACCTAAATTTGAGTAAAATTTTGGGTTAAGGTTGGAGATGCTCTAAGTCTCCCCAAATTTGGGTGGAGAAATGAGTAGAACTCAAAATGGATAAGAAAATGAATATAATATTGGGGATGAATTTCTAAGTTTTTTTATTCAAATTTTGGGTATGAGTAATAAAATTAGTAAAGATTAAAGATGCTCTATAATGAACCTAAACCAATATGTTATTTCTTATATCAGAGTACTAAATTGCTTTTTTTTAAAGGTGATAGAAAATTTTATTAATCTCTAAAATTATTATAAAAATTAATATGACAAAATATCCCTAACCTGATATCTGGAACAATTTTAGGCCTCCTTGCTCCTGCCGAGGTTTTCTTCGTGCTTCTCTCTATCGTTATCCTCTCCCTCTCTTCCTTGCCTATATAGAACCCTTCGTTTACAGGGTTTAGGCCAGTCTCTGTTTTGAACAGTAAACTACTCCGGAAACAAAGAAAATTAATGGCGTCTGCGCCCGCTAATCTGTGGGTGTTGCTTGGATTGGGTTTGGCAGGAATTCTGATAATGACGAAGAAGCTGAAGAAGAACAAAGTGGTCAAACAAGACTTTGGGGCTTTCTTGTTGAGGTTTCAACTTCTCCCCCCGCCTCAGCCTTCTCCTCCCAAAGCCCCCCATCCTTTGACTGGACTCACTTTTGCCGTCTCAGATGTGTAACTCACTTACCCAATTTCCATTTTTGTACTCGATAAGTAATTTCATATTTTTCCCTCGTAAATCCACTCCGCTGAGCATTCTATGGCATCTCTATTGTGTGTTTGTTCTGATTCGAAGTTTGAGTCCCAATTCGGTCATTTGAGCTCTGTAGCTATCGTTAGGTACTTTGATGAACCAAACATTTAGGGTTTGTTCGTGACTCTTTTTTTTATTAGTATGAATTATTGAATGGGTTTACTAAAGGAGAGGAAAATCAAAGGCAGATTAAAGGTCTACATATGACATCTTCACTTCATTATTTTCCTATCTTATCGTGTGCCTTTTCCTTTCCCTCCATAGTGCCTCAATAAAGCCCTTGCTCAAACACAGTCTTAGTTAACATTATTGCTGTGCTTACAAAGAAGATGCAAGATCAGTAGTTTGGGCACACGAACTTGCCATTTAAAGCACTTCAGAACTTGGATGTTGAGTTCATGGAGACTTTCTTGGCGTTTACTTTTGAGGGGTGAGGTTCGTTGTGACTGATCCATACTACTCCTACGTGGGTGCAGGTTTTTCGTCGGGATCTGACACATCAATATCCAAACTTCAGGAAGTCCAGTACCGGTGATATTGGATTCCGAATTAGATATAGTTACGGGGATAAGTAGTCTAATAGGAAATTTAACATTTTCTTAGGTATGAAAGCAAAAATTATTCACCAAACATATCATATCATACACTGATTTCCCTGTAAGTGGAAAATCTTGGCAAAAGTAACCTATTCATTTGTTTTCCAGTAGTTTTTGTATATTGGCAATGGTTTGAGTCCTTATTCTTTTTTCCCTCTTGAAAAGAAAAGTTCAGAGGTATCTGTTTGCGAAAAGCGAAGAGTGCACCTAACACAACTCCTGTTAGGTCATTTGGCTTTCAAAAGTACCTTCCAAAGTGGGCTTTCCGGCTGGGCATTAGCCTTTGAGAGGATCTTGGGAAGTTCAGTTCATCTTTCTTCATAATTGTTGGTGTGGTCAATCTTTTGATAATGCACAAGAGTGTTAATTATCTTCTATTTTTTTCTTAATGGTGGCTGTTGTGCTTTCCTTTTTTATAGTGATTTTGGTTCCATTACCTGAAGCACATATACATGATACAGGATACGGATACGACATGATATAGATACGCTATATGACCAAACCTAAAAAAATAGGATATGGATAAGTCATGGATACGTCTGTGGAGTATAAATTTTTATGGTTGTTAGTCTTCTACTAGGCATAAAAACAAAGTCAAAAGCAATAAAATAGTAGTTGAATTGCTGCTACCAAGCGTTAATCACATGTGTATGCCAAATGTGTATGTGTATATATTTATGTAAATGCATCAATTATATAATTACGAAATTTTGGTTTGTAAATAATAGTATAATACATATACTAAAAAGAGTTAAAGTAATGTATGTTGTATATATATTGAACAATGGTTATATACAAAGTAAACTTAGACGAAACACAAATTCGTAGTGCACATGTATATATCGTATATATACACATAAAATGTACAAACGGACTATATATACATCTGTATAGTAACTGCATACTATATGAAATACACAAATATGTAGTGCGAGTGTGACTGTGTGTCAGAGAGAGAGGGAGAGTCAACTGCACTAGGTCTTTTGGGTTATGTAGTAAGGTGTGTATCTGTGAATGTTTCATCGATTTTTCGGGCTCAATCTGCGCTAGGCCGTATCCCAAAACTATCCCTCACCTCACGTATATGAAGCTAAAAATATTTGATTTAAATACATGATACTTATTTTCCGTATCCACTACGTATTGGGGCGTATTCAGTACTTATCCGTATCCGATATGTATCCGATACCCATCCTCAACTAGTTTCGGAGTATACGTGCTTCATAGCCCTATGTTGAGTTGTTTGAGCAGGAACAGTGATTCTAAGATTTGGAACTGGTTTGGATGCATCTCCTTGTTCTCAGTTCTTAATAGGGATGGAGCATGACTATGAAAAGACGAACTGCCTGTGTGAAAATCACAGGATTTAATGCTGTGTCATGGAGGATTATGATATGGGGCTTTTAACTTCTTTGTTGATTTCTTTTCTGAATGATGAAATTTAACTGTGCACATTCTTCGTGGTTCATTGATTTATTAAAATCTATTCTTTTAATAATGTTTTCGGGTAAAGTTAATAAAGCCCATCGCTTTTTGACATTTCTCGGCACGATATGGTTTCAATATGCCTTGAATGTGCAGTCAGCCTTGCTATGCCAGCATTGGATGATTGTCAACAATCTTTTTCTGTTAATGTATGGAATTCATTAATTGGCTTAATATGTTTGTAGCAATTTCAAGATTAATGAAATTTTTTTTTTGCCATTCAAAAAAATATTTTGACCACCCAGACGGTGGTTTACTTTCAGCCATGTCAAGAAATGCAACCAAAATCAACTGGAAGCACACAGAAGAAGCAACCCGAACAAAGAACAACTCCGAACAGTCCAAGACAACAAAGAAATTCAAATCGCGACCACCAAAAAACCAATAACAAATGCAGTCGAATTGAAGAAAACTGCAAGAGGGCTTCAAAATCTCACCAAACCATCAAAACACAAGGAGATTAGTGCAGTAACAGGATTTTCTACAACTGAGTTCAAATCCAGACAACAAATCTAAGAACCCACTGTTGTTGAGTAGATTACAGCAACAAAGCCTTTCCAAAATCACACCAGAAAAGCAAAACAAGATCAAATCAGACCTCCGACAGAGATTTCGACTCCCCTTTAAATTGAGTTCTAGGTGTCGCAAATGGTTGAGTATTCCAGATGCAAGATCGATAATCAAGTTCAGAATTACCGAAAAGAATAACCAAAATACCAAACTCACATCAAAGGGCTTCGAACAAATTAGGAAAATCACCACAATTCTCAGAAAACTAAGACGATGTGCACCATGTACTCTCCTATCGGCATCTGTATCCGCGTCTGTACAGGGTACTGATGTCCGCTAGCATGCTGTAATCACCTTTGGCTGATTTCGAGTTGTGTAGATGTTTTTTAGGGTTGACTTTGATACCAAGTTAAAGGGTTGTATATGAATCTAGGGTTTTGGGAAAGGCGATGTGGAGAGGGAATAAGGAGAAAGAGGTAGAAACGTTAATTAGCTTCTACACATCTCGTGCATTTAGACTAAGATACCAAGAGAATTAGTAGAATACCCTTATAGGTAACATAAAGAGAGAAAATCAGTAAACAAAAATAACACGTTAACACTTAACATAGCTGGACCAGTAATTGACTTAAACCTGCCTCCCGTTGGGCTCATATTAGTGGAATGTTCTTGTTTTTCTTGCAGATGGTTTTGCTAGGCATTTTTTGATATTGGAACAAAAAATGTGGATGTAGTCAATCACTGGATCCTGTCTCTTTTTGGGCTCATATTATTGGAATGTTCTTGGTTGTCCTGCATGCGGTTTTGCTTCACATTTGTTGACATTGGAAGCAAACTGTGGGTTTATTATCTGTCTGATGCAGATAAATCTATTATAGAGCTATAATTAAATAATTTTTATTGTAATTAAACCAATAGAGCCTCATTCCTGCACCTTAATTCCCTCCTCTATTTCAATCAGGAATTGGATTTTTTATTTTTGGTACTTGTAATGCTCCCTTGTGCAAGTTGATTATACAACTTTGTGATCCCAAAAAGCTTAATGTTTGCTTAGCTGATATGGTGGTGATTCTGGTGTGATGGTTTTCCAATTAAAATATGGATTATCATTATGCTTGTTTCTCTATTTAGCACTGATTCTAAAACTTCTCGGATTTAAAAAATAAGAAAGTTTCAAACTTTGATTCCAGATTTGATATCGATGGATTTGTGACTGGGTTTGGCAACCTAGACTGGGAACGGACACATGAGGCTGCTTCTCAAACATCTTCTGTGGTTTCAGCTCTAGTTGAAGGAGGTGCGACATGTGTGGGAAAAACAGTTGTGGCTGAAATGGCTTATAGGTTTGTACTTGGCTCTTCAAGCTTTTAATTTTGAATATAGGTGGCAAATGGTCATGAGGGAGTGCTTATTTTGAGCATCACCTTTATTCAATCAATGGAATCGACCTCTTACAGAACCCAATAGTTCATGGAAGGGGGAGCTTTCTACTCTTTAGTAGAAAATGGTTAGACTTATCCTTTAAAAATAAGAAGGGATACATTTGCCAACAAGTGGTATAGTATGCAGTTTGTTCTAATAAATGAAACTTCTGTTTTCCAGTTTAATTCAGTTTCTATTTGGATATTCTTATCTCAATTGAGTTTGGATGTTTCACTTTCCAGTATCAGCGGGGAAAATAAGAATTATGGTACACCCACCAATCCTACTGCTCCTGCACTAATACCAGGAGGATCCTCTAGTGGAAGTGCTGTGGCTGTGGCTGCTGATCTCGTTCACTTCTCCTTGGGTAACCTTCTTACCAACTTCAAGACACATGCTTTTTCCTTTACTTGTGAAGTTAATTCGTATTTACTTAGCCTCGTGAAAATTGTTAGTAAGTTTCTTCTTCTCTGTGTTCTTTCATTTTTGTTTTTGTTTTATCAACATAGCAAGGCAAAGATGCACTTACCTTGTCATTTTTAACCCATGTCTGACACTGAAACTCTTAGGACATGAGCCTGCAATGTGTTGGATACATTTCTAACGTGACTATTATATTTTAGTTTCTTAGTACAGGATTTGCTTCTGGGTTCTTGTTATTTTTGCTTGGTCATAAGTAAGAATCTAAGATGCTTCTGGTTAGACAAACAAGACTTAACAAAATAAAAATGGAGCCGAAAACTAAAATAAAAAGCATGTTTGAATGCTTGTTAATTGCTCTTAACGATTTTTAATGTGCAAAACCTTTGGGAACTTTTTTCTTTCTTTCTGTAAATGGAATACTGGGCGATTGTAAAAGCAGGATATTAGGTCTTTTCATCCCCATTTATTTTGGGAAATGTAGGTGTAGAAACAAATTCTTGGTCACCATTTTCTAATGACTAGTATTACTGAATTCAAGCATCAACAAATTTTTATAGCATAACTGCAATCATGTTAGAAAATAGCAATTATAAAAAAATTCAATCGTTAATCACAAATCATAACCATCGATGACTGAGTACGTCATCTCTGCTGTCATAGTAGTCTCCTGCAATTGCTTCATTTGCTGATTCTTCATTTGCCTTTTCCGCCTTGTGCTTCTGACAATTCCTAATTATTCCTCCTGTCACCCTTTGACTGTGAACATCCCCGTGGCTTGGTTCCGTTGCTTTCTCTCAGCCGCCCTACCCTGAAAATGATTATCATCTGATGCAACAATGACCCCGTTCTCGCTATCCTTTTTCTTCATTGACTCATGCGAAATAAGGGTAGTCACTACCACATAATACATTAGTTGCGCAAAAAGAGTGCGGGGTTGAGAAGAAGATCCTATGGTTGCGAGTGCTGCGAGGAGCGTGTATAAAATATACTGTTTACTTTCTAAAAGGGGATGTATATAGAATGTACTAAAAAAATTGAAAATGAAGAGTTGCCCCTTACCATTTTCAGAAGGAAATGTGGCCCATCCCCAATACAAAACCGTCGCTTCTTCTGTTTAATAAAGACCAGCTACAAATTTAAACCCTACATTCCTTCTTCTTCCGATGTGCTGCTGCTTCTCCGATCTCTCCTGCTACGATCTGCTGCTGCTGCTCCTATCTTCTTCTCCTGCTGCGATCTGCACAGATCTTGTTCTTCTTCTCCATCACAGAGCTAACCACATGCTCTGAGCTTGATTAGGATCCCACTCCTCTATAGTTGGATTCGCGCTCCAAATCTCACTCTGGAGTGCAAATCCATGCTCCTGTGTTGGGTCCAAGAGCATATCAATGATTTGGTACCCTTCCTGTGTATCAGAGTAGTTTTGAGATGTTCATAAGACAAAGCTAAGAAGACCCAACAAAAGGATAGCTTTATCCTCTTCTTTGATCTTCGGAGCAATGGCATCCAATTCTCTTAAACAATCTGTTGAACTCGTCCAGATGGTCCATGAAGTTTGCTTGCTTGGTCATCTCAAGTGCATACAATTACTTCTTCAAAAACATCTGATTTGTCCGTGTTTTGAACTTTTCCAATTTATTTCAAAGCCCTGCGAATATATAACTGAATGATACACTTTGTAGTTTCCTCATCTTGCTCCATGTTTTTTCAGGTAGCCCTTCCGATTTTTTTGGACTTCCTTTTGAGAGCCCTCACCATGATTCCCTCGCCAAAATATTTTTCACCCTCTGCTGCCATAGAGTGAAATCATTGTGAGCTGTTGAAAAGTTCAATTCGCAAACCCTGCGCTTTTGCCCTCCATTCATCTCGTTATGTTTGCTAATTTGTGCTCCAATCTGAGCTCTCATACTAGTTGTTGGGGTTTTGAACCACCATAATGGAAGCACACCACAAAATTAAGCAAGTACAAGGAAAAAAATAAAGCAGAATTTAGTGATTGAATCCATGGGCAACAGAGAATTCCATTATATTGATTGAGTTACAATGAGATAGAAAATGCCCAATCCTAAACCCTTGCTCAGTAGTAATTTTTATTTTTATTCTATCTCTATCCCTCTCAATAATTCTCGATTGCTCGCTTATTTTTCTCTCATCTATTCTGCATATATTCAGCTCCCCCAATATATATATAAAATATAATATACAAACCTAAACGATGAAATGAAGAAAGAGAATACTACAAAGAAATCTACAATGGCCAGAACTCTAGTTTGGAGGTAGTGCTTCTCGAGGAGTAAGATTTCTTTTGACCTTGTATTTTCAATATGTAAACGCCTTTTCCTATCTGAGAATCCCATGGAAATTCCTACAAAGAATTATTTTTGCTTAGGAAATTTCAAATGGCTTTATCCAACGTGGGTGAAGCACAAATGTAAAAAGATCAATATCGACTGAAACTGCAAGAGTCTGATGAATAGCTTGATATACATTGTTGTGCCCCTTTTGTAACCGCAAAAGCTTTGGGACAATTGGTTGCTTAATAGAGTTGAGTCGCTGCCTTCCTTTGGGCTTATGGCATGCGCATGTTAAATGGTTGATGCGGTGAGGGAAGCATGAAATTGGAGAGGGGAGAGTTTATGGTGGGCCCATGCGGGAAAGGTGTCTTGCTATATCATGGGGACACATCTTGTGAAAGCCTATTTCCTGCTTGTTGAATTGTGGAATAAAACTGGAATCTGTGTAATAATATGAGGACAGAAGTGGAAAGCCAAAATACGGGAGGAAATGAAAGTTTCAACTCCCGCTTTTACTAAAGGTAATGACAGAATTGTATGTTATGCTAAGAATTTACGATTAGTTTGTGTCTTCATACATAGTTGTATGATAAATACTTTTCCAATTAGCATAGATGCATGACAAATACTCTTTTATTCCGATGTCCGCTTGATTTTTGTGTCCTGATCCTGATCTTTTGGTAACTGCCATGTTGGCACGTCAATGTCGTGATGTACTTCTGTCCATATTCAGGCATCATACGTTTGAGTTATAAGGTGGTCATGATCGTGGATATCCTGTGATAACCTTGAAGTTTTCATTTGAGTTATAAGGTGGTTATGATTGTGGATATCGTGCGATAACCTTGAAGTTTTATTTTGCCTTTAAATGCCCCTTCCCCCGGTTACTAAAATTCATGATTTTGGGCCATTTCAATTCTTCATGGTTTGTGCGAACAATACCTGCTTTGGCACGGGTTAAGAGACAAAATGTGGAAGAAGTTGAGATTTCAATACACATTCCACAACTGTCAATACACGGTATTCACAATTTTACATGTTTCATTCAATGCATTTTTGTCCCCGCAGTTAGCAATATTCTTTTTTGGAAGGCCAAAGATAACTTGCATGAGAACTTTTCTCCAGTTAAGTAGGAAACAAAGCTTTAGTTAGAGTCTATCGGTTTGGGTTCAATCCTCATTTTTAAATACAAGGGCTTTCATTGATACTGAGTCCACGATATTGAGCATCTTGGCTGAATGATTGTTGCTTAGATAGAATTTAGCTGGAACAATGATTTTAGTTGCTGGCAACAACCTGATGGATTGAAAGGTTTTGGACCTCAGAATACAAGGTTTTCTTTCATTGGCAAGGATCGGTGTATGCTGGTAAGACCCAATGGAGAAGATTAATTCCCTTGGTTACTCCAATCATTATTTTTGTGTTGAAGGCATATGTCCTTGGAACACCGGTGGAAAGTGGAAAATGAGTTGGCAGAAATTCACTTTTTTGTTGTGTGTGGCTGAAAAGCAGGTTAATACTTAATGATACTGATAGGCATCAGGTATTACCGTATGAGAAGTCACAGTGAGCATTTTTAAAGGGTAGCAATTAATGAACGCCGATCAAGAAAAACTTGGTTATGCATCACATGACCTCGTTACTGGTTGACCACCGGTAGGATGGGAGTCTGACACTTGTGGGATTAGGCCCTGGAGAAATTGTCTACTGTCTGCAAAAAAATGATTGGAAAGAGAAACAGGAAAAATTTAAAAGAGAAAAGGAAAGCATAAGCTTTTGTGGGACAAGACCACATATGGTATTGCGGCTAATAGAAGGGAAGACCACTGCAAAAGTTATTATAGCATACTGTCTGTTTATCACTGTGTGGGTGTGGGTGGGGAAGGATTCCGAATCTTATTTAATATGAAACCAAAAAGATGAACAGTATATCGTTCCTTCGTGAAACTTTGACCTAGTCCATATTTTTGTTTGGACAATACTTGGTCATTTTTCTAAAAGTGAAGATTTTTTGTATAAACCATCTTGGGTGAGCTGTTGAATGTATTTGGCATCTGCTTAATTTCGTGGCTTCTTGTATTAGTTTTTGGAAGGTGACTTCATTTTTCTTAGTCTATTACAGGTACTGATACTGATGGCGGTGTCCGAGTACCTGCTGGATATTGTGGTGTGATAGGATTTCGACCCTCATACGGGGCTGTGTCTCACGTGGGGATTGTTCCTGTTTCGTCCAGTTGTGATACCGTTGGTATGTGTTCAAATTTTTAAATGCCTCTTCAAACAAAGGCATATACCATATTGTGCAACTCACTTGCTCTGTTTTTTGATTTAGTTTCATTACTAGCACTTGACACCTCAAGTGAATGGTAGTGCTTATACTGTAACATGTTCTATGGTACATGGAAAAATAAGAAATGCACTGTGACGTAGGAATAGGACGAGTATGGACTGAGACTCTTAAGTAGTGTGCTTAAAATAAGTATTCTGGCAGCAGCAGTGAGAGGGTTTGTAGGGATAGATTTAGTGTGATTTTGAGTTTACGAATTATATATGAGTTCAAGGGCTTGTATTAGGGTTGTAAAAGGGTGACATTTAGTGCATGAAAATACCCACGGTTTTGGGACTTTTTGGTTCCTGAAAGCTGTGAACGTGAAAAGAAGGAGATGACAAGAAGATGTGGAGAGAAAAACAGGAGCACAACCAAGGAAAACACTCTTGATGAACCGAGGAACAAGTTTATCCCGGTCAGCATCAAGGGGGTGAACATAGCGAGTGCACCCAAACACCTTAGGAGGTAATGAATGAAGTGGACCCAGCAACGTAGAAGTCAAAATATGTTAAACTTCTTAATTGCTTCAATTGCAGATTGATGTCTGGTTCTCAAATTCTGTTAGCTGTAATTTTTGGGTAATCGATGTGACTTTCCAATGTGTAAATCTTTGAGTGTATTTGTTCGCTTTTTTGTGTGTGTATTTGTGCTCTCTTCATTCTGTTGTTCGCACCTTGTTCGATTTGCTTCTCTTCGTAATTGTTGTTTACATCATTATTTTCTTTTTGATCGGCTTGTTGACATCATTATTGCAGGATGGTTTGCAAAGGATCCCATTATACTACGTCGTGTTGGGCATTTGCTGCTGCAAGTCCCCTTTGTTGTTCAACGTAATCCTAGGAGTATTATTATAGCTGATGACTGTTTTCAATTAGTAAAGAATTCCGTGGATCGGGTTGCTCCGGTGGTAATTAAATCCACTGAAAAGCTATTTGGAAGTATGTTCTTTTGATCTATTCCGATTTGTTGGAAGCGTAGATTTGATTTTTACGGTAATGTTTACTTTTCTGTTAAGTATGTACATAAATTTTGATACCTTTTTTCAGGGCAAGTTCTGAAACATGAGAATCTTGGAGACTTTTTGGATCTTAAAGTTCCAAGCTTGAAATCATTTCATAGCAAGAAGTCAAATGGTGAAGTAAAATCTTCTTCAATAAGATTGCTAGCAAATGTCATGGAATTAGTTAAAAGGTTAGATTG
Source organism: Rhododendron kiyosumense (assembly GCA_019656275.1). Lineage (NCBI taxonomy): Eukaryota > Viridiplantae > Streptophyta > Magnoliopsida > Ericales > Ericaceae > Rhododendron > Rhododendron kiyosumense. The sequence goes on along the minus strand of BPLS01000170.1, from coordinate 222,180 downwards.
ATAATTAGATATGTTGGTATTGCTTAGGAACTTCTAGATCCTTATATTCATTAACTTGTTTCTCTTTGATCAGCGTTAACCTCCTTTTAATCTTTAGGCTCTGCCACTCTGCTGCTCAAGTAGCATCTTAGCTTAACTTTCTTCAGAGTTTATTGGTGCATTTTTCTTTAATTTCTGGGTTCTTTTGGCTAATTTAGATTTACGCTTTTCATTTTAAAGTTTCTTTTTCCCTACGGGGTTTCCGTGGTGTTGGGATTTGATTTCATGCCAACACTATTGTTGCTTTTTGGAGAAGGGTGACCTCAAACATGATACAAAAGGCTATGTTAAATCACAGAACTTCATTTCTCAAGCATAACAACAACTCGTATTGGGCAATGCCATTGAATCTGTAAGTAAATCTCTGTTCAATGGGTTCAATGGGTCATGTTCGGTTTATGCGGGTTTGACTTGAAATGACCTGCTTAATATTGGTTTCATTGGATGGTCTCATATTCGTCTTCATGTAAAAAAAAGAAAAATGCCCCAACTTAAGCCGCTGAGTTCATGTACGATTCAAGCTATATTACAGCGTCATGTAATAAATCCCACCCTTGACTTCCCTTTTTTTTT
>BPLS01000170.1:187296-221468 GCA_019656275.1 Rhododendron kiyosumense | reverse complement strand
TTGTAAATCAGCTTCAAATAAAAAAAAAGTTAAGTGAATGTACAAGTTTAGAAGGGGCATATCCCAGGAAACAAAAGTACAGAAAAGAAAGAAAAGAAAAGTGCGTAGTCCCCGGCACAACCCGCCGGAGTGGGATAGTAACAAATCCTTGCACAACCTGCATGGATAGGTATAGTATGCAAACTGCAGTAACATAGTAGAGAGGATGTTTAATGCCATGCACAACCCGCTAGGCTAGGAGGTATAATAACAAATATGGGTTAGCGCGTGCTTGTGTCCCATTGAACGAGCCTTCCCAAAGAAAAGAAGGGCAACGGGGACATGAGCACAGGCAGTACCGAAAAGTCAAGGTATGTAGAGCTGTCAAATGGAAGTATGAGGAGATAAACATACACCGCCACCACATGAAGCATAGTCTCAGGTGAGCAATGATGGAAGGAATCCCTAGCTCCATGAATAGTCAGAAAGGAGGCAAGACAGCCCCAGGGAGAACTCTGGATCGAGGAAAGTCTAGGCCAACAAGTTTAACCAGCACCTCTAGACAGACCCGCCATCGGCCCTGCCACCCAAACTAAAAATGCTGAAACAACAGCCCGCCCCCGGAACTAGTAGCTCACAGTGTACAACGGAACACATCATCGCCTTAGTCAAAGACCCGCCTGATCCTCCACTATGGAAATTGTTAAAGCATCCAACTCCAAACCAATTGGCAAAGAGTGGAGAGGCTGCCCAGGCTCATATACTAGTTTTGGAGGAAATAATTAATTAATGTGGGATAAATCCCAACACTCTCCCGCACGTGCGACCCCCAACCCACACGTGGAGAGATAAACAAAGGATCCATAACCACTTGGATCACAACAAACAACGGTGCACTTATGGGACAAATAAGGGGGAGCAAATTCTCCGAAATCCTAGCTCTGATACCATGTTAAAGCATCCAACTCTAAACCAATTGGCAAAGAGTGGAGAGGCCGCCTAGGCTCATATACTAATTTTGGAGGAGATAATTAATCAATGTGGGACAAATCCCAACAGAAACAACAATAGAGAAACCCAGCCCAAAGGAAGATGAGCCTCTAGTCTGTGCTCAAAGTAGATCAAAGTAGCACATAACTTGAGATAACCTGATCAATATGCGAGCCATAACGATTCCTATATGCTACAACCCATGTCTAGATAATTCTTCCCTGCACAGCTCTCAGTTCTTGAGCATGTTGTCTGAATTTACGAGATTAACCTCGTCTCTTGAACATTTCAAAAGATACTCTATCCGTCCCATTTTGTTTACTTATGTTTCCATTTTGAGCCATCCCATAGTATTTGCTTCATTTCTAAAAATAACCACCAGAACCGGGAAAAACCTCCAGTTTTACCCCTTAAGTTTTGAATTGAAGTGGTCGTTCCACTTTTTCAAAAAGTAACTTTTTGAAAAAGAAGGTAAATTTCAAGATCAAAAATCATGTGTTTACGCTAATAATTTTCCTACCAATATGGATCTTGTTTGATAGATCTCATTGAGATCTTTTAAACGGTGCAAAAAAAATTGAAAAATTATTTTTCATTTTCGTTATATTTGAGTTTGAAATTACCTTCTTTTTGGAAAAGAAAGTTTTTGGAGAAAGCGGAACGGGGCCTAAATACTCAAGTTTAATTTTGGGGTAATTGTGGAACTTTGGCTCCTTAAAAAGTTGGATTCCCCATATCAAGCAAACAAAATGGGATGGAGGGAGTACTAAATTTTGGTCACAGCCTAAATAATCTTTAAAAACTTGGTTGTATAATGGTCAAATTAATCTGGAGTGAGTTTAGATTGAAGCAGACCAAATTCCAATCTTAGCTAGTTATTCTATTTTTTTTGGTTCATACTCTTCTTATGGTCTGCATCATGTGGCCTTGGACTCATTTATTGGTGCAGACTCTAGAGCTGTAAATAAAGTTTGGATTAGCTGAAGTCCAGTTGTTTACTTGGCTGAATTAGTTGTATTGCGATAGACTTAGCTCTGACATTGCATGAAATAGTATTGTTTAGCAGTTTCATTATTGAGGGGCTGGAGCTGGAGTGATGGTTAAGATTTCATGATCAAAGTTGTTATGATATCTCTAGGCAGGATCTGACAGTGGGAGCAGTTATGGTACAGTATAAGTGCTACAGGATATTGGTGGTTCTTTTGTGGTGTTGGTGAGTGGTTGCCGCATGCGAGTGCTTGGGTTAATGAGGATTTATGGTGGCAGTGGTGAGGGTCACTTTCAATCTTATTAACCAGCTCTTAATGTGCTGTAAGGAAGTAACGGGAATTCAAATAGTTAGATAGAGTAGAGATAGGAGAAGAGAAGATGAATACAGAAGGAAGAGGAGAGAACCAACATGTGGCAACCTAGAGAAGTAGCTAAGGCCCTCTCCTTATCCACTATAACTTACATTATATGATTATGAACACTAAGTACGTCTATACTTTTGGGTATAACAACACTTAACATGACATTCTGAAGTACTTAAATATATTCTTTCTTCCATTTAAAATGACTTTTCTTCCACCCACCATCAATTATATCCGACATCTTTGATTCAAATGCTTGAAAGAAGAAGTATTTAGTGTTTTATTTTGTTGCGGTCACCCTACACCACTTTCAGAGCAGTATGGGAATGTGAGGCAAGTGCTCTTGCCCACTGTTTGTTTCTGAATCTTTTTGCCACTCCTTTTAGTATCATGTCATGCTTGACTAAGTTTATTTGAATATAAATGGTTTCTTTACCTGAGGTGGTTCCTCTTATTTGCTTATTTTAGACCAAAAATTCTGTTGACATCATACTAAAAAAGAAAGGTCATCTTCAGTGTTCAAGACTCCGGCTTATAGCAAGGTCAGCCTCCTTGCCGATAAAAAAAAGAAAAAGGTCAGCCTCCAATTTTGTGGAGAGGCTGATTCCGTTGACAACTAAGTCAACTAACCAAACGTTTCTTCTTATAACTGAGCCCATTTGGAAAATTTTCTTGGAGGACTATACTGAATCCCTACTATATTATTTGCTTTTTCTGTTTCATCTCATGCAGAAGTTAGTTTATGCTGTCACATGCAGTGGAAGATGAATGCATCGCTTATTAACTTTTGATTTTATAAATTTTAGACTTTTCTTAAGTGTATTTAATGCTCTGAACACAGGCATGAGTTTAAATGTAATCATGGAGAGTGGATCAGCTCAGTGAAACCTACTCTAGATCCTATTATTGCTGCACAAATACGTGAAAGGTTGCAGATCTCAGATATGGAGATTGAGAACTTCCGCATAATAAGGAATGAAATTCGTGTAGCCTTGAACTCCCTTCTAAAGGTATTGGTTTCCTTTCATCATGTAATCAGTAACACCATACTTACCTGTCCTTCCCGAACCAGATGCCTACACTAGGACCAACAAAAGCTGGAACCTATTCTTTTGCCGATGCTTTTATCCCTTCTTGTCCATGTCCCTTCTCCGATAGGGATTTCCTATGTAGGATTCCACTTGCATTCATCCTTCCCAAAGGCATCATTTCAAGCAGATAATGGCCTGAGTTTGCTCTGTCGTTTGTTTAGCATATCTCAATTCTCAACGATATCCATAGGATCATCATGCAGTCGTAATATTTACTTGCCTTCTTGTTATTAGGTTGCTTGTTTATTCTAGTTTAATTTTTTGCGATGCTCTAATAACTAAACCCTTTAGTTCACTTTTACTATGACATTTGTTTTGTTTTTGTTTTGCAAAAAAACATGCTCATTATTTTTCCTCTGGGATGCCGTGTCTCTTGAAATGAACACCATGTTTGTAAAACGCGCATCTTCTGCTTGCTTTCATTGTTTGAGATTTCTGTATCTTGAGAAGGTTTCAGCTATAACAGGGAACAGACTTTCAATATGTTGACGATTCGTTCAAAACTAACATTGACCTTGGGGACATCCTTAACACACCTCTCATATTGGCTGGGTTTTCCCTCTGTTGGTCTTCCACGACATGCCTACATGGACACATACACTGCTTTATTATGGCGAATTGCTTGAAAATATATGGGCCATATGGCTATTGACATCATTCTGTGGACCTGGGGTTGTGTGTGGCTTATTGTCAAAATCTTGGTGTGACGGTCATTCTTATCCGTAGATCATTGACTAATGTCTTCTGTCACCATTTTGTTTTGTTGTTTCAATTTTTTTTTGTCCAGGTCTGCTATTTGTCTTATACTTATTCTTCTGTATGATTTGGGCAGGATGATGGAATACTGGTGATCCCGACGATTCCTGACCCTCCTTTGAAACTTGGGGGCAAGGAGATTTTGTCGGAGGACTACTTGAGTCGTGTATTTAGTCTGTTGAGTTTAGCTAGCATGTCAGGCTGCTGTCAGGTGCAATCCTCTCTTTCTCTTTCCTCTTTCTGTATATTTTTCTTATATCCAGGAAACAAGGAATCTTATCAGTGTTTATTCTTTTCTTATTCATAATTAAAATTATCATGGTGAGGTAGTTTTGTAAAATTGTTGGAATATTTAAGTCCGCAGATTAGCTTCTTTAGATAACTATGGCCTCATGGTACTCAATATTCGATATTTTTATCTTCCTTGTTCTTTTGTTGTTTTATTATTTATAGGTGACTGTACCGCTTGGCTTCCACGGTCAAAACCCGGTTTCCGTGTCCCTTGTAGCTAGGCATGGAGGTGATCGGTTTTTGCTAGATACTGTACATACCATGTATGCTTCTCTGCAGGAGCAGGCTGATATAATTGAGAAATCCAAATTATCTGCTAAAGTTGTCAGTCAGGAAACATCTGCTGAGATTGCTAAGGAAAAGGTGGACTATCTGATTTTCAATTTTCTTTTGGAAGGCGATAAGCCTACAAGTTTGTTCCAGTTAGGTGCTTATTTGGATTTCTATTTATTGTATATAACTTGTTTTGACTATTAAATGCTCTATGTGTATTTGGTAATGCATCTTTATCTACCATGTGACGGTAGAAAATAGCTTCAGCAAATGTCCAAAAGTTTAAATTGTGCAAGAAGTCATCTTTGGATTTTTAAGCTGATCGGGTGAAGGTGGTTTTGATTTTAAGGTCGATGGAAACTTTTACCCTCAGATGAAACCTTTACCCTTGGACTCAGGCTCTTAATGCATTAAGCAAAATACACAACACTAGGTGCTAGCTCCCTCCCACCGTTATAGTCTAGTTTACATAGCAAGGGTTGGGAAAGCACAAAGTGAATGGTGAGTAAGTTCAAATTGGACATGGGCTGAGGTGGTAAGAATGTAACCAATTACATTAAAGTTACACAAGGACATAATTTCAATTGAAATCTACTTGAGGAAATGGAAGCATATATATGTGTGTGTGTGTGTGTGTGAGAGAGAGAGAGAGAGAGAGAGAGAGATCTTGGCCGGTGTGGGAGAGATCTTGGCCGGTGTGGGAGAGATCTTGGCCGGTGTGGGACATCCACTAGCTTAGGTTTTGTCACAATCTCCCCACCTTTATTTGCAGTGCCCTTGTCCAGTCTATGTTACATGGACACGGGTATGTGAATCGGATATAGGTGTATATCTAAGGGTCAGACACTGCAATCCTGAAAATAGAGGATTCGTGGATATGGATCCAAATTTGGATACTGGTACAGGGATACGTCAAATATATATGTGTGTGTGTGTGTCTATATATATATATATATAAATGTAAAATATTTTAAGGGATATGTGTATTAGTTATAGAAATATATGTTATCATCATTTAAAATATCACCACTTATTTATGTTTCATTTATTCAGGCACAAATATTAGAAACTGAAGAGGGTAAGCATATGTTTTTATGGCCAATCAGTAAAGGAGATGTCTTTATAACCCATTAGTTGAGAAATGCTATACAATAAAGATGTCCCAAGCCCACCATGGCCCAAAGCAAAAAATAGAGTAAAACCCTAAAACTATCCCGACAGTCAGATGAAACAGATCTGTGACTGCTCTCAGCAGCAGCTGCTGTGATGCTTCATCTTCATCGGCTCCGACTCACGGTGAGTACCCTCTCTCTCTCTCTCTGTCCCCTTCCTCCTTCTCCTACTTTGTCTTGGCGTGTCCGGAATTTGGATGAATCCGGTGCAGATCCCTCACCCACGCCATGTCGTGTCGACACAGGTACTTCACCCAAAAACGCGGATCCATGTAACATAGCCAGTAATATTCACTCACCAAGCAATGTGAACCCTCTTAAGCATGTAAAGTTCCTCAAGCTCCTCTCACGTGTAACCGCCCAAGCACGACAAACAACTGAAGCTCGTCCCTTGTCGGGCCCACCCAAACACGTTTTGTCGCGGGACCCACACCATTCAAGTTGGTGTAGGCTCTGATACTACCTGTAACGACCCGCACACCGGCTTGTCCCAAGTAATCTGATCAGAGGGGCCCAAGCACGTGGCCCAGACCTATAGTTCCAAGTTGTTAGTAGATCATACGCATTTGCATAAATGTTGAACGGACATTTGAATCCTGGCCTATGTGGGACATCCACCAGATTAGGAGTTGTCAGAGAGGGATTAGTTATTTATTGATAGTTTAGCCTAGGAATTTTAGGGCCAAAATGAGGTATTATATGCGCATTTGATGCTTTGTTTCTACTCTTGCAGTTTCTTCTTTGGGCCTCATATTACCTGTCTTTTTATTGGTTCTTTTTATATAGGGTAACCAAGCGTTCAAAGATAAACAGTGGCAGAAAGCAATTGGCTTTTATACAGAAGCTATCAGACTCAGCGGCACCAATGCAACCTATTATAGCAATAGGGCTGCAGCTTATTTGGAATTGGGAAGGTACTGCTACTCTGTGGAAGTTTACTGGCTCGGGTAATGCATCATTTATGTTTGATGATATTTTTTGTTTGGTTTTTTCAGCTTTCTTCAAGCTGAAGCAGATTCTTCTACAGCTATCAATCTTGATAGAAAGGTGACTTCTTTTTCAATGATCAACTTCCTATACAACGACTTGCTGCTTTCTAGTGCTCGTATTAGGTCCCACAAATTTCCTCTATTTATCTATCTTCCTATTAATATTATCTTAATGTGGATACCTATGATATGTGGACTCGGGTGTTGCCATGTCGGTATTGGGTGCGGGTGTATATCTAAGAGTTTTGGACATGTCAAACCTGGGAGTGGCGGATATGCATATATGAATGCAAATTTGGATATGGGGACGACGATGCACTAAATATTGTTTAGCAATATGTTATTACAGGAAAACGTGAACTGAGAAGCTTTTTTCTGCTAGATGGTAGGATGTTGCTGGGGTTAGAGGGCTAGTGGTTACAGCTGAGCATCTCCTCCATGAGGACTGGAAATCAAGTTCTCTCTCTTGAACAGAGAGTGGCGAGCCACTTACAATGTGTGGCGTATCGAATATGTAATTTGTCGGAAAAAAACATACCAAAGTCCAGTCTCTTTAATAAGTTGTCAGCCCATTTGCCTAATTGGACTTCCCTTGAGTCTTGCCCAAAAAACAATAACCAATACTTAATGCGTGGCAGCTATGAAAAGAAACAATAACAGTGACATTGTTCTGCACACTGGTGATAAGTGCATAGAAACGCCTTGTCTAGCTTTTAAATGCAGTGTCTGGTACGTATCCCACACCTACGTCATGACACGGGTGCTTTGCTCAAGATGGCAGATCCATCTAACAATGATAAATAGAAAGTGATGTTTTGCTAGGCTTACAGATATCTTTCATTCCTAGATGTGGAATTAAAGAATTATGAGAAATTGTGGAATTAAAAGTCTACAATGATAGTCTCATGTCTGAGTTGTTTATGCTTGTTTTTCTCAATAACCTTTCTGGCATGTTACTTCCAAATTCATGTACGGTGAAATTTAATCCGGTTGAATTCCAAAATTGTATGAGTTGTATAAAGAAAACTAGTGTATAAACAACACTGAGCACTAAAATTACGTAAGCATGGCATCACATATAGACTCAAATCATTCTGAGGGAGTCATGTACTCTGTGTAGGACATACCACTATAGCAGTTATTTTTTCATCCCGGATGTGAACTGTGATTCTAAAGTTGGAATTCCATATTTGCCCTAGCAGTTACTTATAGGGTAAAATTGAATGGAGGGAAAAAATGGTAAAGGTAGGGTAAAGTGGGGAATGAAAAATGTGAGCTAGCTTCAAAGGAGAGTCCACACCAATTAGTGCTCTCCTTTTATATGTTAGAATAGATGACACCACTTTAAGGGTCTAGATTCATCAACCGGACTAAACGGGTGGGGAAAATGAATATGCTCCATGATATCTTTCTTCTTTGGCGCCACCTCCTCTTGCCTTTGATCTTTTCTCTATACATGCAAATTGCAACTTAGCGAAATTTTCTTATGCATCTCTTTCTCCATGTGAGCGAAATCCAAATTCCGACGCTCAAACGTGGTTTGATTTGTCAACACCAAGCTGTATGGGTGTTATTATAGATAGAGCATATAAAAAGGAGAAAAGGGTATTAGAGAGAAAAGAGAGGGCAGGGTGAGATGAGTTTCAAATTAAACGACATTAGGTTGTATAGCATTAATCCACTGTATTGTTTTTGTAGAGTTTCCATTGTGTTCTCGACTTATGGGGAAGTAAAGGGTCAGCAAATAAGGGTGTAATGAGGACCACCTTTGGCGTTTTTAGGTCTTTTATGCTATTTCTTTAACGGTGGTAAGAATTTCACTTTCCCCTCAAGTTTAAGGGGTGTAGGTGTTTATTTTAGGGGTGTAGGCGTTTAAAACTAAAGTTCAGGGTGTGTGTGAAACTAGCTCAAAATATAGTGGTCAAAGTTAAATTTGCCCTTAAAACTATTTTGTTTCTACACTCTAGTAAGCCGTTATGCTAAAAGTTACACATTCCAAACCCATAATTCTATTCTTCTCTAACCATCCTCCACCAATTATTCATCCTTCCCAAGTGGATAGACTTTATCTCAATCCAAATTCTCGGATCCTAGAAGCTATAGATCAATTAAAGTTCTCTTTGCGGCTGCCGTGTGTGCAAGAATAACCTTATTGAGGGATATCATCTGTGCATTGCATCAAAGAAGTCGTTCTCACCATTTTCTACCTAGCTTTTTAGTAATATTCCATTTTATTTTGAGTTTTAAATCTCATGCATTACATATAAACGATCCCCTTTATTTTATGCACTCCTCATTTCCTGTTGGAAAACTGCTTTATAAACCATCTTAAAATCCAATAAACGATGAGTAGAGGCCAACCACTTGGTTAGGCAGGATGTGTCATCTTATTGCCTAACCTTTATTATCCTACGAACCAGTAGCTGTTAGAATAGTTTAGTCTTTGTCCCTCATCAGATAGTTGAGTTATGTAATAAGTCATTGGATAATATAAATAAAGTTCTCGTGTGTTAGGGTTACTTAACACCCTAAACATTGCTCTTTCTTTCTCTATTAACATGGTATCAGAGCGGGTGGTTACTCTAATCCACCCTAGATGACTCATCACCTTCTGCTGCCACCATCTCCACTATATTCCGCTGCCGTTGTCACCAACTAGAAAACCCCACCTTCCGTACATCATCTGAAAACCCCTTGCCAAGACCTTAAAAAAATCCTACCTCGAACCCAATCAGTTTGTGAAACCCAAAATCAACCATAAATCGAGTGTTCGGTTTGAGCAGCGATAGGTTCATGACTGTTGACTTTGTTGGTTGAGTAATAGTTATTGATTATGTAGTAGGTCGAATAAAATGGCTCAGACCACCCATCACCCGAGGACGGACCAAGTCTAAATCGGGGCTGAGCATTGGGGCTTGGCGATGCCCGAAGTTTAGACAACGGATCTCAACTCACCTGCACGACGCCTCAGCCAAAAGAGAGCGTCTTGGTTCGGCCAAGGCCGAGGCTCGGACAGACGGCCTCATCCCGTCCTCCTTTTAAGGCACCTCCTCTGGCAACTCAGAATCCTGGCTCGGCCACACTTAGTGCCACGTTCCCCACGCACGGGAAAGAATTACGCCAATGATTAGTGCACATGGGAGTGCCAGCTCACCCCAGAGACAGTTATCTAGTCCTTACCTTGACGTCACGATGACACCAACCGACCCGTGCAAGACATGTGCCTGTACTTGGAGAGCAAGCCAAACAGACTCTATAAATACCAAGTGATGCAGCCCCAAAGAGGTACATCTAAACTGAGACCTAAAACCCTAGTCTCTTGCTTTGCTCTCTGCATAATCTCATTCTCTCGCCGGAGGCCTTGCTGGGAACACCCCCGGTCAAGTCTTACTCATGCGTTCCCTGTGCAGGTTAGAGCGAGAAAGCTAGGCACCCACTAGATCCACCGAAGAGGAGCTTAGGTTCGAGATCACGGGCCACACAATTGGTGAATCCGATGTGAAACGCTTTTGATTTACGGCGGCTCTAGATTTCTTCAACCGTTTTCCTCTTCACAATACAACCACATTCTCAGTCATGATGGGCGGAGAACTGGCGAATGACACCATCTCCGGTGTTAAAGGACTCTAGCGGAAACCCAATTCTACAACCAACTACCGGTCACATGTCAATCTCAATCCTTACAAGCTCCGGGTTCTCTCCAGCTCATGAGAATGTGACGGCGGCCTACATCCGCTTGTTGCAGCGACGAGTGGGACAATGAATTGGTTGCTTTAAGGGCGGAGATGGTTAGATGAAGCAACACATGGAAGAGGTTACCCTTGCAACCTCGAGATTTGCTGGTTGTCGGAGGTGGCAACAGCCAACACCTCTTCCACCACCGCAGAAACAACCGTAAAGACGGGTTACCGTAGTTCAGTGAAGGATCGCCTTGGTTTCACGCCTGAGAACGGCGACACAAGGGAGTTGATTGTCTATAGGTAACCAATTACCTCGGCGACACATTGCTTGAGAAGCCACCGAGAGCGGAGCAGGTCTCGGGACACCGCCGGCTCTTTCACAAGCACTTACTCAATTGGTCGTGCAAAATACTCCCGTAGCATGACATCACATCATAGCCGAGCCTTGGTGGAGACAAGGCGCCATGTATCCGAGTGTCTTGGAGAAATTTCCCCTGAGAACTTAGTAGCTGAAAGAAACATTCAGCGAGATGGCAAGGGAGTCCGCATCGAAATTCCTAATGATGGCCGAACAAATGAACCAAAAGGTCGGCATGACAGAGAGAAGTCCATCGACGGTCCCCGCCGAGCAGACACAGAGATGAAGGAGCAACCACGGCGTAGGCACCATGAGAAACCCTCGGACAGGGACCCCAAGGATAGGGAGTACAAGAAGTCGAGAACCAATGGGCACGACAAACCTTCACGCCCAGGTTTCGAACAATAGTTGAAGGAGCTCGACGTCTCACCCTTCACGCCTCACATAATCAACGAGCCTCCGGAACATACCTTCCATTTGCCAAAGTTCAATAAGTTCGATCCAAGTACTTGTGAGGCCTATACAAAATCCACTTTCGGCAAACTATCGCCCTATGCATCCTAAAGGATGAAGTTAAGTGCAAAGCATTCCCCTTTAGCCTCGGCTCCCTTGGACTCCAGTGGTTCAACAAATTGCCCATTGGATCCAGAACCTGGCCGAGCTTGAAAGGGCATTCAACACCTGCTTCATAACAAGCAACAAGACGACCAAGGAGCCGGAGTCCCTATCCCAAATGAGGAAACACCCGAACGAGACACTCAGGAAATATGCCGAACGTTATTGGCAACTTTTCAATGAAATTCCCGGGTTCGACGGCTATTGGGCCGCACATTCCTTAAAAAATGGATTGGAGTCCGGCAGGAAAATCTTGGACAATCTGACCCCCACATGGCATGGACGAACTAATGATTATTGTATAAAGGGTCGGTGCGCTCGAGGAGCTTTACGCTGACCGAGCCGCTCAAGGGATTCCCAATCCAACTGCTCCATTGCCAACAACCACTCCTCAGCTGGCGGCACCGGTGCCACCCTTCAATCCCAGCCACTCCTTAGCTGGCGGCACCGGTGCCACCCCACAATCCCAACCAAAGAAGCAAGTGAACAACATCAAGGAAAGAAGCGCCAACCAAAGGTGCACGATTATGTGGCTGAAACAACGATTTTCAAGGAACCCGTTTGGTCTTTCCTAAAAGAGATCATGTGGGAACCCTACTTCGAGTGGCCAACAGTCGAGCTCGGCACGGACACGGGCCAGCTAGATCAAAACCCAAGAAAGAAGTGCTCTTATCATAACGAGCTCAGCCATTACACAACGGCTTGCTCCCCATACAAAGCACTCTTGGAGCGTCTTGTGGCCCAGGGTCACCTGGACACCCACCGTACATTGACCGAGCCAAAACACCCACCATCATCCCTGGCCCAGTAACAAAAGAATCTGAAGCTCAGCTGCGTACCAAGCTTGATCAAGCTTCCACTTCTAAACAAGTGCTCTCGGCTGGACCTGGCTCCAAGCAATCGAGAACATAGGATGTACCAAATGGACAATCACTTTTTCCAAGCATAACCTCGAAAGGGTGCAAACCCCTCACACCGACGCTCTCGTGGTTACCGTCCAGATTGGTACGCATGACGTTTGACATGTTCTCATTGACCAAGGCAGTTCGACAGAGGTCATGTATTACGACCTCTTCAAGAAACTCAACTTCCTAGAATCCGCACTATAGTTGGCCGAAGTAGCCCTCATCGAATTCAGTGGCGCCCCTGTCTGGCCGCTCGGCTGAGTATTTCTACAAGTCATCGGCACGGTTACGTTAAGTGTCGGATTTGTCATCGTAAAGGTGCCGAGCCCATACAACACAATACTTGGCTGAAGCTGGCTCCACGGCATGAAAGCTATTGCCTCAACCTACCACTAGGTGGTCTGTTTCATTGGCGCCAATGGTCGGCAGGAGGACTTACGCGGCGACCAAGTAAAAATGCCTCGTCTCGGCCGTTCACAATGCTACTACCCCAAAGCAAGTCCAGTGGGTCGAAGTTCACAACCTGGCACTCCTTGAAGATGTCGGTGAGCCCGCTGAAGAAAAAGCTATTGAAAACCTTGTGACCATGCCGGTCAACGAGGACGGCTCCCGCCTCTTTTTGCTTGGATCCTCACTCAACGAAGCCGAGCGCGAGGAGATGTACCATTTCCTTAAACAAAACATCGAAGTATTTGCATGGATGCCACGAATGGCCATGCTCGGCTCAGCTTCATGGATGCCTCTCGCGGCTATCACTAGATTGCGATGGATCCCAATGATATGGAGAAAACAACGTTCTTAACTCCATACGGAATCTACTGTTATCGAGTCATGCCCTTTGGGCTCAGTAATTCCGGCACAACTTTCACTCGGGCTATCTTTAAAATGCTACACTCCCAGATCGGCCATACGGTTGAGGCATACATTGATGACTTGGTTGTCAAGAGCCAGAAGGAATCAAACCACCTTCGAGATTTGGCCGACGTATTTGAGATATTAAAGATGCACAAGCTCTGCCTAAACGCAGAAAAGTGCGCGTTCGGCGTCGGAGGCGGAAAGTTTCTCCGAAACCTAGTCACAATGAGAGGAATTGAGGCCAACCCGTCAGATATTGGTCGTCGCAAACCTCAAGCCACCAAGGACAATTCGAGAAATTTAACGTCTGACGGGCATGGCAACAACGTTGAACAGATTCATCAGCAAGTCCTCGGACAAGTGCCACGCATTCTTTCACGTTCTAAAGGGGGAAGAGTTGATGAAGCTTCGAATGGACAGCAGACTGCGACACGGCTCTGATTGAACTTAAAGTCTATCTCAGTTTGACTCCACTACTTGTCAAGCCCAAGGAGTTTGAGGACCTCTACTTATACCTCGTTGTCTCTCCCCATGCTGTCAGTTCAACTTTGGTTCGGCGAGGGGGCGCCGAAGACAGACCAATTTACTTCACTAGCAAGACACTCCTGTTGGCACAAACATGCTACCTTCCACTTGAGAAACTAACGCTTGCACTCGTGTCAGCACAGAAGCTTTTGCCATACTTTCAATCTCATACCATTATCGTCATTACGGAGCATCTCCTTGAAAGCCTTTTCCGAAAGGCCAACCTCTGGAATCGGGTGTCTAAGTGGGCCGTCGAGCTCAAAAACTTTGACATTCATTGTAAACCATGGACGACAATCAAATGATAGGTCCTCGCCAACTTTATCGCAGAGCTAACTCCCGACGACACAAGCAATCCAAACAGTTCGGCACCTCTCCAACCCATTGCCAAACAACTAGGGGCAGGGGTCAACAAGACTTAACATTTATTCCAAGGGGACACTTGGTGCCTTCACGTAGATGGTGCCTCCAATAACAATGGCGCAGGGGTTGGGATTGTCTTAGTTTCTCCTTGTGGGACTCTCCACGAGAGTGCTATCACTATAGACTTCCCAGCAACAAGCAAGGCAGAGTATGAGGCCCTCTTGGCTGGCCTATGCTCCGCCATTGCCATGCAATTCGAAGACCTAGCTGTCTTCTGCGACTCTCAACTCATTGTCAATCAAGTCCTCGGGTACTATGAAGCTCGGGACCCAAGAATGCTAAAGTACCAAGTGATGACATCCGAATTGATCAAAAGTTTCAAGACATTAAAGATTGAGCAGATTAGTCGAGAGCACAACTTGCACGCCGACACTTGCCGGCCTCGCTTCAGCATGTGAGGCATCAGAGTACCGAACGATCAACTTCGGCAATATTGAGAAGCCAACCTTTGAAGCAGAACAAGAGGTACTGTATCAGGTTCGGAACAAGGCAGCTTACTACTGGCTGTTCGAGAGTGGCCAGCTCTACAGAAAGTCTATTTCTAGGTTGTACCTCCTGGTGGTCCATCCAACACAAGTGCCAACTATCTTAGCAGAACTCCACTCCGGCGGTCGCTCACTATACCAGGGAGCGATGAGCGATGAGCCAGGGCTACTTTTGGAAGAACATAAAGAAGGATTGTGAAGAGGCCGTAAGAAAGTGCTGACTGTGCCAATTGTTTTCTCCCATTCCCAAGCAGCCTACGCAAAATCTCTCTCCAATCAGTAATCCATGGCCTTTCGCCCAATGGGGGCTTGACATCGTCGGCAAGCTGCCGACGGCACCTTGTGGATTCAAGTACCTCTGGTTACAATCACTGAAGATAACGTTCGGCGTTTCGTCTGGAGGAACATTGTGACACGGTTTGGCGTTCCATATGCTATCGTCTCCGACAACGGCACTCAATTCGTTGGGAATGGCCTCACGAGCCTTTGTGAAGAATTCGGGATCTGTTTATTCAACTCTACTCCCGCTTACCCCAAAGGTAACAGACAAGCCGAAGCTACCAGTTTGCGCTGGCATCAAGCGTTGGCTGAATTCCAAAAGAGGCAAATGGGCCGAAGAGCTGCCGAAGGTCTTATGGGCTTACCATTCCATCCCTCGGCGTTCCACTGGCTAGACACTGTTCTGTATGGCGTTCGGTATGGAAGTCGTCATCCCTCTCCCGTCCAAATTTCCCACCTTGAGGACAGAACACTTCGATCCAAAAACCAACGAAGAAGCTGTGGAAAGGGAACTTGTACTGGCAGAAGAGAAGAGAGATGACGCTCAGCTAAGACTCGCAGACTACCAGCAAAAGGTTGCAAAAGGATACAAACGTAGCGTTCGAATTGAGACCTTCAAGCCTAATGACTTGGCGTGGAGGAAAGTTGTCCAAGCCAGCAAAAAGACCAAATTCAAGTCAAACTGGGAAGGACCATTCTGTGTGGTTTGGATAGCTGAGGGAGGAGCCTATGTTTTGGAGGACATGGATGGAAAGGTCATCACTAACCCATGGAATGCCCAAAATTTGAAGAAGGCATATATGTGAAAGTTGAGGAAGGCGTGTTTCGGCTTCGGCCAAGCTATCTTTTTATGTTCTGTTTCGGCTTCGGTCTTGTTTATTTCATGTTTTGTTTCGGCTGCGGCCACTGTCTGTCCTATGTAAAGTCTAACCTTAGCTCGAACGTTTCATTTCCTTCCTGTACTTGGTTGCAATTTCAAATTCAAGTAAAATGTTTTGCTCAGCAAATTACGTATCTTTACAACTCCTAAAGTTATTCCACAAAATTTTCTAACTGTTAGTTAACCTCGGCATTTGCCAAACATCTCAACGATGACTTCGGTCACTATCGCACAAACGGCGCTTGTGCCACTACTTCGGCCATCTTGATGCCCCTAGAAGCACCTCAGACATATGGTCGACCGAGCCTAAGACCCACACTACAGTTGGGACTAACGCTACGGTTCAGCTTGGCAAAACACTAAGGTTGGCCACCGCTCGGTTACGCTCACGCTTCGGTGGGTAAATCACCCACAAACTTTGAACTCTGTTAAGGTCCTTTATACTTTGGCTAAGGACTGCCACTTCGGCTGAGCCCTCGGCAAAAGTAGGGGGCACTAATCAAATTTTCTCCAAGGGTCCTTTACTTTGGCTAAGGATTGGCACATGGCCGAGCCCTCAGCAAAAGTAGGGGCACTACTTGAATATTTTCAAGGCTCTCATACTTTGTCCAAGGATCGGCACTTTGGCCGAGCCATAAACCAAAGTGGGGCTTACGAACCATCATATATCCAAAACAGCAGCATGATCAAAATATTTATAAGGCACGGAAAAATGCTAAGGCAGTAGAATGAACATCAAAACCATGTACAAATTTGATCAAGCCATTCAAAGACATTAAAATAAAAGTGTTGTGGAATTCCTAAGCGGGGAGGCACGGCGAGGTAGATTGTTCGGTGCCACCCTCCCATAAACTATTACATCAAATTGCCCAAATGTTCGGCAAATTTCCTAGTTCCAACTATTACACTTGGCACTGCAAATTCCAAATGTTAAGAGCCGCCCAGTCCAAATAAAACTAGTTCAAAAGGATTTATGGAAGGATAAAGGGTTAAATCAACTACAGCGACCGATCAACCCAGATTTGGCGCCTGCAAGGATTGTGCTTTTCATTTAGTCAATCTTGATGTTTTCACGGGACTCATCCTCAGTAGCCTTTTTCTGCACCTCGGCCTTGGCTGTTCCATCTTCTACAACCTCGGCGCCGTTGTTAGCAACCTCGGCGCCATCAGTCTTGTCTCGAAACTTGGACATTTCCAGGTCTCCACCCCCCTCCTCTCCATCTGCGAGTGAATCCTCAGGAAGTGGCTCACACTGATCGTCCTTGTATGGCAAGTTTAGCTCGGGGATTGCGGGCTCAACTACCTGCTTTATGAAACCTTGATCCGGATCCATTTGCATGACGACAGCCATAGCCTTAGTGCTGGCCCAGTAACCCTCGATGTAAAAGCTCGGCAGCCTGGTAGTAAGTGCCTCATTGACCATGCTTCAGGCGGTCCGCTTATACTCGTCTTCAGCTTCGGCGAAACCGTCCTGAAAGCCCTTCATGTCGGCCTTGTTTAGCTTCTCTCTCTCCTGCCTTTTCATTGACCTCATTTCCCCTCGAGCAGATTTGGCATCGGCTTTAGCATCCGCAACCTCCTTCTTCAGCCTCGCCGCCTCCTCTGCCACCTTTAGTTTTTGCTAGGCATTGGACACTGTTCAATTTTAGGGTGATCGTAATAGGGAGAAAACCCATTAGGGTTAATTTCATTCAACGTAGAATATATATATACAAGCTGTATAATAATTGCACTACGGTCCTAGATACTTAAACTAATTACATAATAAGACACATAATTATACTAGATACAAATAGATCCATCATCTAACACTCCCCCTCAAGTTGGTGCGAAGATATCAATCAAGCCCAACTTGACACAATAGGATGAAAACTCTTGCTACCCAGCCCTTTTGTGAATATATCAGCTAACTGATCTTCAGATATCACAAACGGCATACATATCAAACCCTCGTTCAACTTTTCCTTGATGAAGTGTCGATCAATCTCTATGTGCTTTGTTCTGTCATGCTGAACGGGATTATGAGCAATGTTAATGGCAGCTTTATTGTCGCAATAGAGTTTCATCGGAACACTGTCAGCAAACCCCAAATCAAGTAACAAAGTTTGGAGCCACAAGAGCTCGCAAACACCATGAGCCATAGCTCTATATTCAGCTTCTGCGCTAGACCTGGCGACTACTGATTGCTTTTTACTTCGCCAGGTAATCAGATTACCCCCAAGGAAAGTGCAATAGCCAGAAGTAGAGCGTCTATCATCCACAGAACCAGCCCAGTTAGCATCAGTAAATGCCTCCAATCGCAAATGGCCATGATTAGAGAACAAAATTCCTTTTCCTGGAGCTGATTTCAGATGCCTCAAAATACGATAAACTGCATCTAGATGTGAAGTACGAGGATCATGCATAAACTGACTGACAACACCTACTGCATAAGTAATATCTGGTCGAGTGTGGGCCAAATATATTAGTCGACCCACAAGTCGCTGATACCTCTCCTTATCAGTACGCTCCCCCACATCTCCACTAAGATGATGATTTACCTCAATAGGAGAATCTGCAGGTCTACAGCCCAACATACCTGTTTCTTCCAAAAAATCAAGTATATACTTGCGTTGGGAAATAAAGATACCTCTATCAGACCTCGCTACTTCCATTCCAAGGAAGTATCTCAATGATCCAAAGTCCTTAATCTCGAACTCTTGAGCTAGACGAGACTTAAGGTTATGAATCTCACTCACATCATTGCCTGTCATTATTATGTCATCAACATAAACAATAAGGACAACAATCTTACCATTAGTTCGCCGGATGAACATCGTATGATCTGCATGACTCTGCTTGTAACCAAAACTCAACATAGCCTTAGAAAACTTGCCAAACCAGGCTCTAGGTGACTGCTTCAACCCATAAAGTGCCTTCTTCAATCTACACACCTTTCCTTCACTTGCAGGAGAAGAGAAACCTGGTGGAATATCCATATAAACTTCCTCCTCTAAATCACCATGGAGGAATGCATTTTTCACATCAAACTGTTGAAGAAGCCAATTCAAGTGGGCAGCACATGAGAGAAGAGCTCGCACAGAATTCATCTTCGCTACCGGAGCAAACGTCTCCTCATAGTCAATACCATAAGTTTGAGTAAAACCTCTGGCAACAAGCCTTGCCTTGTATCTCTTAACTGTACCATCAGCCTTTTGCTTAATAGTGAACACCCACTTACAGCCCACTGGTTTCTTCCCTCCGGGAAGTGACACTAGATCCCAGGTGCCATTCTTTTTCAAAGCTGTCATCTCTTCTACCATAGCTCTTTTCCACTTGGGTATCTTGAATGCATCCTGCCAATTCTGTGGAATAGATATAGAGGAAAGAGAAGAGACAAAGGCATGGTACGAAGGAGACAAACGGTCATAAGAAACAAACTGTGAGATAGGATGTTGAGTACAAGATCTTAACACCTTTTCGAATAGCAATAGGAAGATTGTCAAAATCCATAGGAGAAGGTTCAATAAGAGAAGAATCATTACCAGAAGAGTCAGCTGAGGAATCTGGAACTGGAGTGGGTGATTGTGATTGACAAGGTGGTAACGTACATGAAGACTTTCCATTTTTCTGTCTAGCATACCTCTGTAAGCCAGCTCCCTGCAGTCGTTCTCGTGCAGGTAGTTGTTCTTCAATGTCACCATCAATATCATGTATTTGCCTTTCAACAAATATTGGTTCCTCTCTAGTGTTTTCTTTCTCCCTCTCACTATGATCATAGAACAATTTCTCTCCCTCACTATGATTATAAAAGGTAAACATCTCTTCCTCCTGCTGATGCTCCCCCTGAAGAGATGGTTTGGAGGGAGAATAAAAAACTTCTGTTTCCCAAAAAGTAACATCCATAGAAACAAACATCTTCCTCGAATAAGGATCATAACACTTATAGCCTTTCTGGGTTGGAGAGTACCCAACAAAAATACACTTATGGGCTTTATGTCCCAGCTTGCCCCCAGAAGGTTTGGGGGCATGAACAAAACACACACAACCAAACACCCTAGGTGGAAGAGTCGTAACTCGACAACTGCTTGGCAGGCACTCAATGGGTGTTTTAAAATTAAGGACACTGGATGGCATACGGTTGATAAGATACGTGGCAGTTAAAATAGCTTCTCCCCATAAGTATTTAGGAACATTCATAGTGAAAAAAAGGGATCGAGCGACCTCAGCAAGATGACGATTTTTACGTTCAGCGACTCCATTTTGTTGTGGAGTGTCGACGCAAGTCGTCTGAAAAGTAATACCATTATCATCTAGATATGTCCAAAAAATCTTATCAATATACTCAGTCCCATTATCACTTCGAAGAATTTTAATATGTGTATCACACTGAGTGCACACCATCTTATGAAAAGATTTGAAACATGAAAATACTTCATTTTTTGACTGGAGTAAGTACACCCATGTGGCACGAGAATAACAATCTATAAAAGTAACAAACCATCGATAGCCTTTTAAAGAAGTAACAGGAGAAAGATCCCAAACATCAGAATGGATAACCATAAATGAAGAATCACTTCGTTTATTAATAGGTGCATAAAAAGAGCGTTTATGTTTCCCAAACTCACAGGCTTCACAAAAAAACTGATCCCTAGGGCAATGTTTAACTAAAATAGGAAAAAGTTTCTCTAATATCCCAAAAGAGGGATGCCCCAATCTACGGTGCCACCGATGTAACAAAGAAAGAGTGGAACTCATATCTGCCTGTAGAGCTTGTCCACATGATAAAGATGGCTGAGATGGATGAGGTGCGTTCTCCAGATAATAGATACCACCATGTGCTTTACCACTGCCAATCACCTTCCCCGTTTCCAGTTCCTGAAAGACATGAGTAGGAAAAAATGTCACAGAACAGTTTGCAGAATGGGTAAAACTACTAATTGAAAGAAGGTTAGTGGCAAAGTTTGGAATATGGAGGACCGAAGAGAGAGAGATAGTGGGAGAATACCAAACGGAACCTTTCCTTGAAATAGCAGAGAAGGACCCATCGGCAATTCGAACCTTATCCTTACCGGAACAAGTAGAATAGGAATCAAAAACAGAGGAACAACCTGTCATATGATCTGAAGCACCAGAATCGATAATCCAAGGAATACCGGAGGAGGCAGTAAATGCACTAGCTGGAATACCTGAATGAGCAAAATAGAATGCAGTAGGAGCTGGTGTGGAAGTAGGAGCTATAGTAGAGGAAGAATCAGCCCGAGCCATAAGACGCCTGAGAGCTTGCATCTCCCCCTGAGAGAAACTGCCAACAAAATCAGAAGGTGACTGAACTCTTGTACTGAATCTAGAATCAAACAAGGTAGCAAACTCTGAAACATGCGCTTGAGCCTGAGAACGCCCAGGACCACGACCTCAACCTCCACGTCCATTGCCTCGCCCACGAGAAGGACGACCATGTAACTTCCAACAGAAATCCTTGGTATGTCCATTGTAGTGGCAATAATCACACTGGAGTGACATACGATCTTTGGTCCCACTGGCAGTACCGAACTGAGACTTTCCACTGCCAGACCCAAACTGTCCCTGCGGAATAACAACCAAGGCAGAATGATCAGAAGTAGGAGCTTGTAACATAGCACCCGTTCTGCTCTCCTCCTGCTGTACAATGGCATAGGCCTCTCCTAAAGATGGAAACGGAACACGACCCAATACCTGCACTCTAATTTGATCATACTCCACATCAAGACCAGCAAGAAAGTCATACACATGCTCTTTCTCTATTCTTTTTAACCAAGCACCAGCATCAACGGAGCAGACTGCCTGAAATCCCTGATAATAATCAAATTCTTGCCATGCCCCACTGAGATCAGCAAAGTAAACAGCAACAGATTGATTGTGTTGATCCATAGTATGAAGTCGCTTTCGCAACTCAAAACACTGAGCATCATTGCCTTGCTGAGAATAAGTCTGTTTGGCAATAGTCCAAATCTGATATGGAGTGTTAAGAAGCAAGAAAGGACTACGAATATCAGCCTTCATAGAATTAAACAACCAGGTCATGGCTAAAGATCGATGAGACTTAAACGTCTTGAGTTCAACATCAGTAGTAGGCTCAGTAACAGGGCCTTCAATGAACTCAGACATTCCTTTAGCTTCAATAGCTAATGTAAACGTACGAGACCAAAGTAAATAATTTGTGCCATCCAGTTTGATGGGACAAATATCCAGTGGAGAGTTATCCAGAGTCTCTACACGACTCAACTCATCCTTGCCACTAGCGGAAACTTGTTTTTTCTCTTCTGACATCTTGGAAGCAGAACAATAATACCAAACAAACAATAAACAAATTTCCCAACAGCTTTAGAACTCCAAAAACAATAAATAAAGGTTCCAATAACCCTAGAACCTCAAAAAAATCAACTGAATACCTTCGGATCTGATTGAAACAGTGCTGAAACTTCGTGAGGGAAGGAAAAAAATAGATCTGATCGGCGAGAATAAAAAAAAACAGATCTGAAGTACTGTTCACAAAGCACTGTTCACGACCGAAGTACTGTTCACGCGACACTGTGCACGCGAAATACTGTTCACGCGAAGTACTGTTCACGCAGCAACAAGAAGAACGTCGTAGGTCGCCAGGTTCTATCGCTTTGATACCATGTTCAATTTTAGGGTGATCGTAATAGGGAGAAAACCCATTAGAGTTAATTTCATTCAACGTAGAATATATATATACAAGCTGTATAATAATTGCACTACGGTCCTAGATACTTAAACTAATTACATAATAAGACACATAATTATACTAGATACAAATAGATCCATCATCTAACAGACACTTTCTTCCTCTCCTTGTGTCGATTTTGTACCGATTCCACTCGGCCACTTGGAGAGTCACCTTCTTGTAAGCACTAAGGGCAGCTTCGCCAACCTTCAAAGAGGAAAAAGATGAGAGGACAAACGAAAGAGGAGCAAACACATAATCGATTAAACAGAAGGGTACTTGCACAAGATGCGAGTACATTTCCACCAAGTTTGGATTCATCTCCTCGGGAAGCTGTTCCATATCTTTCGGTAGGGCCAGCCCTTGAAGAAGCGTCAACGTGATCCTAGGCTCGGCCTTTACGCTGTCCTCCAAAGATGCTAACTTTCCTTTTTCATTGGAGAACCACTGGTGAATGACGGCCTCCATGGCTGTGTCTTCACAGTTCATGACCATAGCCAAACTAAAGGCTGTCGACTGAACAAGCACCGAATCCTTATTAGATCCCTAGGGCTTGGCAGTTCCGGTGGCCCGGTGTCATCATTGGTTTTTTGCCTCTTGTCCTGAGCTTGGGCAGCCGGAGTTCCCGACCAAACCACAGGATGATCATCTTGGATGTTCAGCCTTATCACATTGCGTCGAGACATTTCACAGAAGCTCCGTTCAACCGATTGCAGCGGCACGTTAAGACAACGTAGGATTGACTCTTCAACCTCTTCTTCAAGACCAAACCAATACATAGCGCTTCTTTCTTTCTTCTTGGGCCTCTCTTGCCCTCGCCCTGCCCCTACTTTTCTTTTCCATTGGATAGGCTTGGATGGTTTGGCCTGATTTCCCTTTTCATTCGGCTTCTTCCTCTCTTTCTTCTTCAGCACTCCCTTATACAACGGCGTGTAGCCGAGAAGAGTGGGTGCGTCTTGGCAAGCCTGGGCCTTCAGAATCTCGACGTTTTCGGCCGAAGCAAAGTCTTGCAGATTCTTGGTGATGGAGCTGAGATCTGCGAAGGAAGGCAATGCAATTACTAGAAGCAAAATTATTGAGCAAAATAAATTGGAAGAACAAATCATATGAAACTACGCAAAGGACCTCTAGTGTCTTTTACTTTTGAAACGTAGTTCACCGAACTCGTAATTTTCGAGGGCCTTGACATAAAAGTTGGCCCATTTATCAGTGTCAGGAAGACCAGTGATCAGGGATTCTTTCTTTCTCCGGGTCGACAAATACCGTCGCTCGGGGTGCCCATGCCAAGACACGATGTACGTCTCAAAAAGGTTGACGGCGGCAAATGTCAGTCCGTGGCTTTCCTTCAGTGTAATGACGGACATGATAATCCTATAGCAATTAATCGCAAGCTGATGTGGAGCCAAGCTAAACTGAGCCAGAAGTTCTCTAAGGAATGAGTGAAGAGGGAACCGAAGTCCGACCTCGCAGATTACCATAAGCGGCACGGTAATGTGTTTGGGCCAATCCTTGGCCTTGTCCTTTATCCGGTCGCTCGCCACGTGATTTAGCATCATGGCGGCAGGGATGTTGAATTCTCGGCAGAAATTCTAGTACGCTTGGGGGCGCCAGTGATGTAACGGGCGTGAGGGCAGACCTAACCCTTCTCGTACAGGTCTGCCACTTCGCGATCGACAACCTTGTTAGACTGTTGGTTCAGATGGAACGGACATCGATGCCTCGGCTCTCGAGCGGAGTCTCGATTCGGCCTTGTTTCCCCTCTGGGGGTCAGCCTCGGATTTTGTGGATGGGTTGATCGAAATCTTAGATTCAGTATTAAAGTTATCCGACAGCTCATCTGTCATTGTTGGTGATTGGCATTCACGACCTTTATGCCGCAAGATCAACCCCCTGACTACCGAGCCAACAAATTCGTTTCGTGAGTCCTCAGAGTTGGAAGAGATGGAAATGACCGGGTGAGCCAGACCTACCAAAAAACAAAGAAAGAAGAAATGAAGTTTCTACCTCAGCAAGAAACACAAAGACTCTTAGAAGCTCGATTTATCGTACAAGGCTCACCACGGTCTTATCAAGGATATCTAGGCTTGGGAAAGCTAGACCTACTCAAAACGCTTGGCCAACCCCGGCCTAAGATGGCTCAGGAGTTTCTCAACCATGTGTTGAGAGTCAGCCAAGGCTACCCTTGGCCGAACCCTAACCCCTGTGCTGGGGATGAACATCACATCACTGTTTATCCCCAGCAGTTCCACTATTCACTCAAAACAAAAACTCCCAAAAAATGCATAAAAACCAGAGGAAATGAAGAACAATAAAGGGCGCTCGCATACCTGAAGATTGGATCTTTGAATATGTAGATCTGGGCTTGGATCGAGATTTGGAAATCGAGAACAATGGATGAGAGCTCTGAGGCGATGATCTGGAAATTGGGAACCCTCTCTCTCCTCTCAAAGAAACTTATATAGGGGCTAGGAGTCCGTTCGAATCTCCCACCCATGACTACACTGCCGAATTGCTGGCCAATCAGCTGATGACACATGGCCTTGACAAGATGGCTGTTTAGTACCCTGACGCGTGCCAGCCGCCTTTTCATCTGCCAAACTGACGTAGAGACTGACACTTGGCACCCATCCATTGGGGCTCAACTCTGGCGGTTGTAGCTTTTTGAAAAGCAATTGATGGGGCGGTTCAGCCAAACCATATCCACGCTCCAAGTTATTCAGGTTCGGTGATGCTGAAGTTCGGTCAGGCTTGGGATCAATCCCTACCACACAAGGTTGTCGGCAGGAATTGAGGGGCTATTGTAGTAGGCCAAACAAAATGGCTCGGACAACCCATCACCCGAGGACAGACCGAGGCTAAGCTGGGCTGAGCATTGGGGCTCGGCGATGCCCAAAGCTTAGACAACGGATCTCAACTTGCCTGCTCGGCGCCTCGGCCGAAAGAGAGCGTCTTGGTTCGGCGGCCAAGGCCGAGGCTCGGACAGATGGTCTCATCCCGTCCTCCTTCCAAGGCACCTCCTGTGGCAACCGAGGATCTTGGCTTGGCCAAGCTTAGTGCCACGTTCCTCCACGCACGGGAAATAGTTACGCCATTGATTAGTGCACATGGGAGTGCCAGTTCACCCCAAAGACGGTTATCCAGTCATCCTTGACGTCACGACACCAGCCAATAAATACTAAGTGATGCAACTCCAAAGAGGTACACCTAAACTAAAACATAAAACCCTAGTCTCTTGCTTTGCTCTCGGCACAATCTCATTTTCTCTCCGGAGGGCCTTGTCGGGAACACCCCCGGCCAGGTCTTAGTTGTGCGTTCCCTGTGGAGGTTAGAGCGAGAAAGCCAAGCACCCACAAGATCCACCAAAGAGGAGCTCAGGTTCGAGATCATGGTCCATAAAGATTAGTTACTTTTGTTGGCTCTCCATTGTATGGTACAATGCTTGTAAAAGATTATGATTTGGTTCTAGTTCAACTATTACTAATAATGTGGCTCATTCTTCTTGCTTTCGGGAGAGGCTGTCTATTACCTCCACCCCATTGAATGGCAAAAACTATACCGTTAATTGAAGTTTGTTATTTGGGTGAGACACATTCTCATTACTTGAATGACCGCCCCCCCCCCCCCCCCCCGCAGTGACTAATTCCACATATACGAAATGGGTTGCCGAGGATGCCCAAACTCGATCTGAGTTATGGAATAGTGTGGAAGACAAAATTGCTAGCATGTTGGTGCTAACAATCTCCGTCACACATGTGATCTTCACAAGTCCTTTTCTATCTCACATGGTGATTTATCTTTGAAGTCTTATTATGCTAAGCTCCGTGGTATCTGTGAGGAGCTCAATTTGTGTGAGCTGATTTCCTCTGACAGGTTATGCGGCGCTAGTGTGAGCATATATAGGTTGCTTTGTTTATATCTGGTGTATTGTCCTCTTATGGTTCTGTTAGTAATCAGCATTTGGGGTCTCGAGATTTACCCTCTCTCAATGAGGTATTTAGTCGTCTTCGTCATTCTTCTATATCTGTGTTTGCGCCATCCCCTGATTGTTCAGCATTATCTTCTGCTATTTATGGTGGCTTTGGTTCTTCATTCAGCCGTGGTTGCGGTCGTGATTCTGTGTTTAGTGGTCGTGGTTGTGATTGCGGTTTCAATCGTCGTGGTTTTAGCCGTGGTTTTGATAGTCGTGACTCTGGTTCTGGTGGTCGTTAATTTAGTCGGGGGGTTGCATATCAGTGGGAGGTGGCTGTGGCCATGGCCGTGGTTCCAGATCGTGTTAGCATTGTGGAGGAACAAATCATACGGAGGAGTCTTCTTATGATCTTCATGGTTTTCCTCAGGCTCATCAGGTTCCTACTTCTAAGGATGTTGAGCCGCTTACTCATACTGCTAACATTATTGTGACAATTTCTGAAGAGGAGTATTAGTGCCTTGTGTCAAATCAGCCTTTATCTTCTACTGCTACGCTCGCTGAGACAAGTCCCTCTGTTGCTTGTATTGCCTTTTCTCGTTCTTCCAACCTTTGGGTTATTGATTCTGGTGCTTTAGATAATTGGTATTTCTACTCTCTTTTCTAGTCCTTGGTTGGTAAACCATCTCGTGTTACCTTAGTCGATAGTTCAACCACTGATATTACTGGTTTGGGTCTTGTTCTTGTCACTTCCTCTTTTTCTTTGGACTCTGTATTACATGTTCCTCATTTTCCATTAAATCTTATCTCGGATATTCGTACACTCAGAAAGGGTATGTGTTATTCTCCCTCTCTTCATCGTCACTTTGTGTGTGCCGATGTCACGTTTAATGAGTCATTACCCTTCTCGAGTGCACTCACTCCAGTTGACTCACCCGAGGTTGCGTCTGTATTTCCTATAGCTATTCCTTCTGTGCCTCCTGGGAAACCCTTGCAGGTGTTATGTTTGTTAGCTAAAACTAGTAACAGCCCTACCAATGCCCGCCCCCACGCCTTCTTCGTCTCACGATCCATTTGGCTCTTCTTCCTCACCTTCCATTGATCTTCCGATAGCCCTCCATAAAGGTACTTGTACTTGCACTACTCATCCCATTTCTCATTTTGTCTCCTATGATCACTTGTCTCCTTTTCGTGCTTTCATTTTGTCAGTTTCCTCTATACATGACCCTCTATACATAACCTTAACACTGTACGTGAGGCTTTTTCTTTGTCTGAGTGACGGACAACAATGGAGGTTGAGATGTCTACTCTCCATGAAAATGGCACTTGGGAGTTGGTTCCTCTTTCGCCAGGAAAGTCTACTGTTGGTTGTGGTGGGGATTTACAATTAAGTATGATCCGGATGGCACTGTCGAATGGTACAAGGCATGCCTTGTGGCCAAAGGCTATGCGCAGATGTATGGGGTTGATTAAGCGGAGACTTTTTCCCCGGTGGCCAAAATCGCCTTTGTTCGGGTTCTTATCTCTATGGCGGCCAACCTTGGTTGGCCCTTGTTCCAATTGTATGACAAGAATACCTTCCTACATGGTGATGTGCTCGAGGAGGTATATATGGAGCAACCTCCTGGATTTGTTGCTCAAGGGGAGCGTTCTCAGGTGTGTTGACTTTGCTAAGCCCTCTATGGTCTTAAGCAGTCACCTTGAGCTTGGTTTGGCAGGTTTAGTGATGTTGTGTTCCAGTTTGGTATGCGTTACTCTCATTCTAATCATTATGTTTTCTCTATTCAGTTGGCTCGGGGGAAAATAGTGTTGATTGTGTATGTGGACGATATTGTTATATTACTGGAGATGATCAAAAAGGTATTCATGAGCTAAAAAATTCTTACATCGTTAGTTTTACTTCAAAGATTTAGGTAAACTACGATATTTCTTGAGAATTGAGGTAACAAGATCCAATGAAGGTATTAGTTTGTCCCAAAGAAAGTATGCACTGGATATTTTGGAGGAGACTGGTTTGTTGGGAGCAAAGCCTATAATGACTCCTATGGATCCAAACGTCAAACTTTGTGTTAATCAGGGGGAGATTTTTATTCATCCGTATCGTCACTTAGTGGGCAAGTTGAATTATCTCACCAAAATACGTCCTGATATCTCATTCGTTGTTAGTATGGTAAGTCAGTTTATGTCAGCTCCTCGTCTTCCATAATGGGAAGCTTGTTTTCGTATTGTGAAGTATCTTAAGGCCTGGACGTGGTCTATTTTGTCGTTCAAATGGTCATTTGCATGTTGAGGCCTTTACTAATGCTGATTGGGTGATCAGTGTTTGATACACGATTGACAACTGGGCACTGTACTTTTATCTGTGGCTATCTAGTTACCTGGAAGAGCAAGAAACAAACCTTTGTTGCACGGTCTAGCGTAGAAGCAGACTATAGGGCTGTGACTCGCACTACATGTGAGGTTGTATGGTTGCTAGCTTTGCTCGAGGAGTTGGGGTTTGGAATGGAGTTACCTATCCCTATGTATTGTGATAATCAGGTAGCAATACATATCGCTTCGAATCCGGTGTTTCATGAGAGAACCAAACATATCGAAGTAGATTGTCACATTTCATGAGAAGATAGATGGTGGTGTGTTAGCTACTCCTTTTATGTCTACAGGAGCTTAGATTTCTTTACCAAACCATTATTTAAACCACGTTTAGAGCTTTTATGTAACAAGTTGGGTTTCTATTTCCAGTTCCCTGACTAGGGTTTGGGTTTTTTTTGGGCTTTATTGTTGGGTTAATATCCTTATATTTGGGTTTTTTGGCCTTTTCTGGTGTTGGGTTTTGTCCCATTTGCTCTGTATTGTTTTATCTGGGCTTTGTGGCCTCAAAGGTGTTGGGCTTTGGCCCTTGGGGTTTTCTTCTTGGTTGGCATTTTGCCAATCAAGGGTTTGGGTCTCGGATAGGCTATTGTCGCCTTTTTTCCTTGCCCTTTTAGTCTTTGTAATCTATTCAAAGATTAATAAACCTTTTTGCCATTCACAAAAAAAAAGGTTGGGTTTCTATGATATTTATTCTCCAGCTTGAGGGGGAGTGTTAGAATAGTTTTCTTTGTCCGACACGGATAGTTGAGTTATGTAACAAGTCACTGGATAATATAAATAGAGTTCTCGTGGTTAGGGTTAATTAACACCTTAAACACTTCTCTTTCTTTCTCTAATAACAGTAGCCATGAAAATGCATTTGTTTGTTGCTGGGTTGGCCTTAAACGAGGTAATGACTACAATGAACCATGTTTTGCCCTAAGATTTCTCACGGGTAGCCCACACTCAGTTGTACATCACATCACTAAATTCCAGTTGACATGATCATAGTCTTTCTCGAGGACGAGCTTGCAACCAATACCTGGTTCCATGCACTTCAATGCAGAGTCCACTTATTCATTAGCAATCAGGACAACATCCAAACTCCTGTTCTGCATACAGAAGTTTTTTGTGACTCCAAAATCACCTTGGCCATCACTTGTCGAAGCCTCTTAGCCAATAAATCCAAACAATTTTCTACGTGCTACCCACCAATCTAGTACATTGAAGTCCTTACGATCAACTGCACCTATTATTTTAGCGCCAAAGCCATGAAAGAAAGCATTAAGACTCGTCTAAAACTCTCAAGAATCAGAAAACACTATGACACTGAAGAGTAGGTATACCCTAACACCACTCCAGCTTTCCTTATGACTTTCCTAATCAAAAGGAATGGTAAATCCATTCGGCCTCAGGGCCTTTTCACCGTTGAACCTCTTGAGGGCCTCAACCACTTCATTTTCCTCAAAATATCTCTCCAACCTGATTGAAACATCTATACTGGATTGGTAGACCGAAGGTGTTTTCCTCACATGAAATTGTTAAAATAGTCCATATTTTTAAAGTGGCTTTTACATTTAGATCTCAAACAATATCAAATTGAGTTTGTAGTCATTCTGCAAGTAGTTGAATCAATTGTCTCTCTCCAAAATGACAATATAATGTTACTTTCGCATGGATTTTTGTTTTGTTTTGTTTTGTAGAGGTTCTGAAATGAATGCATTCCAAGTTTTGTAGAGTTTCTGAAATGAATACCAAATTATCATACGTTAATACACTAATGTGATATTTTCTCTTGTTTGCAATATCTTGAATTCTTTTTATAAAAGATATCGTTTCCCATTGTTCAGGAAAGTTCATGCGTAACAATATTATTATTTTAGACTTTTAGTACTCTATCCGTATTTGCGGGACATAGTACTCAAAAGAATAGTTGGTTGTTATTAGCTGAACACTAAATTATTTTCATGTTTGTCGGAAGAAATTATTGTTACCCGTTGGTTTAACCAACCACCAAGTACACTAGACTCCTCAGCAATAAAAGAAGAGAAGTTCCTTATGGCATGACTGATTACCTCACAGCCTAACCTCTCAGGAGGGACCTAACAATATTCAAATCTGCGCCCACAAACCCAGGGCAGAATTTACAGCAGACACAACCTCAACAGGACCATGGACTCTCAGAAAGTTGAAGAAAAATAATCCATCCTCAGACATTCAATAATGAACAAGACACAAAGAAAGTGGACACCTAACTATTTCCTTACAATGAAAAGGGTTTCTGTTTCATAATAGCACATACAATACTAGATTAATCTAGTCTCCTCCCTTTCCATAGATTTCACCACTTAAGTAAGAATGGGGGCATGCTAGATTCACTTTCAACTAGCTCAAGGCCCCTTTAATAATTCTCCTTTTGTTCTAGTCATTAAATTAATCTGAAACTCGTGGAGAAGCAACAATAATAAAAGAAAATCCCTCCCTCCTCTCTCTCTTCTAAGTCCCAATCTCCCCGATAAACAACATGAGGTCCAACAACTTGCTCTCTTTAGTGGAGGTCCAAAATATACACCTAATGAAAGTCTGAAAGTCAAGATCATCGTCGTTCATTTAATTGCATCACTTTTTAAATTAAGTCATTCTTCTCCCACAACCGAAACTTTTGAATCTTCGATGAGGCATGACGTCCTCAGCCACGAGAGCCAAGCTCCAAGTCCAAATGTTAAGAGTATTCATCTGGACTGCTGAGTCAAAGGCACCCAAAAGAAGAAGATTGGCAAGACCAAAATCTGGGGTAGTCCAGTGAGACACTCCACTTCAAGGATGACAGAGGTAAGAGCAAGTGGTTGCTGTAGTGGCCTACCCAAACCTATAGACTAGAATGGTGCCGATTGTGTTCAGATGGATTGCATATAGCTTAGGGATTTGATGGTCCGTTACAATATGGCCATCTTCAAACCTTGGGCTATATGCTGCCAATATCAACACTATCGACACTGTTCTGATCTTCAGGTTTAGATAAGGCTCCATTTTGCATCTTCAGTTTTGCTGGCCTGGTCCTCCTTATTGTGGAACAGCTCGTTCTATTGTCCATCGACCTCGGTCTAGCCGGTCAGATAATACTCTACTTATTGGGACACGAAGTGTGAGGCTTGTTGATGCAGTCACAGTGACTCTTCAGAGTCTCATTGAAGATTCACTTCAGCTTACGGTTGCATGTTTATTTTGTATGGTACACATCAACCATTTCTAATCTCCTATTTAGAGTTCTTATAACTCTGGGTTTTGAATGCATATTGGGTTATGTATGCATATCAACTGTTTCTCCGAATGGGGAAAAATTGATAAAAAAGAAGGCATTAGTCATTGGTGTTGATTATTACACCTTTGAAAAACAGCCAAAATGATCGAAGATATTTTCCTCAGGAATCATGTAACTATATCTAGTTTCTATCCATTCTGTGCATGAGCTTTGTTTGAAACATATCCATATTCTTAGTGTGAAGTTCAAAATTTTGACATCAAATAATATTTAGTTACAATAGATTTTGTTGGTTGGTGAATTAATTTTTTCTAAAAGGAGTACTATTTTATTTTGCGAAGAATACGGGCTTATGAGGTTGTGGGAGAATTGCACCCATCTAATTTATGTCGATTTATTAAGTGGATGTTGTGTATTATTTTCATATTTTGTATATTTTTTTCCGAAGAAGATATAGTTTCACATCCAACAAGAAAGTATGTGTTTTGAATTACTAATTATAATTGACCTTGACTAAATATCTCCACAGCACCAAAAAAGAATAAATATCTCCATATCATTATGTTTCAAACCAAACCAAACTGAGCCTTTAAGTCCCAATCAATTGGGGTCGGCTACGTGCTCTAATGAGGTGTTTTATGTACTGGTTGTCAGCTATTGAACAAGGTTTTTTTAATTGACCTTGTGTGTATGGAGGTATTTATTTTTAAATAGCATCTCCATATTTCCATGCGTCTTTATTATGCCTATTTTTCTGTGACCAACTTTCAAGAGTAAGATAATATTGTTTCTGGCTTTATTTTTTTCTTTAGAATGTAAAGGCTTATTTAAGAAGAGGCACAGCTCGGGAGATGCTCGGCTATTACCACGAGGCGATTGAAGGTAAGCTATTTTTTTGGCTTTGTCATCTGTATATCATGTCTCTGCACAATAATCTGAACACCTATACTTGTATTGCAGTGTGTAAGAAATTTATGTGGCCTTCATTATGCATTTACTGGAAAACCAGACTTACACACACCGCATTATTTAGTTGATTCAAAACTAACATGTTGGAGGGGGATTTGGTGAGCTTCTTGCAGTAAGATCACCAGTTAATTCGCTCTCAAATTATTATGGGCAGTGTATAACTACGGTCAATCTTGCAGAATTTTTTGGTCTCACAGCGTAAAGTTGGACTAATGGTCCATTTGTCATGCAGATTTCAGATACGCACTTGTTCTTGAGCCAACAAACAAAAGAGCAGCTCTCTCTGCTGAAAGGTTAAAGAATTTGTTTCAGTAGTGACTGAAGTGTTCAACCAAGTTGGGTGGGGGCCCCATATAGTTGTTAAGTGAAGACTGACATCCATCACGAGTCTCATGTTACGTGAAATCCTCTTCTTTGTTTCCAAAATCTGCGAGGAACTCTTGGCTGACTGGTCGGGACACCATTCGAGAGCAACTCTAGTTCATTATTTTGTTGCCATAGTAAGCAAGTATAGTCGAAAATTTTGTGTCTCAGTGTATTTTTGCAATTGGTTTGTTATTCTAGCATCAAGCTGAGGTTTTCTAATTACCAAAAAAAAAGCTGAGGTTTTCTATTGGTTAGACTAGCATTTCTTTTTCCCTGCAACAATAATTCTGTTATTTGTGCATATTTATCATTTAAATGCTCCAGTGTGGTTTTCATTTTAATCCATCTTCGGATCAGATATGTAGGTGGATTTTTCAACAGACAGGAAATGGCTGGGAAATAAAGAAATATAAATTTAGCTTCTTCACAGTAATGTTTCTCGTATTTTTTCCGTCCTTTGTATTTTAATATAGGTTCATATACTCCTTTACAAACCTACAATCCAAATACTACTAGCTCAAGGCAATAACGTATCAAGGACCTAAGTAGTTACAAGGGTATCAGCGCAAGTATTATTATCCAGGAATCAAATTAAATGAATGCTGGATAATATTTGGGCTACTTGTTGGGAGCATTGCCCAACTAAGGCAGGGATCCCCATGGATTCCCCCGTTTGGATGGAGGATTTGTTTTGGGTGGATATAGAATGAGGGTG
>BPLS01000170.1:162804-177296 GCA_019656275.1 Rhododendron kiyosumense | reverse complement strand
AAAATGTCGTGGCAGTAGAGAATATGATCGTGGCATTATCATTAACCTTTTTTTTTTTTACAAGATCACGAAATTACTCATTGCTATAGTCTACGTTTTTCATATTTAGAGAAATTCGAGTATTATTCACTGCTTTTATGTGCCAAAGTATATTCATACTTAGCAATTGTTCTGCATTATTCATTGCCTTAGCCTCTAAAGTTTACTTGTACTTAGCCAATTGAACACATACATACTATTTTCCAGTATGGAGGCAAAAATACTTTTGGGTCAATACTTAGCTTTATTCATGCTTGATCCGAACAGAAGCAGTCAGTATAAAAAAAGACAATTTTCTCAAACCAAAAGGAATTTTATTCCTAACTCCTACAAAACAGAGCAACTCTTGGCTAAAAAAAAAAAAAAACTACTTTTGCCTAGATTTGAATCAAAGCAAATAACATATATATACATTTTCCGATTCAAATGGAAAGACTTATTAAGTAATACCACTACTTAAGCAAAAACGTTCCTCAAGTTTTGAATTTTCCACGGCCTTGGCACTAGGTTCCCTTGCAAATATGCCAGACGATGTGCTCCAACCCCTGTTATCTCGGTGACTCTGTACAGTCCTTTCAAGTTGGGGCCTAACTTCTCATGTGTCTTGACCTTGTGTTGCCGAGTACCTTCCTAAGAACAAGGTTGCCAATGCCAAACTTCCTAGGGTGCACCTTCTTGTTGTAACTCCTCGTGAGTTGTTCCTGATAGGCAGCGAACCTCACCAGAGCTCTTTCTCTTTTTTCCTTGACAAGGTCCAACTCGTTAGGTAAGGCTTCATTGTTGCCCCCACTTTTTACCAAGGTTGTTCGGTTGGTCAGCAACCCAATTGGAATGGGATGATGGTCTCAGTTTCGTATGCTGATAAACACAACGTTTCACCAGTTGACCTTCTTGGCGTTGTTCAGTGAGCCCACAATACAATCGCCAACTTGTCTGGCCATTGACTC
Organism: Rhododendron kiyosumense; assembly: GCA_019656275.1. Lineage (NCBI taxonomy): Eukaryota > Viridiplantae > Streptophyta > Magnoliopsida > Ericales > Ericaceae > Rhododendron > Rhododendron kiyosumense. Next base: position 176,310 of record BPLS01000170.1, on the reverse strand, counting down.
TTCTTTCTTTAAAGCCTTTTCATGATCCCATCAAGAACGGACTTATTTAATGACCTGCTTGTCCATTGCATTGAGGGTAAGCTGGGGTGGAATAATAACTCATAATCTCGTACTGAGAGTAAAAAGCCTTAAACTTCTTTTTAAATTCTACCCCATTATTAGATAGGATGGAGAAGGGAACACCAAATCTCATAATGATATTCCTCCACACAAACTTTAACCTCAATCCACTTGATGAAGTAATTAGTGCCGACCAGGGGAACTTTCTACTCCTAGATGCCTTTGGTAATGGCCCTACCATGTTCAATCCCCATTGAGCAAATGGCTAAGGGCTGGTCGGCGGTACCAGATCTTCTATTGGTGTTAGGATAGTGGAAGAAAATCTTTGACGCTTCTCACACAATTTTATGAACTCCTTTTCATCTTCTTGCATATGCGGCCACCAATACCCTTGGAAGGTTTCTCGATGGGCAATGGATCTGCCATCAGCATGGCTCCTGCAAGTCCCTTCGTTGATCTCGTGTAAGAACTTCTGCACCATTTCCGGGTTCACATAACCAAAACCTAGCAGCCTTTGTCTTTATCTTGTGAGCCTTCTTGTCATTGGTGTCACGCCCTCAATTTCCAACACAAATAAATAACATTTTTATAAACCAAACTCTCACAATAATACCCATATTACCCCAAAATAGAGTCCTGACTTTACCTCATACTCAATACATGTTCCCAAACATAACGTCTTTGGCGCACTGGCCCAAAATCATCTTAGGAACTCAAAAGTAATAAGATTGAAGTTTACAATAATTCGAGTCTAATAGAAACCCAGATGAAATAGAAATTACATCATCAAAGGAGTTTTACAAGGATGAAAGTTTATCCTTCAATTAGCTTTCAAAATATGATGATCACTTCATGCAAACCAAGCACTCCAAGTCGTGCACCATGGTTGGTAACTAAAAATGATAAGGTGAGCCACACTAGCTACTAGAGAAATCTACATCAAATTTGCATGCTCAGGAGATGATATGATGTATGAATTCCAACGATAATCAAGTAAGGAAATAGACAAGGTTATGAAGGTCATGGAACCCCAACGATAATCATACACCATATTAGTTCACAATTTATACTCCTCAATAATTGTTTGCAAGACAAACCACAATATCCTTCTCATATCGAAACTACGTATCGTCACATGTGTCAATGCAATGTGTCAAGAGCGAATTGCTCTAACCAGGCATTTTGGCTCCCGTTACGCCTGCCTAGCTCCTCGCTGAAAGACGGGCCTAGAAAGTATCCTGAGCGAATGCTCCTGCCAGGCATTATGGGTCCCACAACCCCTGCCCTAGCACCACACCCCAAAGGTGGGCTTAATCCATGTGTTTGCATCATTCATGTGTCAATAAGTTCCAATTCAAGTATTCCACGTCCATAACATGACACAAATAACAAGTTCAAGTCAAACGTATCATCACCCAACCCTTGGGCAATGTTTTATGCCCATAGATCTTATTTCTGTATTTTGATAGCCACCACCCCTCACTCTTTTAATCATATCTTCCTGGGTACTACGAACTCTGATGTGATTTTGGCGGTATTGGAAAGCTAACTTCACATCCTCGAAATCAATATATAATATGCAAGATTTCATTACCAGAAGAAGAAGGTACAACCATTCGAAGTTAGAAGTAACCACCAGGTTTTGGTAGACTGACACATTTCCACTCCTATGGTCATAACTTTCTGTGTACTTAGAATTTTAACGTAATTTTGGTGGCAATGGAAAGATGACTTCAAAACCTTGAAATTGATATATAATTTGCATGAATTGGGCATCGAATGAGGAAGTTATGGCCATTTGAAATTGGACAAAAATCCAAAAAATGAAAAGAGTAGCAGAAAACGAGATAGCAAGCCAAACAATGTTCAATAGCATATTTCAAACACCAAATCCACTCATAAATACATAAATGTAGTGAGAATTCCCACATAAATGTAGTGAGAATTCCCTACCTCAAGCTTGAGAGCAAAACCCAAGCGATTTAAAGCAAGCCCTAGCTCCAAATGTTGAAATCAACCAAAAAAATGTTCTCTCCAAGCAAAGACATGCAATACCCAAGCTCTTGATCGCGAATAGGTGGTGGATTCGAGGTGGATTCAAGTATTTTGGAGGTGTATGAGTGAGTGAGAGTGGGAGAGAAAGGGAGACGTGAGTTAGGTGGGGAAGAAAATGGTAAAGTGATTTTTTTCTTCCTGACATACAAGTGTGTGTATGCAAGTCTAATTACTCTTTACATAGCTACACCTCTCACACATTAAGACCCCGTTTGATAACAGTGATAGATGGTTGGGATTTATAAGAAGATGGGATTAGGATTGAGATTGGTAAGGAGATTGAATTGATGATGAGTATATTTGTTTGAGATGGGATTAGATGATGAGATTATTAATATTATGTTTGTTTCACATGGGATAGGATTGGATTGATAGTATACATTTCCGTTTTTGCCCTTCACATGGGATATGATTGGTATGGTGATGGGATTGGTAAAGGCTATTTTCGTATTTGTGCATTGGCAAGGAGGGGATTAGATTGTTAATACCAAGTCCCCCAAGGTATTGGTAATACCCCCTAATGAGGGGGTTCACATTCCCATGGGAGTAATAGTCCACACCTCTTTTTGGTTACCAAACAAGTTATTGTTAAACCCATGGGATTGGTAGTCGAATCCCAAGGTCTAGTATGATTATCAAACGGGGCCTAAGGCATCATCTAGAGTCCCACAAGTTCAAGTCTTTACACCTTAACCCAAAAAAAAAAAGAAAAACATCCTTCCACATTATATTACACATTTAACCACAACCCAAGCAGTTATAGAATATTAAATATATATTTTTTTAAAATTAAACACGGGTCTCTACAACTGGGAAATGTATCATCTTGTAGGTATTCCATGATTGGATCTATCCAACTTGGTCCCAAGTCCACATTGAGGACCATCTCCATAACTTTCCCACTACTTGGCTCTTTTAACTATTCAACCGCAATTGTTCGTTTGAACTCTGTTGGGATTGCAGAGGCCAAACAGACCAATGAATCAGCATGGGCATTCTATCTAGAATTGATTTGTTGCACATAAACCTTCTCAAATCCATTTAGCAAATCTTTGGCTGCCTTAGCATAAGTTGTCAATCTTTTCATTCTGAGCTGCATACTCTCTTGAAAACTGGTTCACCACCAAAATCAGTTGAGAGTCGCAATGGATCTCAATTTATTTATCTTTAAAATGTGATTGCTTCCTAACTCTCCAATCAGTGCTTTGTATTTTGCCACATTGTTCGAAGCGCTGAAACCAAGTCAAATAGCTTGCTCTAGAACCAAGCCCTCTGGAGAGAAGATCACGACTCCTGCACTCGAGCCCTTATTGCACGCCGAGCCATCCACATAAAATTTCCATTCCTCAAGATCCTGTTCGACTGGCTCCATCTTTTCTTTGGGGACATGGGATGCTGATTCCTTTCTCTGAGGTGTGGTGGTGCCGTAGTTGAAGAAAATTCTGCCACAATGTGCCAATAGCTTCCCCTTGATTGTTGTCCTTGGTTGATAGTCTATATTGTATTGACTCAACTCAACCAACCACATTGATATCCTCTTTGAAAAGTCTGCTTTTGAAGCAAGGCCTTTAAGGGAAACTTAGAGGGTGTTTTCGGTAGTGAAAAATTTGTAGATTTTTATTTGTGATTGAGAAGTTGTTAGGTATTTCCGGTAGTGAATAAGTTGTTGATGGATTTGTGACTAGAGTTACTGTAGCAAAAAATTTTTTTGTTAACAATTTTTTGTTAGTAAAAACGAAATGGTAAAATGCTGAAACTTTTTTATCAGTGGAAATAAGATGGTAAAATGCGTTAAGTTTTTAGTATTTTTTGTTAGTGGAAATAACCCCTTAGTGTAAACAATGATCCGGTGGCTCATTACTTCTGAAAGTTATCAATGCCAACAGCAATTTTCCTGATGGGAGGTATCTCGTCTCTGCTTCCAATAGGATCTTACTCACATCTTCCAATAGGGTCTCACTCACATCGTAGATCGATACCTGCTCAGCATCCTTTACAAGTAGGAGCACTGCATTATTGTATGGGCCCGTTTGGATGGGGTTTTGGCAAGGGGATTAGTTTTGCCCCCTTTATAAGATCTGGGCCCAGGCTTTGCCCCCGTTTGGAAACCACAAATGGGGGGGTTTTCAATAACACCCTTTCTTAGCTAAGACAGGAGAAGGGGAAAACAGGGGTATTAATTTCGGATAGGGTCTGAGGTCTCCATAAGTTATCCCTCTAATCCCCATTGAAACTTGACGATTCCACCCTTATTTCCCTTCTCTCACCCCAGCTTCCTATTTCTGTTGCAACCCTAGTTCTATTTTTGTTTGAAGAGACGAGATGGAAAGCTGAGAAAAAAATTAAGTGTTTCAAATTTCAATCTATTTGAACCAGAGGAAAGATTTTAGTTTTCAGGTCCTTTTATCGTAAATGGTCATAATTAAATTTTGACTCTAGGACTCTCGTTAATTAGTCCTAAGAAAGTTATAGAATTAGATATCTATTAGGGCTAATTAACGAGAGCCATAGAGTCAAAATTTAATATGATAATTTAAGATAAAATAATCAGAAAACTAAAATTTTTCCACCAGTTCAAACAGATTGAAATTTGAAACACTTAATTTTTTAACCTCTTTAGATAGTTTATATATTAAAAAATATGGTTAAAAAAAATTAATTATTCCAAATTTCAATCCGTTTGAACTGGTCAAAAGATTTTAGTTTTTTGATCATTTTATCCTAAATGTTTATAATTAAAATTTGACTCTAGGGCTCTCGTTGATTAGCCTTAACAAAGTCATAGAATCAAACATCTTTTGAACTAATTAACGAGAACCATAGAGTCAAAATTTAATTATGACCATTTAGAATAAAATGATCAAAAAACTAAAATCTTTCCATCGGTTCAAACGGATTGAAATTTAAAACATTTTAATTTTTTTTAAAAACCAAATTAAAAAAAAATACTAAATTCGTTAATTTATTAGTAGAAATAAATATTACAACTTCAATTGTGAAAGAATAATTAAATTTGCAATTTCATATAAAACGTAATACATAATTAATTTAGGTACTGTACAACGACAAAAGGGTCATTTGACAATTTTTTATATCATCTACCATTCCTTATGCCTCTTATTAATCCTCCATCCAAACCAAATATTATTTAATCCTCATTCTCTAATACATTATCCAAACAACCTACTATTTAATCTCATTCCATAAATATCACATCAATATGGACCATCCCTAATTAACTAATACCTCCTACTATCTTATCCTCCTTATTAATTAATATTCTCAATTCTTTCCTTGCATCCAAACGGGCCGCATGTGTGATGGGGAACTCTCCTCTGCCAGTAGTGGAGAGGAGCCGGATCCAATTAATAAAGACACTACTGAGAGAGGATCTTACTTTAATAAAGACAGAAACTTATGGATCGGAAGATATAAAAAGCATCCAAAGTTTTGGAGAAAAAACAACAGATATTAATTCAAACTCACTTCAAATTCACACAACATTACATGGCAGATATACTATACCAGAAGGAGAAAAACACATGTTTATAGAAGAAGAAGTTGAGCAAACAACATCCTCCTCCTCGATCTGATAATCTTGAAATTTAAAGCAACTAAAACTAGAACATGATTATAATCCCGAGTAAAACAAAAAGTACAGTAGGTAGTAACTAGTAGTACTAATAATAATAAATAATTAATAATACTCCGGTAACAAGAAATTGGCTTTTCAGTAGGACAGGAGTGAGGGGCTACTACTGAATTACTACACTCTTATGCTCCTCTAGTGGTGTGCGCAAAAGGTTACCAAATAGTTGCCACCGGTGCAAGTGGCAATGCTAGTGGGATCGTCATAAGCATAAGAGTAAGCCCTAGGGCACGCCGCCTTGAATATCCTCGAGTATGCCGTCGGCTTACACGACTGCGGACTCCCGAACCTGCCCGTACAACAATATCTGGGGGAGTTGAAAGCAAAGCACGCGCTTTTACACGCGACCACGCGCCGCTTGTCGTGGGACCTCACCTGAAGCCCAACCGGGCACATCACGTTGAGATCGCTGACGCACCCGGCAGGGCTGCACTTGCCGGAACCTTTGAACGGCGTAATGGCGATTGCGAGGTTGTAGCCGTCCACGAGGCTCACATCGTAAAAGTCCTGCTCGTGGCCGAGCGTGATCTCGACCAGGGTTGCCGGTGGGGCGCCGCCGAGGCCGTTGCAGAAGAGGGAGCCGCCGCAGTCGCCGGTTGCGCAGCTTCCGCGGCCAGAGGCGTCGAAGGAGCAGCCGTGGCGGCCCCAGATCCGGCCTGACCAGTCGGCGGGGAGTTTGAGGGAGTAGGATTTGCTGGGCAGGAGCTTGAAGCCACCGCGGGCCACGATCGGCTTGCCGGCGCCGGGTTGGATTCCGGGCCAGACTGGGTGGGTACACTTATTGTAAAGCGTGATTGTTGTAGCAGATACCTCCACTGTCACCACCCCGTTTGAACAAATCAACAACCAAAGAAATATGAGACGCTCAAAAATCAATACTCCAAAGTAAACCATGTGTTATGGGAGAAGGATCTTACCAATAAGTTTTCTACATTTTTGAAATTTGTTGTGGGAGAGGAGGATCTTACCAAAATAATTGGAACAGTCCAACCAATTTCAATTTTTTGGTCACATTCCGTGTTAAACAATATCTGATTCATGTGACTTTTAGCAATCTTCTCGATGTTATCACAAGTGTAAGTAATTCCAAAATGAGCCTATAATAAAAGGGAAAAACAGGACAGGTCCATAAAGTGTAGTTTTTTTTTTTTTTTAAATATTTGGAGAGAATGCTCTCCTTCTGGTTTTGGGTTTGTGGGTAACTAAATCCCTGGGTGAGAGAAGCTAACTGAGAACATCTTATATACGGAGTAGTTGGCTGGCTATTTACAAGAATAAATCACTCTCTGGCTCTAACATCTCGAACCGTGGGGGGAAGGGAAGGAAAATGTATGATGGTGATGCATTTTTCACTTTTCAGATGCATTTTTCCATAAGATCAAGAAAAAAAAGAAAAGAAAAAAAGATGCATTTTCCCACATCTCATCAAGAATGCATGGTTGTGATGGAGAGTTTGTGTAAACAATATGCATCTTAACGGCTAAAATCATGCAATTTATGCTAAAAGGTAGTAAATATGCACCGATAGAAAACATTGTCCCCAAAAAAAGGGGGCGAAATGACAAAATTGATTTGGCGGAGATTTGGTTAAAACCACAAGAACCTCTAGCACAACTTTCAAAACCCAGAGATTAAGTTGATTACGAAGAGAGAGTACCTGAAATGTGGGTTACCAAGAGAGAGTACCTGAAATGTGGGTTACCAAGAGAGAGAATGAAACGAAGATGAAGAGAGACCTCAGCATTGCTTCCATGACAGAAGATTGGGAGAGATGCAGATGATGAGGAAGTGGACCAGTTTACTATTTTACCGAAAGAAGAAGAGTCCTCTTCTTCCTATAGGCCCTGTTGGATGTGGGTAAAATTTTGGGGCATTATTTACGGGGATAAAATAAGACGAGGTATCATTTATAGATGAAGATATCAGGTAAGAGGGTTTGGATGAAAAAATTGCCGGATTCGGATCCGTTTGATTAGACCATTGTGGAGCTTAGGATTGTTAATTTTAGCTATGAATTAAATAGATAACCAAATGTTGATATAACAACTTTTGAGTTTTGATTATCTAATTTTGGTTAGTCAATTGTGGATGCTTTAATGAATTTGTATATGTAGCAATTTGGCAAGGACAAGAGAGAAATGTCTCTATTCTGCTACAAAATTTATTTTGGAAAATGATTTTCACATTTCATTTTTTAGTTCTAACATTTCATATTTTTGTCTTTTAGTGAAGCTTTTGTGTTCTTTTAGACTTAAATCTAGAAATTGTCCTTATTTGAATTTTTTCGCGTTTGTTAGTTTTGCGACAAATTTTTGTGGGTTAATGATTCATCTCAACGAGAGGAATCGAAAAAGTAAAATTTTTTTTTTACTTTTACCCGAGTATTTTGAGAAATAACCACTTTTTAACTCCAAAATGTCATTTTTTTTGCTAAAAAGTGGTTATTTGTCAAAATACTTGGGTAAAAGTGCCCAAATTTTACTTTTTCGATTCATCTTGTCTGACGAATTAATAACCCATAAAAGTTTGGTATAAAACTAACAAATGTGAAAAAAATTCAAATAAGGACAAAATTTTCAAATTTAAATTAAGTTTAAGTTAAAACCAAAAGAACGCAGTAAAAGGCAAGAAAAGGAGTGCCCTAATAATAATAAAAAAAAGACTATGAAAATTATTTTCCTTTATTTTATACACTGCTCTTTTTTCCTGACAAAGTTTGCACCAATGTTATCGATACGGTTTCGTACCGGCCGGTGTGTACCGCTTTGCAAAGAAACCGTACCCTAACCCCCAAATTCCATTCTGGACCCAATACCGGTCCTTACCGTTTGGTACCGGCCGTTTCGGAAAATACCGGCCGAGACTAGGTTACCGGAATTACCATCCGGTTTAATTGGTTTCCGAATCAATTTTTTCAAATTACCTTCAGCCACGGCTCATTCTCCCGTGCGCGTGAGACCTTTTCTTGAGTCCTCATTCACAAACCCACTAATGTGCAAAATCATTTAAGATGGAAAAGAGTTTTGTAACTAAGTAATGTGGGATAAGAGGCAAACACATAGATATTTTATGATGAATTGCATGGTATGGAGAATTTTTTTGAATTATAATTATATATAATTATTATATATATTATAGTTTCGGTAAATCTGAAACGGTACCCGATATTTGACCAATATCGGTACATATCGTACCAGTAAGAAAATCGATACCCTGACCGGTACGATATTCAGAACATTGGTTTGCACTGTGGATTTTACGAGAAAAAGAGTGCAGAAAGGGATCCGAGGAGAGAGCGTGTTTGTGGAAGAAATGCTCACCCTCACCTTTAATGGAAAGGATTTTTCTCTTTTTTTCTTCAAAATTTTACCTGCATTTGAAAATGTGAATATTTTTGCTAAAATGTGAATATTTTTCAAAATATTTGAAAAAAAATAAAAAATTCTTCCTTTTCTGTTTTCTTTTATTGAGACAAAATAATAATTCACAAAAACTTGTCGAAAAATTAACAAATGCAAAAAAAAAAATTGATTAAAAACAAAACTTTCAAAAAGGTCTTTTTAATAGTGAAACTCCACTTTATGCATGCAAGAAGTGGTTACTCAATGCTCTTTGAATTATTGTCACGTGGTACTTCAACATCTCTTCTATCACACACTGGTACTCCTATATGGCAACCATATTGAAAAACAATAATTTTAGTGACACACTCAAATTTACACCTATACTCACATAAGTTATGGACTCCACACATATACTAAAATGTGTAGTATGTATGGAACCCACTACTCTTGTGAGCGGTGAGTGTGTGTTTGGTCGTGATTCTAGCAGTATTGTTTGAAAAATGTGTACTGAAAAAGATCTTTGAAATAATACTCCTTTTTTTCATTTTCTCTGCCCTTTCACATCTTTTTTTTGAACAGAGCCCTTTCACATCTTTCGAACACGCTGTTCAATGGTTCTACAGCATTTTAAGGACAAAGTGCTCAGCTCTCGAGGCTGTCAGAATTGTGTGGAGGAAGATTGTCCTGTCCTCACCCAGGACAAAGTATATGTCTCTTTCACATTATTGATTAATTTTTTTTTAAGTGAATATCACTAGTGATCAATTTATACACCATAATTTTTGGTTTGGCTTTGTTCGATTCCCATTTTAATTTTAGTTTTAATTTTGTTTCTAATTATTACTCTATTTTTTTTAATCATTACCCTATTTTTTCAATTATTACTTTCTCATCTCTCTCCAATCATTACCCATATTTTCAATCATTACTCTATTTCTCTTTCCACCCATTACCAAAACTAAACTAAACTCTCAACCAAATACTACCTTTGTCATTTTATCTTCTTTTTTTTTGGTATTTGTTAGTTTTATGCTAAATTTTACAGTATATGATGTGGTTTCGTCTCGACGAGAAGTATCAGAAAAATAAGAATTATGACTTCAGAAGTATTTTGGAAAATATCTAAAGAAAAGCTCAAAAAGTCATACTTTTCCAAATTATTATTATTTTTTGAATATTTCTCAAAATACTTGTGTAAAAGTCATAATTTTAATTTTTTCGATTCCTCTCGTCGAGACGAACCTATATCACATAAAAGTTTGGTGTAAAACTAACCATTACAAAAAAAAAAAAAAAATTGAACAAGGACAAAACTACTCCCTCCGTCCCATTTTCATTGTCCATTATTCATTTTTCACTTTTTTGTCTATTACGTATATCTTTCAATCTATAATGTTTTTCATGAATTTGACATCTTTGTATTATAGAACAAATTGAAATCTACTCCCTCCGTCCCATTTTTATTGTCTATTATTCCTTTTTCACTTTTTGTCTCTTGCGTATATCTTTCAATTTATAATATTTTTTATGATTTTGATATCTTTGTATTATAGAACAAATTGAAATCTATCAAATAAGATCCATATTGCATATTTTTGGAGATTCACATTGAAAGATATAACCGATTGAAAACTGCACGAACATCAAAAAAGGACAATGAAAATGGGACGGGGGGAGTATCAAATAAGATCCATGTTGCATATTTTTGGAGATTTACATTGGAAGATATAAGCGATTGAAAACTGACACGAATATCAAAAAAGGACAATGAAAATGGGACGGAGGGAGTAAAATATTATGCTGCATAAGTTAATCACTACCGTGAAGTAGGGGTGAGAAAAAAAAAAGTCAAATCACGAATCCAGTCCAAACTGAAATGTTTGGTTCAATTTTTTAGTAGTATGATTTAGTCATGGTTAAAAAAAATTAGAAACCTCGTTTTATGATTTGTTTTGTAGATTCACATTCACGGCTATGGTTTTCAAACCGATCCGAACCATATAGGGAAAGTTTCAAATGAGAACATCTTAAAATAGGGACCCCTTTTCTTGATTGAATTTCAATGATCCAAGTCAATCAATGTGTTTAAAACGTGATTTTAAGGGTATTCGTGAGAAATCGGCAAAAAAAAGAAAGATCGGAAAGGGTTTGATTTGAGCAGTTTTTTATTGAACCGTCCAATAAAAAATTATTCGAATGAAGCCCTTCCTAGTCATTTTTTTTGCTGATTTCGCGAGAAGTACCCATAAAATCACGTTCTGATCATATTGAGCGGTTCGGATCACCGAAATTCGATCGGGAAAGAGAAAAAATTGGAAAGTCTATATTTTAACTAAAATAAGAACATTCTCATTTGAAACGGATGGTGTGTATATAAGTCGGTTCCGGGGACACCTATATAAACATCTAAAAAAATATCTCATAGTTCATAATCAAATTTTGATGATTCGAATTGCTCAATATGATTAGAACGTGATTTTAAGTGTACCTACGAGAAATCACCAAAAAAATGACTGAAAAGCCCTTGATCAGTTTTTAGGTCAGATTTGATGAATGGTTCAATTAAAAACTACTCAAAATAATTACTTTTCGGTCATATTTTTTGCTGATTTTAAACGGGCACCCTTAAAATTACATTTTGCACACATTGAATGGTTCGGATCATAAAAATTTGGTTGAAAACTGGGAGATTGAGATTTGAGGTGTTTTTGTAAGTGTCCCCAGAATTGCTCAGGTGCGTGTGTAAATATATCTTTGGACATGTTATTGATTTTACCCTTTTGTTGCCTCATTCCCATTCAATAGGTTTAGCAATAATGTTTGGCCTTTTATTTGGTTAAAACTATCTCAAGATGTTTAGTACTAGTTGGTATTCTTTATTGGCTCATTTTAGTGACTTACCTGTATTTTATTTTCTTAATTTAAAACTTGAGACAATTGTTGGTATTCTACTTTTAATTAGTTGGTTAACCTTAATGTGTTTTGGTAATTTGAATGGAATTTATCTTCATAATTTTAAGTACGTTAAATTTTTTTGAAAGATAGTTTAGTTCAAAGTAAATTGTGATTTAAAACTGAAATTGAACTGTATTTTAATGGTTTGGATTGATATCGTTTTATACTTTTTGTGGATTGGTTTGGTTATTCAAATTCATAATCCGAATGTATTGGTTTGCTTCTTAATTTACTATAAAACCGAACTAATCCGGACCATGCTCACCATTAGTGTGTGGGGTTCAAGACCTTAAGTGGCGTGCGCGAGGACCACTGAATAATCTCTCCAGGAAAAGGTTAGAAAATTTTCACATGGTAGAGGGAACCTCTGTGCTGCTTAAGGTTCCCTGTTACTCTGCACTCACTGCCCCATTAGTTTCTTTCTGGTAGAAAAACTCTAACTATCAGCACAATTACAGTACAGCGCAACAGTGCTACCATAACCGGATGGATCACCGCATAAGGTCACCCAACGCTATGTGGAGCTTACTTCAGGCACCAATAGAAAATATATTTATTGATATTTGTTAGAGCTAATTTCTTACATGACTTTTAAATTTATACTCCATCCGTCCTAGTTTGTTTGTCCAATTTCAACAAACGTGTCTTTCAAAAAATTATTTATATCTCATAATTTATAATGTTTTATATAATTCCGAAAATATCATATTTTAGATCTAATTGAGATCTATCAAAAAAAATCCGCATTGCGTATAAAAACACATTACAAATTGAAACATATAGATAATTTTGTAAGATGTCCCAGAGTAGGCTCGACATAGAACCTGGCTACACGCATAGACAATCTGTGCAGATTTCGTTATGTGGCTCACCACGGGTTCCATACAAATGATTCAAGCCGTTCATTAAAAGTAAAATAATTTTTTAAGAGTCCCCACAAAAAATAAGCTAAATTCGATACTTATAGATACTCGATTCAATTGTCTAACTTTTCATTATTCTAAAATCTGAATTAAAAGTTAGACGATTGGATCGAGTATCTATAGATATTGGATTGATCTATTTTTTTGCGGGAACCCTTAAAAAAATATTTTACATTTAACGAATGACTCGAATTATTTGTGTGGAATGCATGGTGGACTCCACAATAAAATTTGTGAACAAATTACCTATGTGTGTAGACTTTCCACATAACATATGCTGGCCTTATTTACCCAAAAAAAAAAAAAAAAACATATGGTAGCCTTATGCGGTGGATTCATGTGTTGGCCTCAGACTTTCGGCTTTTCATACTCATGAAAAGGGTCAATTGTGCTCAGGTACAGGTAGCTTTGGGTCTCGTGTACATGATGTTGATGGTAGGCTCCCTTGAGGTTTTAGATCTGTTTTCCCCTTGATGGATGAGATTTTTTCTAGGAGAGCTGCTATTCCCCCCGCCCACGC
>BPLS01000170.1:96575-132804 GCA_019656275.1 Rhododendron kiyosumense | reverse complement strand
AGAGAGAGAGAGAGAGAGAGAGAGAGAGAGAGAGAGAGAGAGAGGGAACCCTTGGCCTAAAAATAGGAAGCTCCTCTCAAGTCATTTTCACACCTTCACTCTTTGCTCTCACTTCTCTCTAGAATTTCTAAGCTTTCTTAGTTCCAAAGTTCAAGTTTGTTTAAGTTTCTTGAAGTTCTTGAGAGCTACCACCAAATCAACTCCAAAAACAACCCCTAGATCTTTAAAGTAGCCTAGTGTAGTTATCAAAGTTGTGTCTAAGAAGAGAAAATCCATTTCTCCTCCTTTCGAAGCACTTCAGAGCCGTTACGCCACCGATTCGCAAAATCGACGATCGATTCTCAAAACCGACCAACCGCCAAGAAGAACGGTAGAATACCTCTACTTACTACTCTAAGTATAAGTAAAATGTCCCTAACTATTTTCTTTAAGTATATAAGGTTATCTATTGCTTGTAATGTTTGGAATGTATGATATAGATAACAAACTTATTTTCGCTAATGGAAGTATGAGCATGTTGGAATAATTGACTTTTACTCTATTAAGCATATGTTATTTTGAACTTCCCACAATGAAAGAAAGAACAAATTTTGGAAAGATAGAAATTTGACGCTTGATTGTAAGTATTCTATTTTGATCTTAAGAATGGTTATGAGAATGCATACATGTTACTAGGATTACTTGCATTACTTGTGGTTGTGTGATAAAGTACAAGTGGTCTCCACTCTTAGGGCATCCGTACATGTGGCTTTATGCTTTAAGTTGTGATTTGAGCATACTAAATAATATAGAATTGGATGATCTTACTAATTTAATTTCAAGATTACAATGAATGATTTATGATCTCGTATGTAGAAAGTCCTACCGCGGAGTCTATGCATGAAAATGAGACACCGTAATCTAGAAAGTTAGAAACATGACACCTATGGTGTGTTAAAGACGAGGCATGATTTGAAAAAGGAAAAAGGTTTAAAAACTGCAATGTGGCCGGACTTGCCCATTGTGTGATGTGTGTGTGTTTTTGTGTGCCAATGGGAACCCGGGACAGCAGAACCATTGTGAGGATACTCGGGAGACTGGAACAGTGGAACCGAGGTTGGGTGTGTTAAAAACGATTTTGGAAATGTTGATTTGGAAAAAGAAAAGTGAAAATGATGACACGGTTTACGACGAGTCGCGTAGGAGAAACACGAAAAATCACAGACATTAACGTTGGTTGAATAGTGAATGTAGATGTGTTATTGTTTACAAAAACATGCATGTTCTATGAGGAAACCATATCAATTGTTTAAGTCAAGGGTTTCTATTGGGCTTTGTAGCTCATGGTGTTACCTTTGGTGACCCTGGCATATTATATTGGTGACGACACTGGTATAATGTGTCAGACTTAATAGATGAACATGGTGAACTTTACACCTTGGAGGCTTTCGGAGCCGAGGAGCTGGCTAGGATAAAGGAGCAGGCGGAACAATAGATAGGAACCCTACTTCTTCCTTTTGGTGTAATAAAAGTACTATTGTGAGAATTATGATGTAATAATGAGCTAGACTCTTATCAAGTTTTCAATAAAAATGTCAATTTAACGTTCCCAAAATTAGGGGCATTACAGAATAACAGTTAACAAAGAAAAGGAGGGAAAAAATTACATAGTATAAATAAAATTGTAGTTAGAACTCTGTAAAATCGAAAACCCTAAAAGTATATTAGGGATCGAGTACAAACTAGTAAAATCTTGTCGAGTAAGAAATGGGCACGCCCCTGAAACCAAAGGGCGTGATTTAGTACTTCTTTTAAGCTTCATTTAACAAAAATTACGATATACAAAGGTGGAAAAAAGAACTCATAGCAATTGTGAAATTCAACCAAAACCTATTAAACAGAAAAATAAGTACACAAAAAAATAAAAGGCAAAACAGTTGTAATTCTATAGGCAAAATCCAGAAGTGAAACCCGGAAAACGCTAAAAAACAACAGTGGATCATAAAAACAAGTAAACATAACTCTATGGAAACACTACTCTACCGAGATACTCAAATAACAAAAATCGCTCACAATTTGTAATTCCTTTTCTTGTTTTACTTTCTCCTTCACCAACCCCACCGAAAACATAAAACCCACCCGAATAATAACTTGAACCTAGCCAAATAATAAAACTAAAATAAACACCAAAAAATTACCTTTGGGTTGCTTGAATCATTGATCTCAGTCACCTAAATTAGAATAGAGTTTATGTGAGAGAGGCTCCAACCACTAGAAATACACAAAATGCACCCCAATCACAACTCATTCCAGGATAAATCAAGGAAAACAAACTAAAAAAATTACTTTAGGGAGCTTGAATCCTTGATCTACATTGCCTAAACTGCAATAGAGTTATTAAGAGAGAGAGAGAGAGAGAGAGAGAGAGAGAGAGAGAGAGAGGGCGCTTCCCAAACGGAAACCTATTGCGAGATCCAATTCTGCCACAAACTTAACCGATTCCGATTCTTCCAGAGAGATGAGACCGATTACCTGAATTTAATGGCATCCGAAGCATGGAAGAAAGGGCTAGGTGGACGGCCATGGCGTTGTAGAGAAGAATAATAGATGAATAGAGCGACAAAGAGAGAGAGATATAGAGCAAAACTTGTCTCATTTATGTTTTCAAGACTTAAGATACATGGCTCCATTTGTTCCACGGGGAAAATATACGGCTCAGATAAGAACAACATTCATCTATAGTCTTTGACATAAATACCCTTGAAGACAAGCCTAGAACCCTTCCAATTCAGGGGCTTAATTAGAAAAATCGGGCCAAAAGTCCTCACCCATCCAACGTTCTTTTATTATTAGGCTTACATATATAGCTGGATCTAGTCAGGGATCCCAGATTTTCGCTAAAATATGGACCATGATCTCAGCTGTTGGATTGTGTATTCAATGGTTCGAATCCGCGGATGATTTCTTAACGGTAAAAAATATTTATTCGGGATCTCTGACTGGATCCAGACTACATATATATATATATATATATATATATATTCATGTGAAAAAAGGTATTTGTTTACTAATTGATAACTTACAAATGTAATTTATATTTCTATTATAAACACACTCTCCAATATAATTGTAATACTAAAATTCAATGAAAAATGTTAAACCGATATGTATAAATATTAAATAATTTAGTAGGACCTTCAGTTGAATCAAGGTAACAATTAATGTAATTAGAGTATTCGATCAGATTTAGATATTGAACAAGTAATTGAATTAATTTGTTCAATTCGATTAAAGTGATATTTTAATGATTAATAGCTACAATTGACACTAGACTATTCAAATTACTACTAGAATCATGATTAATCACTCTAATTGACTACACTAGACAGAGTCATTTCACTAATAGCTTAATTAATTAGCCAAACCATTTTAAATTGATCAATATGATATAATTTGCAAAAATAACAACTGAGGGTGTTGATTATTGATAGTGATGATTGAGTATTAATACAATTGCCTTAAATGAATTAGTTAATGTGGGTTGATAGTGATCAATATCATTAGTAGATTGTGGGCACAAGCCCTGAAGATTGCGTCGATAAGCGGGTGCGCCCTTTTTTAGAGCATGGTGAAACGCTCAATTCAAAATCGCCACTTGGGTTTGAAGGTTCGCCACCCAAGGAACCAAACTTGAAATGCTACTCCGCGTTGTTTGATTTGAAAAAGGCTGATAGAATGGTTTGTCATCACCTTAATATCTAAGGTTCGGGAGCCAGGCTACGAGAGGGGAAGAGTTTTAAGACACCCCTCTCGCCCAATCCAGAGATCGATCTCTACTCAAGCATTTGTAAAACATTTGCAGTTCTTTCTCATTAATCATTTTTTTAGCCAGTTAGGGCGGGGGAACAATTTGAAAGAGATTAAAACTGTAACAGGTTTGCAGGATGTGATAAATGGTATGCTCATTATTGAAACAATTAGAATAAGATGAAAGCAGACTCCTGTGAGAGTTTAAATAGACTGGAAGGCTTTTTTGTGGAGCGTCGTGCGTAGGAAGAAACTAGCATGTACTGATCACGTCATTGCATGCAGGCCTAACCTGCGTGCACTACTCCATGACAGGCGCGCGCTAGTAGGCTTAAACCCACAACTCTTACTCTCAACCCTCTAGGCTCTGGAAGGACCAGTGCACTCCCTGGACAAACCACGCAGTTTACTGGCAGTTTTTATACATTTATAGGCAGTTTGAATGGGCTCAGAGGCCACCAAGAGAATGAGCACCCCATAAACAGTGTGGGGATAAAAATAAGGGCCAAAGCCTAGTTACCTATGCAAAGTCCACTCACTGGTCAGGAGATGAACCAGTGCGCGTGGGTAAGCCATAAGTGCGCGTAGGTTTGAGCCATCCTAACAATGTTTGGTTTTGCATGACTTGGGTTCTGGGACATGTCCATAAAGACCTCATGGGTATTCCATTGCAACAAATATGCATATCGAAATAAAACTAGCAGTTCTAATCAAGGAAAATAGTAGACTGGCTTTTACGTGCTTGCAGTGATCTATATACAACTGTGAGCATAAAATGACAGGGTTCCAGTCCCCACGCAAGATCTACGCGCGCTGCCACAGAGTGGCGCATGCGTACTCACGACCAGCGCGCATTGGTTTCCTGCAGATATGATTTTTGAAATCTTGCTAGCTTTAGGGCCATGACTTGGTATTGATTACCAGCCTTGGCCCTGCCAACCCCCCTTAGGAATTAGAAGAGGAAAAGAATAGGTGTTTATACCTTTAGTTTTTAGGTTTGAAAAGATGATTGAGCTTGAGGGTTGAATGGAGGTGTTTAAGAGATGGTTGTATGTTGGTGTATCAAGGACAAGTATTGCTTGTCAATGGCTTTCTTTTGCAAGAAAGAGATGAACAAGAAGCCAAGGATGGAGGTTTTAGCTTAGAACTTAGTAACCTTTTTTTTGTTGTAACCTTTTGTAACTCTAGTGAGAGCTAAAGTATGTAACCCTTTTGTATGTGGTGTATGGGGGATATATATATATGATCTCTTGATCAAATAATTATTGCATGATTATTTGTTGTATTACATTGATCACATAACTTCACAGTACGTTGTTCAACCACTTGGTTGCATGCATGGTAAATGGGTTATCATATTAGGGGCAACTTGCATTTTAGGGGGGAATAGGCGTAGGTGCGCTACATGATCACTTTGTTTTGGACATCTCAACCTGAGCGTAACTAAGTTCTTGTTTTTTCTAAAATTTTGGGTTTGGTCTCAGACGTGATAGTGATGACTAACAAGAAGATTGAAGCTCTAGCTGCTAAAGTTAATGTATTGGTTGAATTAGTGGCTGCACTAGCCACCATTGTTCACAATTTGCAAGGAAGTCCTCCACAAGCTCCACCTCCACCTCCCCCTGCTAGATGGATGGAGAAAGTAGTTCAAACAGAAATTCATTTCGTCAAGGAAAGGCAAGGAAGAACAATGATGAATTTGTAGCCTCAACATGTGTAACAAATCGAGGAAGAAATCACCCAACCAAAAAGAAGCCTTGCCAATCATATCGTTGCCACCAATGTCAATCCATCCCAACACACCCCTGCTCACTAGAACCCCACTTCTAGAAATCTCAAATGTCGTGCACTCCGCCACTGCCGAAATCTTAACTCATCCCCATCTCAAGCCCTAGCTACTCTGATCTAACAAGGACTCTTCAAACCTTTAGAAACTCAGTCGCCCCGCCCACCATTTGGCCAAAACTATGATCCTACGAAGCACTGTGCCTACCATCAGATTTCTGGGCATGAAATTGATCATTGCATCCAATTGCAACGTGATATCCAACAACTCATTGATCAAGGGGTGTTCTGATCCGGTCAAGTTGAATGTTTTAGTGGCAATAGCCAAGTCTGTCACGTCTTAGTCTGACTCTGACTGCTGAGTCAATGTTTTTTTTAGCTTCGTTTTATAATCTGAGTCTTGAGTTTATTTTCGTTTAGAAATTTGAGTCTCGAGTTTATTGTCTCTTAAAATTAAAGTCATTTTATTCCTCGTGGTTTTTGACCAACTTTTTGCACTCAGCATGAAATGTGAATCTACATAGACATGAACTACGAATGGCCTGATTCTCTTTAGAGATACGTAGGCACCTTAGGGTCGGCCACATTTTGAAAATGTTTTCTCTCATGCTTACTTGCTACCATGAAATACTCATGGTAACATTAAGTGTTGAAAACAATCCTCAAGAGTTTCAAAGTAATCTCATTATATCGCTTGAAACACATCATGACCACTTGAGTTGTCAAAATCACCAAATGAGTTATGACCCTTGTCATTTATGTTGAGTTAAGGGGGAGTTGAAAACATTTATGTGCTCTCATGGAGACGCTCATAAGAGGAACATGCTGTTGAAGATAGAAAGAAAAAAAATGAGCTCGTTACATTGAAAACCCGCAAGGGCAGTCTAGGCAAAAGTTAGAGCATAAAAAAGAAAAAAAAATTTAGCCATGTCTCCATGCACCCACTTTGAGTCTTAAGACTTATCTTCGATTTTGAAGAACCATTTGGTTAAACATCAAAGCCTTTTAATTTCTTGGTTGGGATTCTAGTTGCTCTATCATGTGATTCAAAATGAGGAAAGACATTCATTTCTCTATCTAAAACAATACTTCCTTGCAAGCCATGTTGAGCCTCTGGAAAATTTCTTTGAAAAAAGCCAGTTAGGCAGCTATCCCCCACATTGGGGTAGATAAAAATGCAATGAGAGATAGAAAGTGAGCCCCCCATCATATGAGGGGTATTTTGAAAAGAAAAGAGGAAGAAAAAAAAATATCATCCCTTCTAAAAACAGGGAAACATTTTGAAGAAGACATCCCTTCCGATCCAAAAACAAGGGGCATGTTGAAGAAACACCTCATTCATACAAAATGGAGTGATTAGATGGCTACTAGCTTTTGAACCCGCATGAGTAGGAAGTAGGTTTGAGTTGTTATATCTATTTCTTTCTTAAGCCAACACCCTAGCCTACAATATGGTCCATAATAAAGTCCTCTCGGATTGAAGAAAGTGACTTAGCAACAAGGTCCTAGATATATGGGGCATAACCAATGTGGAAGGTATGAACAAGGAAAAGTGGTATGAGGCAAAGGGGCACAACTGCATCCCTCTTTTAAAAGCACACAATCTCCTAAGAGGCATGCAATGGTCACTTATCAATCCAACTCAAAGTAGTCAATTCACCATGAAGCAGTAAACTCGCTAGAGTCATGGGTTCGTGGAACAATTTTGCGTCTCTTGACGACTGAGTGGTTTGAATGTGAATCATGTAGGTAAAATGATGTGGTTTTGAAATCCTCAGGGAGAAACTTTTTAAGTTGATTTTATCCTAAGCATTTTTTACACAACAATACGCGCACAAAAACTTATTTGCAAATTTTCACAGAGATAACATGGGTTTCCCATTTTATGAGGAGTGTAGCTAGAAGGTCCTTTGGCCAATACAGTGTGTATTATCAACGTCGCTGAAATGTTGCAATCTTTCAAATCTCATGGGTCTCATCATAGCCATTTGGCTAGTATAGAATTTGTTGTCATCTTATGGTGTACGAGAAGCACTAGCTTGAGTACGCAAAAGTTGAGATGTCCAGAATGCATTGCGGATTTACATTCACCCTGTCATTTGCATTGACCTCTTGACCCTAGTTGTCTTGGTTGCATGAGCTAACTCCAAGTGTAAGGTGTTTTTATTTTCGAGCAAAGCAGGTTCATCAATGCAAGGAGTGAAGCGAGCTGTAGACCCAAGGTTGGGAAAGCTCCCTACGACAGCTAACCCACCTTCGTTGCTGGATTCACTAACGATTTTGCAGGGGCAACAAATGGATGCACCGTAAAGTCTATCTCCCTGCCAACACACTTGAAGAGGAAGAAGAAAGTTCTGCCTAAGGGGTGTCATATCCTGAAAAAAAAAAAACACCTCAACTCTTTTGTGGAAGGCTGTCACACAGCATTGTCAAGGGCATGTCAAGATCTCTGCTGAATAGAAATAGAAATGTTGCACTCACATTCATTTCTATTTATATCGCATGTTTCTATGTTAGGGGCAATTAGATCGTTATTGTCATCCATGGTTGTGCTAGGGTCAAGCATTCATGGCCTAAACAGGGGGCTTTCCTTCCTAAAAATATTCAGTTCAATGTGCATATATGTCTCATTGCAATCTATGTCACCCGAAATCGTTCAAGCTCTTGGACTAGGGTTCTTTATGCGTGGTTGTCCTGCCCCTAACAGTTAGCATAAAAGAACTTCGGCCCGTGGTCAACTCCAAGCCTGTTGCATGTTGTTTTTCTATCCATTATTATTTTCTAAACTATTCAAATGTAGATTGCAGATTCTCAACATTGAAATACTGGGTTAGATTTCGGTCCTTGAAGTTATTAGGACCGACCACATCAAGCCTTGTGCTTATGATCGACGGAGCCAAGTCAAAAGAAGCTGAAAGATAGCCTCGTAACTAGTCCTGAGCAAACTCTACAATTGGCACCGTGTCAGCAGCATTAAAGTGGCTTTGCATCTGCATAGCTTTTTGCTTCGTGCTTTCATTTCCATATCAGCAGCTCTGCCTTCATAACTCGGAAGTCTTGCACTTGCTCTTCAGTAGCACCATGCACATGCCTTGTCATATTCATGACCTTGTCTGGCTTCATGAAACTCTAAGCAAACTCTACACTCAGGCAACCTTGTGCTCAACAGTACTTTACACTTAGGCAGCCTCACACTCAGTAGTTCTGAGTCGACAGCAAGAGAAAACACCTACATAAAAGTTGATATTGGCCCAGTGTACACTTTGGAAGGCATCCTGTCAGTAGAGGCATTGGAAGTGTGGGTCACCCCATTAGTCGAGGCAATGGAACTTTCCTTGACACTGAATTAAAGAAGGCAATGAAAATCTCTGAAAGCAATAATGGTTGACAGGTTTCACCCAAAAGCATTTAATGAGCCTCATGGGATTTTGGGCTAATAAGTCGACGAAGTCAACATGGGATTATGGTCAGATTAGCCTTGGGAGGCATCCCGAGCATGAGGAGTCGGGGACACTTCCGAGCAAGTGGAATGTAGCTAAATCTAGCAAGTGGAATGTCGCTGAATCTAGCCTTGGGGGCAATCCCAAGCATGTGAAATTGATCCTCTGACTCCTGGCGTTCCCGTGACCGATAAATCAACCTCTCAGCTGCTACATCCTTCTGCAAAATCCCCCCTTTCAAAGGCAATTGATTTGAATCCAGGCACCAACAAAGCATTCATGGTATTCTGGGCCCGCGACCAATAAAATTTATAATCAAATCCAGCCTTGGGAGCATTCCCAAGCGTGCATGATATCAAGCACCAGCGTCAGAATGAATCGAAAGCCTTGCATAGGTTGTCAAATGTCTGCCAGAAGCACTCAGTCTAGCCTCATGATCATTCCAAGCATGAGGAAATTAGCCTTGGAAGCATTCCCAAGCTTAAGAAGGATCAAGTATCAATCAAAGCCTTGCAAGGGCTACCAAATGCATACATTCAGCCTAGCCTTGGAAGTATCCCAAGTATGTGGAATTCACTAGGGAACATTTGGAATCTAGCCTTGAGAACATCCTGAGCATGTTGACATCCCCGAGCATGAGGAATGATCAAACACTAGTGTAAAATCCATTTTGAAATTCTCCGAAGCTCTCCCTCCATAGTAGCAGGCTCACAATTACTAGTGTTGAACACAAATTTTGAGTCTGCGAAAAAGACGGAAAAATGTTGAACAAGAGTCAATTTTATTGATGTATGAAATTAGGGCTTACAATCTCTGATGTATTTTCAAATAAAAGAAAATAAAGTCTTCTGATTCTTCTCTTCGATTGTTGAAACGAGGGTTTGATGCTTGATCTCGAATCAAATGGCGGAATCTTCTCCGAGGTTTGTGGAGAAGTTGATGACTTGGGGTAAAAGTTCTTCGAGGCTTTGAAGCTTCGATTCGAAGAACTTCTTTGTGGATGCAGACTTGAAGAATTCTGAAGGACTTGAGGGCTTTGATCTTCAGAGCTCTGGAGTTTGTATGCTTCAATGTGCAGATGGAAAAAATATGAGAAGGAGCACCTCTATTTATAAGTATTTGGGTGGAGACTCCAACCGTAACCTTCCATAGTTATCTCTTTAATTATTTCCTTTATTGAATTTAAAAGGAATAATAATAATTTGATAATTACCTTTCTTTTCTTTTTATTTTAGAAAAGGTAATTATATACAAAGAGATATATTATTATTCATCAAGTAGCCTAATTTGACTGGCTGGACTTGATTAAATAATAACTGTGCCACTTTGACACGTGGCACCATTTGATTGGTCCATTTACGTGTCTCTGACTTTTGACCACAGACACTTGCCATCACTTGATTGGCTTGTCCTTGAAACTTTGACTTTGACTTATAGGCACTTCGTGACATTTGATTGGCCAATTTGTATGCCCTAACAGCACGTGGCAATTTGTGATAGGCTAGAATTTTTACATGCCTACAGATGCCCCCTTGAGACTTACTCATGTACGAAAGTGAGTAGGTCTCGAAATATTGACTTGATTTGATTTGATGCCGAAAATTTGTGTATGCGGCAATAAAAGATTTTTTTTGCTTGACTTTCAGTGTCAAGTTGATCTTTAAAATTTCAACTCATTGACCAAGCTAAAATTTATCAATTCACACGCACACAGAATTTTCTTTCATATTCAGAGGTGACAAAATTTGGTAAACCCAACTTATGTGTAAGTTAAGGTTTGATGCATCAAGGAATATTTTAGGGGAAAATGACGGCTAAGGACGCGTTTTGATAATTAATACTTGCCAAGGACATTTTCAACATTAACAAATGTTCTTAGCTTATCCTTAACGGATATTAATTTTCAAAACATGTCCTGGGCCTTCATTTTCCCATATTTTAGCCTATCAAATTGAAGTTTGATAGTCTGATTAACTTAAGCCCGGACTCGTCTCGCAATGGTACATTAGAAGCTTGATCGCCCAAAACGTATAACGAATTTAGGGCCTGTCCCTGCTTGTGCCTGCCGCCCTAATTTTTTTGCCGCCCTAAAGTAGATTTAGGAAACTCATGAATTAGGAGAGAAATACTACAGATTCTTTTTCCTTATGAAGTTTGTCTTCTTGCTCTATATATTAAGAGCAATAGCACCGAATCCTCACAATTCAATTCATAGCTTGGTAAGGAATTCTTGAATACTATTGTTAGTCTTCTCTTTCGTCTTTGAGCTTCTTGTTTTTTTATACTTGTGTTTGTTTCCAAAAAAATAACAATTGGCCTAGGAACAGCGAGTAATGCAGCTCTAGGCCTGATGCGGGCGTGCCAGGGCAGGTTTGCTGCCCAAATTCGTATTAAGGCCTGGATGCCTCAATCTGACTTCGTACAGACCATTGCGTACGGCCTAAGGGGTGAGGCTGTATGGAGGTTTGTGGTTTGCCTTGTCGGGCTAAGGACTTAATATTTCCTAATCGTGTGAAAAATGGAAAGAAATGTAGAGTACGGCCTAAAACAGAAATAAAAGGACTTTATTAACGGTTTAACAAAGTCTGGTTACAAGGAAATGAAATAAAATCTAGGCTTGGCTAGATCGAACAGGAAATTAAAGATAATTGAAAAGATAATTGCGTAAGCCGAGGGCTTGTTTGGTCGTGGACCTAAAGATAAAAATAGTTAAACGATAATTGAAAGGTAAATTGGATAAGCCGTGGGCTTTGATGGCCGTGGACCTTGGCCAAGGCCTCCAAAACTGGGATTTATAGGAGTCACAGGCCTTGAGCTGCTTCAAAATGCTCCAATGCATGGTCACCATGTGGCCTTCTAGCAAAGGTCCAGGCTTTGAGCAGCTTCGAAATGGTCCAATGAGGGGTGTTCTCAACAGCTTCAAGGGGCTGCATGTACGCCACCTGTCCTTGGCCTTGCTTTATGCTGAAGGATGGGGTCTACTCAGACCTTGAGCTGCTTGTAAGCAGCTTACCCAGGTCTGCCCAGCAAGAACATTCTAGGCCTTTGAGCTGCTTGTGCAGGCCTAAGCTGCTTGTGAGCTGCTTGGAACGTCTTCATGCATGGCTGCCATGTGTCCTTGGTCTAGTTGAGCTGCTTGCATGCATGGATGCTTGTAAAAAAGGTATATTTGGGCCCACCAAGGCCAAAAACGTAGGCCTGGTTGAGCTGCTTGTGAGCAGCTTGGCCTTTGAGCTGCTTGAGCAACTTACTAGGAAGAAGCTTCTAGGCCTTTGAGCTGCTTGTGAGTAGCTTGTCCAGACCTATCTAGCAAGAACATTCTAGGCCTTTGAGCTGCTTGTGAGCAGCTTGAGGCCTTTTCCTGCCAATTAAAGGCCATATGTGACTTTTTTATGGAATTAGGCCCATCTATCAATTGGGCCCAAACTCAAGGTGAATTATGGGCCTTGAATTTCTTTGTAAGCCATGCGAGCCCAAGTTTGGAAGGAAAACTTGGGCTTTAACTAATTTAGGCCCACTTAAAATGCCTTATTATTTCTAAGAACTGGCCTAGGCCTAAATAAAACACTCATATCTAGTGGGTCAACCCAAGTCTTCAGCCAATCTTGGGCTTGGGCTTGTGATCACGAAATCTTAGGCATAAATTTGGCCCAGGCCTTTGCAAACTCAACTCCATCAATGGCCTTCAAATTGGCCTAATTTCGTGGATGACCGATCATGAGGCTTTTCAAGGCCTGAAACCATTATTCGAGGCTTTCTTCTAACCAACAAATTCATTTTATGAATTTTGGCCAAAAATGGGTGTAAACAACTTGTTGGAGCTTTCTTTGCTATACCAGACACATGCCATGTATTTCATCTTTTCCCAAGCATACCATGTATCCAAACAAAGCAACGTGGCCCCCCTTTTTTTTTTTGACTTTCTTCTTGCAATTTCTATGTTGCAGAATTCGCTTTATGTTTCACCATTAAAGAGCCAGTGGGATATTTTGCTTCAAACACCGAAGAAATTTTCTTGTCTCTTTTGACTGTTTAGTTTTCTTCTCGTACGAGTCTATGTAGCACACCGTTTGCATGATTGAAATTCTGAATTGATAATAATCATCTAAACCGGTTCAGGATTTTTTTTTTTGGAAAGAGGCCTGCCTGGCTGGCTGACTGACCATGTCACCTTCTCCTTCTGTACGCAAATTTGTTGCTTCTCTTCTTTTATGACAGCCCATGTGAACACATGAATCAAGCTAACTTGCTTAAGAATAGCTTAAGAATTAACAGATCACAAAATCTCGGAATAGCTTAAGAAGTAGTACATGCCACTTGCGTCTGGATTTCTTTACTTATCTATAAGCCCCTCTGAAAATTTTGATTGTAACCCCTTTTGTCTCTGAAAATTATCCATAGGCTTCTTTTACCCATGCAAGAACAATACACCCTTCCATCCTGTGATCATGACCAGTTTAAAATGTACATGTGTAGCTCATAAATTTTTTTTTTTTGCAAGAGCAGTACGATAGTTGAATACTCTCTTGTTCTCTTTGTCTTTGGCGCGAACAACAAACCCCGTTTTTTTTATCGCGGCATGTGTTGGTCTTCTAGCTTTTGGCCAAGACCAATTTAGTTTCCTCTGACTTGGTCTGATGGCACGGCCTGTGTTGGGTCTTTTAGCCTCCAGCCAAAATCAATTTTGTTTCTTCTGACTCAGTCACTTTTAGGCATGAGTTTTCAAGTGATCAAAACATATTTTAATGACTGCAATTTATTCAGCATATATGGACTTGAAACCCACATGACCGCTTTTTTTTTTTTTTGAAGTCCTGACTTGATCACGATGGAAGCATGTGCCGTCTTTTAACAATTGCAAGAGGCCCTTTCTTTTAATGATGTGTTGCTCCTTGAATTTTGACAATTCAGAATTTGAAGTCTTGATACTCCAATTAGCTTAACTCACTGAATCTTGCTCTCCCATGTTTGTTTTGCGCAATACAAACTGTATCTTTTCTCCTTCAATAGAAACAGTAAGTTGTCATGCATAACTTCAAAATCTATATATTTTAGACCTTGTGGGGTCAATCATGCAGCATATAGCCACGCATAACCTTTTAATTTTTCAAATTCCTTGTGCTTTGTCTTCTTAACTCTTGGTGGTTACAATAGTATGCACCTTGCTTTTGCCTTACTTTGTTAACAGGTGAACAGACCCTATATTTGTTCAAGGATCTGTAGGACCTATTTAATGTTAACAAATATCCTCCTTCAGGTTTTGAAAATCCTTGCGTTGGACACAGAACGGTTCGGGCCTCCACGTTTCAAAACTCGCAGGCACTTTCGGTACTCCCGATTATTTACATGACATGGAATTTGTACACTGCTATTTTCTTTGAACGCTGCTTTAACCTTTAACAATGTTCTGAATTTCAGTGTGTCTTTCTTTTGCAGATTCGGCACTTCGTGATCGCTTCTTCGAGTTTTAAGCTCTATGGCCACTATCCCTTAGAGTTTTTTTAAACTTCGCTGCCATTACCTCTTCGAGCTTTAAGGCTCTGCTGCTATTATTTCTTCGAGCTCTGCTCCGCAGCATTTTCGAGCTCTGCTCCGCGGCTTCTTCGAGCTCTGCTCCACGGTTTCTTCGAGCTGTGCTCCGTGAAGAGACGGCCTTGCTCAACGATCGTTTGATAGATGATCATCAAATTCTATCCATTAGTTACGAAGGCGCAGCACCAGCAACTCAAGTTGACCAATGAGTTCATGATCCGGCCATTGGAACTCTTGCCCTAGATTGGGATCTTTCTCCTGATTCACACCATCTCTCACGATGGTATACTGAATTATCTCGAGAGCTATTCGACCATGGGAAGTCTATTTTTATTTCCGACAATGCACTATTATTGTGATCATCTCTACACAAGAAGTACAATGATTCTGAGTGCTTCCTTTTATTAGGCGATCGAATCATCAATGGAGATGATAAATGGGGTAAGACGACTCGTCAGTTTGAGGAAATTTCTTTCATCGACGGATATTGGGAGTGGTTAGAAGATGTGCTCGCACGGAATAAAGACATGCTAACCAGTGCGAAGATATATGACGCTGTCTCTGCATCCTTATTTACTTATGTTCGTAACACAAACCTTATTCGCTCATTTTGTGAGCTTTGGTGTCCTTCAACAAAGTCTACACGTACCAATCAAAGAAGTGTCTATTTCTCTATGGGACCTACGTCTAACTGGGGGACTTTCAATTGATGGAATCTTCTATGACGAGGTCATGCCTTCTACTAGAGAACTCACTGGTGTTGACAAAAAGGATGTGCCACTTCTTCCTCCAAGTTGCAAGTACTTGTTTTTGGCGTACCGCAAAATTTATTGTGCAAGCGAGACTTCAAAGGTTACTGTGCATGACTGGGTAAAGTTCTGGTTTAAAGAGGAACCCCGTTACAAACAGCCGCTTGCTAGAGTTCAGAAGAAAAGGTTGGGTGAGCCTAGGACATCCAACAATCCAACAGGCTTTATTGGAGAGAAAAAGCTGCGCTCCAAAGATACAGAAAAGGTCTTTGACGACATGGGGGTTAAGAAGGACGTGAAAGAAGAAACCAATTTGGCTGCTCTTCTATCTTGTTGGCTATGTGTTTTTGTGCTGCCTAACAAGGAAGTTGATCAAATTCGTCCAGGCGTCTTCAAAGTAGCAGGTATGATGGCTCAAGGAAAGAGGTTTTCTTTGGCAGTACCTGTCCTTGCGAGCATATACCATGGTTTGAGGGAGATCACATCTTCACCTAATCCAAGCAAATGTGGCGCAGTGTTTCCCATCCATTATGTTTATGGGTGGCTTGGTCGTTATTATGATAGTTACTTCTTGTTTGCTTCCACAAAATTTGATTGTGGTGCACGAATGGTGAGACTTGCTGGGGAAAAGAAGGCTAAACATTTTAGTTTTCAAGAAGCTTGTGATCTTTTGAAGAGCATCACGTCATCGACTCTATTGCTCTTAGCCTTGGGTAAACCACAACAAGGAATTGTCACAGATCATGGAAAGCATTCGGACTCTTGGAATGATTACGTCATCAGTCTCAGATCAAGCTACTTAACTCTTTGTCGTGATAACGAGCATATTGTTGAGCCATATAGCTCTTATCGATTTGCTAGACAATTTCGATTTTGTCAAGACATTCCCGAAAAGTTAAGAGAAGAGCTCTCAACCGGCACTTTGGAGGCAATATACCAACTTTGGGAGTCTTGCACGAGATTAAACACGAGGGCTAATTTTATGATTCCGTCTCATTCATCTGAAGGAATAGCCACCAAAGAGTATGTTGAGTGGTGGGAAAAATCTTCGAGCAACTTCTGTAGAGATAAACTTGCATGTGAGAAGCCAAAGTCACCTGTTGCTACTCCAAAAGGGAAGAATGTCATCACATTTTGCACAATGAAGTCAAAGTTGGCTACAAAAGTTACTCCACCTCCTTCAAAATCTAAAGAAAAGGGAGTGACCAAAGTAGTAACCGAAGAAAGTAAGAATGCTGCAGTAGTCAATCCAAAGACTCCTTTAAGTATTCCAGCGTCTAAACCAAAGCCTATCGTTAGCAAGGCTTTAGAACCAATGGGTAAAACCAAGAAAAGGACTACCGTAGTTCTTTCAGAAGGAAGTAGTTCCAATAAAGGTGAGCGCCATTGGAAGCATTTGAAAAAGAAAGCAGCAGATTCTGATTCACGATTGAAAGAGAAAGTGATGGTTTCTGATTTGGCGAAACTGGACTTTTATTTGGATGGCGTCCTTAATGATTTGCCGGACACTTCAAATCATGTTGAGGTATTGGGTAAATGAGTAAGCTTTAACCATAACCTTCTTTTGTTCTTTACTTTATTTACTCTTTAAAGAAGTTTGGAATTTTTTTTCATCAAATTTCTTAATGAGTTATTTCCTTCTACGGTTGGAAAACCAGTTTGCATCAGATGAGCGTGAAGGTTCTGTTGATGGTCCAGACCCTTTTGATCTTGTATTGCGACGACAAAAGAATTCTGTATTTGGGGCAAAGGAAATCCATCCTTCATCTTCTTCCAAGCCTCCTATGTTGGGTCAAGCAGCGTTGTCAATTGCTACCTTATTTGATACAGGGAGTACCATCCATTGCGGTCGTCTTTTGGCTGCGAAGATTTATGATAGAATCATTAAGAGTATCTTGGAAAAAACTCCTTTTGAGAAGCTAACATCTTTAAGACCAAAATTGCAAGTGATTTATGCTGAATTTTTGAAACTTGAATTGGATTATTCCCCACTTCAAACTCAAGTAGAGAAATATATACAAAATACCACCAACTATGTTTCCATGAGGTCGAATTTTGCTAGCGGTATGACTTCAGAGGTGAAGGAGCGACGATTGGCGGATGTTGATATCAAGAGAGGTCAACTGATAGAGGAGCTAGAGCAGTTAGACTTGGAGGCGAAAAAGCTCAGAGAATTGCTCTAAGTGATTGATGCACAAAGATCTCAGAAGCAGCATGTTGCCTCAACTTTACAAGCACAGCGGGCCATTATAGAAGTGATTGAGGTGATGGAGCCGGCAGACATGGTAGTGGCTAACAATTTGGAGCAACTTCTGAAGTTCGAATCGGAAGAGATCCAAAATTTGGCTTGGCTGGACTAGTGCTTATTCTGCTTTCCTTTGTCGTATTTCTTTTATGTAGGCTTGTTTAGTTTACTAAATGGATTTTCCATGTTTTAGCAAACTATGCCTTTACATTTATGAAGTTTTAGCATAAGACAATCACTTTATTATTTAAATAAAGTTTTTCTCATACTTTTAGCCATTCATAGTTTTTTCTCTTGTGAGCCATGAGTAGTATAGTTGTGGTTGAATTTTTTTTTTGGATTGACTGAACTTAAGAAAAATTCTCAAGTTGCCTACGTACCCTTGGAAGGGATCAAGTCAAAATGTAGTTCAAAGGTAAGATGAATCTTTTTTTTTTTGAATGACTAAGCTCGAAATTCAAGCTGCCTACGTATCCAAAATGGGATCAAGTCAAATGTAGTTCTTTGAGGCTTTGAAGCTTCGATTCGAAGAATTTCTTGGTGGATGCAGACTTGAAGCATTTTGAAGGGCTAAAGGGCTTTGATCTTTAGAGCTCTGGAGCTTGTATGCTTCAATGTGCAGATGGAAAAAATGAGAGGGAGCACCTCTATTTATAAGGATTTGGGTGGAGACTCTAACCCTAACCTTCTATATTTATCTCTTTAATTATTTCCTTTATTGAATTTAAAAGGAATAATAATAATTTGATAATGACCTTTCCTTTCTTTTTATTTTTGAAAAGGTAATTCTATACAAAGAGATATATTATTATTCATCGAGTAGCCTAATTTGACTGGCCAGACTTGATAAAATAATAACTGTCACTTTGACCCATGGCACCATTTGATTGGTTCATTTATGTGTCTCTGACTTTTGACCACAGACACTTGGCATCATTTGATAGGCCCGTCCATGAAACTTTGACTTTGACTTTATAGGCACTTGGCGACATTTGATTGGCCAATTTGTATGCCCTAGTAACACGTGGCAATTTGTGATAGGTTAGAATTTTTACATGCCTACAACTGGTTGCTTGACCATTGAGGATTGTCAACCCCGAGCTCTCACTCACAAAGGAACCTTGATGCATCAAATTCAGGCTCTACTCCCAGATTACTATACTCCGGAAGTACGATAGTCGTCACGTCCTATGCTAAAAGCTCCAT
The DNA here is from genome assembly GCA_019656275.1 of Rhododendron kiyosumense. NCBI lineage: Eukaryota > Viridiplantae > Streptophyta > Magnoliopsida > Ericales > Ericaceae > Rhododendron > Rhododendron kiyosumense. The sequence goes on along the minus strand of BPLS01000170.1, from coordinate 114,061 downwards.
GCTCATTACTTCAGCAATTCCGTGTTCACTACTTCAACCAATCAGTAGCTCTAAGCTCACCATCAGCAGCTCTAAGCTCATTAAACAGCTCTAAGCTCACCATCAGCAGCTCTATGCTCCCTTAGCAGCTCTACTCACCATCTCAGTGGCTCTACGCCCGTTTTCACCATCTTAGGGGCTCTATGCCGATATTCAACATCCCAACAGGCTCTATGCCCGTATTCACCATCTCAGCGGCTCTACGCCTGTATCCACTATCTCAATTGGCTCTATGCCAAGACAATTCCCAATAGGCTACAGGCCGCCCCAATCAACAAGATATCGTCTGTTCTCAAGCTCTACGCTTGAATGCTCAAAGTCCAACACTTTGAATGCTCGAAGCTCTTCGAATGCCCAACCACTGTGTACTGGATGATCAAGTTCTACACTTGAATGCTCAAGCTCTACGTTTGAATGCCCAACCATTGCGTACTGGATGCTCACTTTGAATGCTCAGATTCTACCCTTAGAATGCTCGAGCTCTACGCTCTGAATGCTCAAGTCCAGAACTTGAAAGAAGCTCTATGCTTAAATCAAACACACACGCATAGGCCCGTGCACATAAGCATCAATTGCATCACCATTGTTATCATCAAGTTTGCATCACCATCACCATTATATCTAACCATCATCATCATATACATGCTATGTTTTGCATCTCTTTCATGAAACAGGTCAGTCCTCAATACAACCGACTTAACGCCTTGGTTCCATCACTTCAAGCTCTATGCTCCAGTCACTGGCCTTGTGTCACCATATTTCAAAATTGGCGTTTGATTGTCTCTAAAATAAGGTTTGGATTCCACCCCAATTACATCAATTTCATCAACCTCATTTGCAAGGATAGGCTACCCAACTAAGCTCCCTGCAGTTAAAGTAAGTGTGGGTAGCGTGCCCTTTTCTTAGGAAAGGATTCTGTTTCCTACCTAAAGAACGTGCCGGTTCGAGGGAGCGCAAGGCTGGACGACAAGTGCTTGTAAAAATACAGAGTCGCCACTTGGGTTTGAAGGTCCAACACCCAAGGAACCATATTTCGAAGCACTTGCTGCGCTGTATGATTTGAAAATGCGAAGGAACTAGTCTGTCATAACCATATTTGCGTTCGGGAGTCTGGTTACGAGAGGGGAAGGGTTTTATGGCACCCCTCTCGCCAAATCCGGAGATCGGTCTTTACTTAGGCATTCGCGAAAGATGTTTGTTTGCGATTCTGTTTGATTAATCAATTCTTTAGCTAATTAAGGCGGGGGAGCAGTTAATCGGAGAATAAAACTGTAACATGTTCGCAAGATGTGATAGATAGCATGGATGAGCAGTTAGTATAGGATGAGAATAGACTCCTTTGGGAGTTTAAACAAACTGGGAAGCCCCTGTTTTGGAGTGACGTGCGCAGGAAGAAACCAACATGCACTGAACAAGTCATTTCATGCTGTTCATTCCTGCGCGCACAACTCCAAAACATACGTGCACCGGTGAGCTCAAACCCACAGCTCTTATTCTTAAACCCTTTGGGCTCTGGAAGGACCAATGCACACCTAGGACAAACCACGCAGTTATAAGCAGTAAAATATACAGTTTAAAGGCTATAAAGCCCTACAAATTAATAAAACACCCTATAAACAGTGTGGGGACAAAATAAAGGACTAAGGTCGAGCTACCCGTGCAAGGCCACTCACTGGTCAGAGGTAGTTTGTCGCGCGATGGACTCACTCTGTCGCGCGAGGGTGCGCCTTGGCGCGGGATGGAGTCAATCTGGCGCGCAATGGTTGCGCCCTGGCGCGAACCATTGTTTGGTTTACACATTTCTGGGTTCTGGAACAGGTCCAGAATGATCCCAGGGGTACTCCAAAACAGCCAAAACAGCAGAAACACAAACTAACTACAAACTAGCAGTTTATACTAAGGAAAGCAATAAACAGGTTATTATCATGCTTGCAGAGTGATCTATATGTAAATAAACACAAAAACAGCAAGACACCAATCCCCACGAGGACCGTCACGCGCTGGACTGAGACAGTCGCGCACGTGAGTAGGTCCATCGCGCGCTGGTTCTTACCATGACGGTTTTTGAAACCTTGCCAGCTTTAGGACCAGGACTGGTATTGATTACCAGCTTTGGCCCTGCCGGCCCCCCTCAGGGATCAGAAAAGAAAATAGAACAAAGTTAAGCTATACCTTTGGTTTTTGAGTTTGAAAGGTGCTTGAGCTATACCTTTTGGTTGTCGTTGATTTGGATCGGGAAGATCAGTGTGCAGAATGATCGAGCCGTTGACTTTGGATAGGACCGACTGTCATTGATTTGAGATGGGAAGATCAGCGTGCAGAATGATTAAGCCGTTGAGTTTGGATAGGACTGGCTGCTGTTGATTTGAGACAGGAAGATCAGTGTGCAGAATGATCAAGCCGTTGAGTTTGGACAGGACTGGCTGCCGTTGATTTGAGATGGGAAGATCAGTGTGCAGAATGATCAAGCCATTTAGAATTGGATAGGACCGGCTGTCGTTGATTTGGATGGCCGGATCATCAGTCTAAATGATCGAGCTGTTGAGAATTGGACAGGACCAGTTGTCGTTGACTTGGATGGGCAGATCAGTGTGCAGAATGATCAAGCCATTGAGAATTGGACAGGGCCGGCTGTCGTTGAATTTTGATCCCCCAAAGTGCATTCTAAGTGCCAACAGAGTAGGACAGCGAGGCTGTCTGCTTGACGGTTACCATGGCAAATAAGATAAGGAAAGTGGCGTGTGGCATTCCCCCATATGTGCACTATCCCAAAGAAGCGATTTCGGCTCCAGTCCCAACAGCAACTAGGCCACAAGCATGATTTCCAAAATCCTATTTACTTGCTGCCTTCGATACCGTATAGGCGTGCTTTGACACTTTATAGAATTTTCCTGCTTTAAACATTTGATACACAATATGCAATGTTGTATACAATATGAATGCACAAATTGAAAATGCAGACACAAGCTAAGGGCGGCTCCTAAGAGGACACGGATGCTTAAGGACTATCACTGAGCCCCATTACTTTACTACCTTTTGCCCTAGAGATGCACACCCAGACAGATAGACGCTGAATGGGCCAGAGCGCCCAGTTGACATATAGTAATAGCGTTGGGCCTGCGTGCCCCTTCTTTGATGATTGGGCGGATAAGCCCCAGAGAGATGCTTTGCTTGGCCGTGGGCTGACGTGCCCTTTGCCGTTGACGAGATTCCACAGCTTGTAGATTACAGATGCTAGGGTAGCAATGTAAAAATTGCATTTTCTAGTTTATGGATAAAAACTGACCGCTAATATCTAATTTGCATTGACAAGTGTCCTGAATCGACACACAGACATGCGCATATACACAAACTTGCCTAGCTCAAACGAAAAAGGGAGAAGGAGCTCCGGGATACGATGCGAATCCTGGATACATGGAAAATAATGAAATTTTGGGCATTAACGTGCCAAAACTCACAATAGTCCTTTAGACAGGTGAAACTGACACTTGCGAGGTCAAAATAGCTGTACAATGACTTGCACGAACAAATAGAACTAAGAATAGCATCTCGACATGACAATGGACTGAAAACTAGAAAAATGCCATGAAAAGGGACGTAAAACGCAAATGATGACACATATAGGCCCGGACTGAAACTGACACCCCCGTGCAGTCACATTAGGTCTGCACGGTATGGCAAAACTCGACAAAAGCTCCTTGAATAACAATCAAAAGCAATAGCTGACTGCTATTGACTGTTGCTCGAATTGAATACGCGCGTACAGGTTTAAGACCAACGCGTATAACTTTGAACAAACGCACATGAACCTCAAACTAGCGCTCGTGACTACAAAGCTGCTGCAGCTGCTAAAACTAGACTTCGTTGAACTTAAAATAAACTGTGAGCCGTTAGGCCTTGCCAGCATTTCGTTCTGTTTTTGATGCTTAAAATCTTATAAAGCTTTTGCTTAGCTTTGAAATTGAAGTAGTAATTTGAAATAAAATTGAAAGACAAAAGGTTCCCCCCTTCAGACTCCTCCCATGCAGCTTGATCTTCAATCCTCTTCGACCTTTGATGTGAACCAAATGTCAACCATGGATCCAATTGATAGATTGTGACCGAGTCTCAAAGAGAGACTACCTACGTATCCTAAGCTAGGGAATCAGGTCAAAATGTAGTTCAGGCCAAGATTCATTCAAGTATTTTACCTCACCTTTTACGCTCTAACTTTTGCCTAGAACCACCCATTCGGGTTTTTGGTCTAGCGAGCTTTCAAATATTACCTTTACTTTTGCCTAGACCGCCTTCATAGATTCTCGGTCTGGCATGCTGCTCTAACTTTTGCTTGGAACTGCCCACCCTTGGGGTTTTCAGCCCAACGAGCTTCTCTCAGGGAAAAGGCTTTTTAATTGATCCATGCTGACCAAGGTATTTGAATTTATTGCTGTCAAGATCGATGATGTTTGGCTGTAGCCCCAGATAAAACAGGCTTTTGATAGCACAGAGTCCAGAGTGTTTTAGTTGATGTGCCTTGCTCCAGGCCAATTTTGAACTTTCTAACTTGTGGTTGGCGGAATGCTGTTCCTACAAACTTAAACATGGTATAAGGTGCTGGACCTTCTGAGCTTGTGCTTTCTGGCTTGTCATCCGGTAGCAAAGGGATTCAATGCTTCTTTATCTTAGGATCAACACCAGGCATGTCTTTTGAGAGACCATGCCAAGATGTTGATGAACTCTTCGAGCCTGTCTGACCGGGCACAATGCTTCTCTGGGAACAATTTTGAACCAGTTTTGAACCATTTGGAGGTCTACTTCATCTTTCAAGTTTATTTGAAAACTACTATTTCAATTAATAGGATGAGCACGTCTTTCATCTTCCCTTTCGACGAGGGAACACATTTCCTTGGGGATGATCCCATCGAAATCTATCCCTTCGTCGTTAGGGTTGACACAGTTTATTCAAAAGTCAGCAAAGTACTTAGGAGCAAGATAATGCATATTATAAAGAAAGCCCCTCGGGGTTGCCAAGCACAACAAAATACTCGAATAGAAAATAGAAGCTACGACATGGAGGGCCAAGAGACACAAACTCCGACTCAGAGCTAGATTTAGACAAATGCAAAAGACTCTGTGTCAGACTTAGACTCAAAAGTGTCAATGCAAGCTAGACGTGGTTTGAAAATGCAATTTTAAAAGCTACCCTTAGCTTCCTCACAAAGAGGTAGGGTCCAGTGGATGTCTGGCCTAAGCAACAGCACTTCGGCTTCCTCAGCTTCTTCGACCAAACCCACTTGGTGCTCCCATGAACAATGGACCTTAGCTCATCAGTTCGCATTTTTGTAAACTCCTCATTATTGCCAATCCTGGTGTCGGCAGTGATGACCTCAATTGCTTAACCTACAGACATCATGTTGATCTCCGGTTCAAACGGGACATATACGATTGGTTTGGGTTGGCTTTCTGGGATGATACAGTGGTTAGGGTTGAATATGGTGGAGCTCGGGTTAATTTGAGTGGAGGAGATAGATATCTGACCAACCAGAGGGTCAGAGTTGTGTTGAAGCAAAGAGTTGGAAATGACATTGGGCTTTGGTGGAACTTGAACCGTGCCATTGTCAATGAGATCTTGAATCTCATGTCGAAGATGATAGCATGAGTCAGTGGGATGGCCAGGCATTTGGTGGAAGGCATAGAAGAGGTGAGGCTTGTAACCAGAAGGTAGGACCTTTGGCGGAAAAGTTGGGGTCAAAGGTTTGAGATGCCCAGACTTGACGAGTTTTTCCATCATTGTAGATTGAGATGCCTCAAAGACAGAGAAACTCCGAGGTTGGTTTTGGCGGGTTTTGTGACCGGGACGAAGGTTGGCGGAACCTTTGCTTGATTTACAACGGCATTGCGTTACACCATCAAAAGAATGCACTCTTTTGCCTTCGAGGTTGATTTCATCACCGTGCACGTCTCCCCCTTCGGCATTGGCTTTGAGGAAGGATCGAACGTCCTCTTTCGGGCGAGTTCTGGCCTCATGGAATTTAGCTAGGTCTTTGAGCATGTCTCTCGAGCACAGCTTGATTCCAACTGCTGGAGGGTGGTAGGCTTGAGAAGGTTCCTTGGTTAGCCCCATATCCAGTTGCGAGGCTGTGGCGGTAAAGAGGTTAACCAACCCTTGGACGAGAGTCATCTGCCTGTCCATTTTGTGACCCATTTTCTCTACAGCCTTTTTCAACTCAGCCAGCTCGATTTGTGCCACCATTTCGAATTCGAAAGTGATAGTGAAATAGCCCCAGCACACGTTCCCAAGTAGGTTTGGCTATTCCCTTCAGTGAGATGGCCTAAAGCTTTGGACAGCAAAGTAAACGAGAACTCAGTGAGGTTCCTGCAGCAATTAGAATGCAATGTACATGTTGACATTGTCGGTGTCCTCCTAGACTCTACAATTACAAACAAGTCTGTCTCATGATGTTCGAACGTTGCCAAAATCCTCAGATTTCTTTTTGAGGTGTATCCTTTGAATAGATCGACTAACACTAAGAGATGTCAAAACAGACTAAACCTTTGTCTATTTCGTTCTTGAAGTTTCAACTTGGAATTTGGAACAACTCGGTATTGATGACATGGCACCTTAACTTTGAATGCGGTGGTGTATAGTGACTTCGTACTTCAACCTGGGTAGTGCTAGTGACACGACATCCATACCTTGTGGTTCCTTATTTTCGATTGAAACTTCAATCAGGCATGAGCCAAGGGCTTAAAAAGGTTTGATTTCTCAAAGTCTCGCTGATCTAAGGACTTTGAAAATTACAATGTGTACCATCGAGATGCACGACTCTTCATCAGGTTTAGCAGCGTCCTAATAGTCATAAGACAGACTCGAAAGAGAGACAACCTAGAAGCCACCCTAAACATGCTCCTACGCAAAATGGTATGTATGTATAGTACATACGATAGGGAAAGCAGTAACACGTAGATAGTATATTGGGTTAGATGCAAATAATCTTACCCTGTGGGTACCTATTCTAGTTTGGAGAGTTCTAGTGCTTTGTATATGCAAAGGCTGGTTTTGGTTTGTAACAGGTTCCTCAGACTAGAGCCAAGATATACCTCCCACTGCCCGCTTAACCGAAGAGCAACAGTCAAACGGTAGAATGACTCATCATCGTTGAAGGATGTTAGTCATTCGGGGTCCCCGGGCTCCACTAAACCGTGCCGGATTGCCAAAATGATCCAACGAGGCTTATCCCACATCGATGCAAATGAAGATGCTAAAAAAGTTTGATTAATGGAACAGAATCGCAAATTCGCAAATGCCTTTTCAAATTTGGCTCTCTTTATTGATCAATACTTAGAAGAAACTACACAAGAGAACAATCGGAAAAGCCCCAGTCAGGATGGCTGGACACGAGGTCCCGTTAAATCGCCAATCCTTTTTTTAGCAGCGCGAAGCTCACTATTTTGACAGACTTTTGTGGGATTGTTCTCAAGCGTATTAAATTTTAAGAATAGACCAATATTGATTCGATCCACAGCAGAGTCGCCACTGTGGGCAGCGTGCCCTTTTCTTAGGAAAGGATTCCGTTCCCTTCCTAAAGAAAGTGCCGGTTCGAAGGAGCGCAAGGTTGGACGACAAGCGCTCGCAAAAATACAGAGTTGCCACTCGGGTTTGAAGGTCCGACACCCAAGGAACCGTATTTCGAAGCACTTTGCGCACTATTTGATTTGAAAATGTGAAGGAACCAGTCCGTTATAACCATATCTGGGTTCGGGAGCCAGGTTACGAGAGGGGAATGGTTTTATGACACCCCTCTCGCTCAATCCGAAGATCGGTCTTTACTTAGGCATTTGCGAAAGATGTTTGTTTGCAATTCTGTTTGATTAATCAATTTTTTACCCAATTAGGGTGGGGGAGCTGTTAATCGGGGATTAAAACTGTAACATGTTTGCAAGATGTGATAGATAGCATGGATGAACAGTTAGTATATGATGAGAACAGACTCTTGTAGGAGTTTAAACAAATTGGGAAGCCCCTGTTTTGGAGTGACGTGCGCAGGAAGAAACCAGTATGCAATGAACAAGTCACTTTATGCTGTTCACTCCTGCGCACACAACTCCAAAACATACGCGCGCCGGTGAGCTCAAACCCACAGCTCTTATTCTCAAACCCTCTGGGCTCTGGAAGGACCAGTGCACACCCAAGACAAACCACGCAGTTATAAGCAGTAAAATATACAGTTTAAAGGCTGTAAAGCCCTACAAATTAATGAAACATCCCATAAACAGTGTGGAGAAAAAATAAAGGCCTAAGGCCGAGCTACCCATGCAAGGCCACTCACTAGTCATAGGTAGTCTGTCGCGCGATAGACTAACTTTGTCGCGCGAGGGTGTGCCCTGGCGCGGACCAGTGTTTGGTTTACACATTTCTGGGTTTTGGGACAGGTCCAGAACGATCCCAGGGGTACTCCAAAATAGTAGAAACACAAACTAACTACAAACTAGTAGTTTATACTAAGGAAAGCAATAAACAGGTTATTATCATGCTTGCAGAGTGATTTATACGTAAATAAACACAAAAACAGCAAGACACCAATCCCTACGAGGACCGTCGCGCGTTGGACTGAGACAGTCGCGCATGTGAGTGCATCCATCGCGCGCTGGTTCTTACCATGACGGTTTTTGAAACCTTGCCAGCTTTAGGACCAGGACTGGTATTGATTACTAGTCTTGGCCATGCCAGCCCCCCTCAGGGATCATAATAGAAAATAGAACAAAGGTAAGTTATACCTTTGGTTTTTGAGTTTGAAAGGTGCTTAGCTCGTAAAATGAGTGTATGAAAATGGCTAGAGTGATGAAGTATCAAGTATGTTAAGGTTTATGTGGCATTTTTTTGATTTTTTTGGTAACCCTTTGAAAGAGAACAAATGGGGGGTGTTTATAGGAGGAGTTGGAGATGAATCTGGTTGGAAATAGAGGAGTTCAGCCAGTCCACGAGGCCTAGCTGAAGTTGCATTGGTGGCCAACTGTCCATCTCAAGAAAGGTTGGTGGGAGATTGGTCCGTCGCGCGACAGAGTCAGTCTGTCGCGCGATGATGTGCCCTGGCGCGCGAGGGTCAACGGTCAAGCTTTGACTGTTGACCACCACCTGGCAGGTTGACCATCGCGCGATGGAGTCAGTCAGTCGCGCGATGGTGCACCCTGGCGCGCGATAGTTGCGCTCTGGCGCGCGATGGTCAACGGTCAAGCTTTGACTATTGACCACCACCTGGCAGCCTGACCATTGTGCGGGGGACTGGGAGCATCGCACATCAGTAGGGTTTTTGGCTTTTAGAAGTTGCTTAGGATCAGGTTAGGTTCACGGGTTTTGCAAACACTCAAAACTCAAGCACTTATCATTCCTGGAGTGTTCTTGATCCATTTCTTCATCGGGGAATCAAAAATCGTAAGTAAACTAATCTGGAAGCTCAGATTGGGGTGTCTATACTAAGGATGATCATGAAAAACAATCGACTCACCCGCTGCGTACTGATCTACCCAAAAATACTGAGGATGCTTTCTGCAAAACGTCCCCGGCAACTCTGTGCTCCTTCAACTACTCTTCGCCAAAATCTTGGTATGGCCCAGGTACGTTGCACTGCGGCTTTTTAAGCCTGAAGGTATGTCTTCTGTCTTCAACCCTCTGAACTTTTTATTTTTCTTTATTGCCTCCGAACTACGGTTGGTCTGAATTTCCCTTGTGGAATACATAGGCAGCCTCCTGGCCCGACCATAATTAAAACCTTTTTCAAAAAATATTGGAATAGTAGTTGGACCAAATTGAGTTGCTTTTACAGCTTTGACTCTTACTTAAACATGTCTCGCGATCCGTCTAAGTTCAGTCAAAGAGGGACATCTGTAGACAGTGATTGCTGATTGAGACCATCCCGATTGTGAATGGATACAGTGATTGTTGATTGACTTCTCGTGAACCTTAGGACTTTTGGTGAGTACTTTTTGCCACTTAGAGGACCCAATTCAGAGCCAAATAGCCTTTCAGAGAGAAATACAGCATCTTAGGAAAATATATCTATTAGCTATAAGATTGATTCCTCGGCCACCAGATCCATTCCTTGGTCGCCAGATCGTCTTTTTTCAGAATTCTGGAATGTTCTGTCAGTCGTTTGATCAATGCACCAAAACCCTAGTAGCCTTTTTTCAATTCTTTAGGGCTACGAAAGTAGATGCAATTAGAGATCTTGTTACCATAAACTACCTTATTGATTCATGCCATTTGATTGGCCGGAGTGAGTCACCAATTGCCTATATAAAGAGGCCTTAAGATTCCGAAATTAACATTCAATTCCTCCATCTTATAGCTCTAAGCTCTGTAGAAATTATCTTTCATATCCTTTCTACAAAAGCCCTAAACCTTTGTGAGCAGTCGCATCCCAAGCGATCAAACCCCAAAGTACAAACCCTAATCCTAGGATTTCGAGAAGAAGATCAGTCAATCACCCTCAATCTGAAACAATCAAGCACTAAGGGATCAAGGTGGTGAGGCCCAGGGGCCTATGGTTTGATTCATCTTTGGTTTTTATAATTTAATCGTAGTATTTAATTCTTGATTAACTCTTTGTTCTGTTGTGAGGAAGAACATCGGCTGGGGAATCAATCCTTCGGCCGATACATCGATCCAGTGGGATTCCTCGGTCGTGACATCAATTCACTGGCCGAGGGATCTATTTGCTGGGACATATTTGTTTTCTGCTTATTCTGATGCATGCTTTCAATTATCGTACTGGCCCACCTTATCAACTATTAAAGGCTAAAACCCAGATTATGTGTTAGAACTAAATAAAGCAAATATACATTGTACGTCGAATGATTATGGGCCAGTCTCACGACTGGGTAAAGAGGGGTGGCTAACACCTTCCCCTTATTGTACTCTTGGCTCCCGTACCCAAAATCTTTATCTATTTTCCTAGTTTTAATAAACTAGGTGGTGACTCTATTTTGATGATAACCGTTATCGTGTGGCGATGTTCCTAGCCATGGGAATATCCACAATCTTGGTTTATGAAGTGGAACCAAACAAGCATGATCAATCTGTATGGCGATATCCCACTTGGGAGGTGTCTACATTGGGGAATCAAAAATTGAAAGTAAATTAATCTGAAAATCCAGATTGGGGTGTCTACAGTAGGCCCTCTTTGACAGATCTTGGAGCACCATTGACTCGGTACAAGTAATGTCAAAGATTCTAGACACTCTGCAAAGGCTATCCAGAATTCGAGAGCAAAGTAGAATACCTCGCAAAGGCTATCCAGAATCTGATGCTATATCTTGGAATGTGAGCAAGGAACCACATAAGATGATTCCTTGGAATTTTAGGAAAATGGACTCTTAGGGCTTCTCATAAGGATGCAATTGTGAATTTACCATCCGAATTGAGAGTCCTAACATAGGATCTGGAATATTGGGATTCGGTCTAGTCATGATGAGAATGGATTTTTTCACCTCAATGAGTCAATATATTTGGGTAATGAGCAAAGCCCAATCAGAACCTTGGATAATGAAAGAGACACGTGCATCTTTGTGGCTGCCAGAATCATAGATAATTCTTGGACCAAATCTGAGTACCAATGGACCTAAGAGGGACCAGTTATCGAATCACAAAGAAGTGTTTTGACCATTCCCAATAGAAGTTTTGATGAATTTGCATGACTATGGGACATAACTTGAGTAATTTCCTCTATACCTAAGAACAATTAGTAGGGATAGAGAGACACCAGAAGCTACGGCCTTTTAATAAGTATGATTTGACCTATGGACACCACATTGATTGCTCCACACTTGCAATTAGAAACCATATGTGCTTGGCTATAGCAGACTTGTTCCAACCTTCCACGGATTTGAACCCCAAGCCTCCTTCTTGCTTAGGGGAACACAAATGATCCCATGATACTTTGGAATCAGTCTTCCTAAGATCAGGACCGATCCAAAAGAATGCTCTAAGGATGGATTCAACCTCCTTGATAACCTTTGTGGGGTGGATAAAAAGGGACGACCAATAGGTTTACATTGAAAAAAATATGAAACTGATGAGCTGAATCCAACAAGCACAAGCAAGATTATGATTTGTCCAGGATTTAGGTTTGATGGTGATGCGATCAATTAGGGTTTTACGGTCCTTTTATTGGAACTTTGGAGATTATAAAGGAACACCAAGGTACCTCACAGGTAGAGAACCTTCTTTGAATCCCAAAACTTGAAGGATTTCAAGCTTACTGGTTGTTAGGAAAACCAAAAAAGAAAATTAATGTTGCTTTTACCTGGGCTAGGAGCAAGTCTTCAGAGAGTTTCAAACTCCATAAGAGATGATTGGATAAGGCAGATAGATTTAACCTTTTTTTTGTTGCAGAATATCATAAGATCATCAACAAATTGAGGTTAATTAGTCTTGTTTTGACTAAGGAGATGTAAGTGTTTTACTAAAATGACTTGTTTTCCAATCCTTTGAGGGTAAAAGTCACATTTTTTAATATACAAAACATCTTGTATTCAAACCACTTGGGTGAGAAAATAGACTTAACGAGCTTTCAAACGGTTCAAACCACGCACAAATCTGAGTTTGAGAATGCCCAGATCGACCCCACAAAGTTTGACATCCTTATCAGTCACAAAGTGGTAGCCGTGGAATCATTCCGCACAATAGATTTTCCGGTGAGGAGCGGCATTTCCTTTCTGGTTAAGATCTTGGAGTGTCCCCTACATGTTTTTCACATATTTTTATCTTCCAAATCAATCAAATCCCCTTAATTACTTCTAATTGATCCTTAGGCTCCTCTTTGATCCTCTCCCTTCCCTTATAAATAGAGGCCTCCTCTCCCATTCATTTCATTCACCATATACACTCCTGAATTCGTTCAAAAATTGAGAGAGAAACTCCATGGAGAAATGCTACATACTTTGACAGTCTCATCTTGAGCGCCTATTCTTGAGAGTAATACATGAGAGTTCTTGTGCGTACATAGTCTTGAGAGCGCGCGCGCACACACACACACAAACTCCCAAAACACTTGGGAAATCCACAAGTCTAGCTGAGGTTCTGTCGAAAACCCGCCAAGGACACCTATCAAACAACAACTGAATTCTAGCTGAGGGGCGCCCGAGGTGGTATGACCTCCCAGTCACCTGGACTGCAAGCTTGATCTCTTGTCTTTCCTTTAATCTATTTAATCTATTTTATTTATTAATCCTTGTTCCCTTTCCCGTACTTGTTCATTGCACTTTCTCACTAAATGAGGTTTAAGTCAAAATGTTCAAGCATTCGATTAATTAAAAATAAACAACCAAACCCATATTTCAAAGAAGTAGAGCCTAACCATTTAGTTGGGCGAAGAGGAGTGACTAACATCTTCCCTCTTCATACCCCTAGCTCCCGATTCTATGTGATTGTCTACGTAGTTTTTCTAAAACCAAAGTGGTTGCTCTCAAATATCATACAACAAAAAAACACAAATGGCGATACCATTTGGCGACAACACACTTTTGTTGTCACTAAAAGTGTCTCTACAACAACAAAATAAGCAATGGCGACTTTAGAACATGTCACTGAAACATACTCTTCAGCTACAAGGCTCTTTGGTAGTCGCCAAAAGTATACCTACGGCAACAAAATAAGCCACAATGTCGCTGAAAGTTTAATTAGCAATGGTGACTTTAAAGCATATCACTGAAACATACTCTTCGACGACAAGGATTATTGTAGTCGCCAAAAGTATACCTATAGTGAAAAAATAAGCTACAATGTTGCTGAAAGTTTAATTAGCATTGACAACTTTAAAGCATGTCACTGAAACATACTCTTTGGCGACTAGGCTTTTAAATAGTCGCCAAAAGTACACGACAAAATAAGGCCATGCATGTCCAATTATTTCAAACTTTGTTTAAATATTTTGTTTGAAATCGTAATAGAAATTTGTGAGTGGATCCATAAACTAATAAAATGTAAAAACCTTTATAAGGGCATTAAATGAGTTTTTGATGTATCTTAGAATAAGTGATATTGTTCTCCCAGTGATTAATGTATGGTAGCAATATGATCTGAACTTTTACATTATAGAATTTTTTAAGCACTTGTATGCATGATTTGAATAATTGTAACTGCATGATCGAAATATTCAGTGAAATTGAATTAGTTTTTGAGGTTGAATAAATTAATACTTCGTACAATTTTTAATCCTTAGTCAACTTTCTTTTAAGTTCTACAATTTTTTTTGGGTTACATGTAATCTAAAAGAGATAACTACTAATAAAAAATAACAAAAACCGATAAAAGAAATCATAAAAAAAGGAGTTATATAGTAGTCAAAAGAACTCAAAAATACTAATACCGGATTTTGGGCATAACCTAGATTGAGATAATTCAAATTGAGTTTGAACAATAACACAAAGAGCTAGCTACAATTTTCATGTTTATCAAAATAGCTAATTTTAATATTTAAAGGCTCAAAATGATGTTCGATTCAATTTTAATTGCTAATTTTAATGTTAAAGATGTGTGTGTCCATATATATATATTTCAAATATATTTTATATATTAGATATTTCAAAAATAAAGGTAAAAGGAAGACACATGTATAATATAAGTACTTAATTTTCTAACTTCTTACTGAGTATAGTTGTAGGTTGGAGGTTAAGTTTGCTTTCACAAATGAGGTGCCGGTTCGAATTTTGGTAGAAACAAATGGAAGGTTAGTTTAAGGGATATTTTTTCCGTTTCTGACATATTTCAAATTGTTGCTGTTGAGGTCTTTTGGCAATAGGCCCGACCCTGACATTTTCGGGGTCCTAGGCGGTGTTTGAAAATGGGACCTCTTATTTTTTTATATTAATTACTTGTTCAATAAGGAAACTAAAATAGTTTTGTGGTTTAGTGGCTATTGTTTGTATCACCTCTTTAATACCTTGTCGCAAGTTCGAACCTCAAAAGCATCAATTTAAAACTATTTTTGAACGAGTTCCAAAACTAGAGGCGTTAAAAATTGAGATAGCCAGGACTCAAACTCACGATCACACGTTGAAACCACACAACCATTACCACTACGCTACACTAACATAGTTCAAAAATTATACACATGTATAATTTTTAATACATTTTGCTATTTGGGGGCCAAATTATTGGGCTCAAAACTGTAGGGCCTAAGCAGTCGCCTGGTGGGAGGCCTAGGGCTGACCCTATTTGGCGACAAGTGTTGTTGCTGTTGAGGTCGTTTTGGCGACACCTCGCTGTGTTGCCCTAGGTATGTTTTAGTGACTTGTGCATAAATTTAGTTGCCGTTGACTTTTAGTGTCATGGATTTGGTGACTACTTTGGCACATGTTGCCAAAGATAATAGGCGACAAAATTTTAGTTGTTGGTGACTTTTATGGGTGTGGCCGTTGATGTTTTTTCTTGTAGTGATTAAATTAATCATAGCAGTGCTGTGCAATGGGCACTTCTGAAATAAGACACACCATAATGGGTGTCACACAAAAGTGGGTGTCCACACATATATATACTACTAGCTAAAGTTAGAGATCAACATTACTGGAGGTTGACAATACCAGTAGTACTTTTCAAAAATATATACTTGCTTAAGTTAATGATAACAGTACTAGAGAGTACAATCGTTAAGAGAGCATTCCATACATCAACTACTCTCCTTAATTTGTTCCTACAATATTTTTCATTGTCAACTTGTATTATCATTGAATTCTTAGGCAAGAAATGCGAACGAAACAATAATTACCTAGATTTTGTTTTTCCTTCTTTTCTTACTAATAATAAATTGACTACAAACATGATTATACAGTTTTACGACCAAAAGACAAGTGAAAAGGATCCAAGTACACTTAATACTTTTTCTCTTCTTCCTTGGTTCTTCATTTTCCAACTTTCTTTGGCAGCTCCAAATGAGTCTTGTTCAAACCACGACTCCAGTAACCTTCCTCTTCATAGGCCCAGCAAAATATAGTACACAAGTGTTATCGGTAATGCAATTAACATACCAAATATAACCCTACAATTACAGTCGGAGAAGAATGTTAGAGGAAAAAGTAACAAAAAAACGTTTTTTTTTGGGAAGCATAGAATGTACTCACCCTGTGCTGAGAATGTCAGGGTGTAGGCTATATTCCTTGGCAAAGACAAAGGGGACAATTCCTTGCGGTAGGGCAGCCTGGTTTTTGTTAAGTTATCCAAACAAAACGAAAAGTGGGGAGGACAAAGTAGAGGTTATGTTAGTACTGCAAAAGTGCACATGTCTATTGCACATGATCAATAGCTCAAATCAAACTAAACTTCTATTTCCTTGTGCAATTTTCTTGGTGAAATAGAACGCTTACCAATTTGAACATTGAGTTTGGAAGGCTAACATGAATAGTTAATTGTGAGGAGAGAAGAGAACCAATAGGAAAAATATGATGTATAAGAACATTTCAAATATTGGCTTTAAAAAGGGATGTAAATACTTTTTTGAAGATTTACGCAACAATGGGGCATGTAAAAAATCGACATCTTAAGAAAATGAATCTCCTACCAACCAATATGTCAAACTTATATTATGATGCATTTATTTTTAATCGTTGAGTTACCTTTTGTTTGATCAAAGTTTTTCCTAATATTAACAATTGATATCCCCAAATGGTCCATAATCAAAAATTCATTTTTAGCAAAAAAATATAGTACAAGTTGGGAATAAATATAAGTGAGTGAGTCTATTAATAGTGGCGGGAGGAGACAGAAAGTGAGAAGTGAAAGAGAGTGTGTGATTCCTAATAAATTTAATTATCCAAAGAAAAATGTTTCTAGTTTATGGGAAAGAGATTGATAAATTCGGTTATTGGAAAAGAATGGGAAAAGAGATTTGATAAGTTCGGTTATTGGAAAAGAAATTGTTATTTTGAACCAACATTGCTAATTTTAGAAATCTTTTAGTTTTGGCTATGCCATTAGAGACACTCTATCATATCAAATTGACATAAGATATGAGATGCAAAATACCACCGGAGGATTTAAAATTTGGGTGGAATTAATTTAAATGCTAATTTTTTCACTTGGCTTGCCAAATACCACCTGACGTAAGGTATAATGTTTGTAAGCTCCACACTCACGCATGCACATACAAATACTCACATAAATGGGTTGACACAATGAGTCAGTGACTCAGTACAAGCAGTAGCAGGGAAAGAAAAAGAAAGATAAATTCCATCTCGGACTTTTAGTATGTGAGAAAGGTGTGGCTAGGTGTGCCACATCTGATGTGCTTCTAGCATTTTTATTTTTTTTTAAGCCGTGTTGAGGTTAGATAAAAAATTTTTTTTAGTGTACTCTATGAAGTAATTTTCTAAAAGTAATAACTTATTTAAAAATGTATATTATCGAAAAACCAAAGAAGTGATTTCCCATTTGGGGAAATTGCAAATCAGTGGACAAAGGGGTAAATAATGCCCAA
>BPLS01000170.1:67022-91575 GCA_019656275.1 Rhododendron kiyosumense | reverse complement strand
ATATATATATATATATATATATACAAATCTTCTAATAAGGGCTTCCTTAACTTATTAAGTTAAGGACTTCCCATTCCCGACCAATTTGTGATGATCCGAGCCGCTCAATATGTTCAGAACGTGATTTTAAGGGTACTCGTGAGAAATCAGCAAAAAAAATGACCGGAAAGGGCTTGATCCGAGCAGTTTTTGTTTGTATTTTATCGAACGGTTCTAATAAAAACTGCTCAAATTAAGCCCTTCCCGGTCTTTTTTTTTGCTGATTTCTCGCGGGTACCCTTAAAATCACGTTCTGAACACATTGAGCGGCTCGGATCATCGAAATTTGATCGGGAAAGGGGAGAAAAGGGGAGGTCCGCATTTTGCTTAAAATGAGGAAGCCCTCATAGGAAGGGGACTGTATATATATATATATATATAGAGGAATTTTCAAGTAAGGGATCCCTCATTTTTTTAAAATGAGGGACTTTCATTTCCCGATCAAATTTTGAAAATCCGAGCCGCTCAATGTGTGCAGAATGTGATTTTAAGGGTACCCGCGAGAAATCAGCAAAAAAAATGACCTGGAAAGGCTTCATCCGAGCAATTTTTTTTGAACCGTTCAATGAAAACTGCTCGGATGAAGCCCTTCCCGGTCATTTTTTTTGCTGATTTCTCGCAAGGACCCTTAAAATCACATTCTGATCACTTTGAGCGGCTTGGATCATCGAAATTCAATCGGGAATGGAAGTCCCTCATTTTAAAAAAATGAGGGATCCCTCACTGGAACCTGACTATATATATATATATATATATATATATATATATATATATATATATGTGCGTGTGTGTGTGTGTGTAGAGGAGTAAAATCCTCCCCCCTTTCTCTCTCTACTCTCTGGATCTCTCTCCCACTCCATCACTCAAAATCCACCTTCTATTCACGTTTTTGAGCTCGTATGTCGATGGGTTAGGTTTGGAAGGGCGTATTTCGGTTTGTTCAAGCTTTCGGAGCTAGGGCTTGGCTATTGATCTCGTGCTTAAGCTTCTAACACGCGAGGTAGGGATTTCTCGCTCATTCTATGTGTTTATGAGTGATTTATGTGCTTAATCGTGCCATGGATTGTTGTGTTTTGTTGTTGAGCTTGCCCTTGAAAATCTGCAAAAATTCTGCTCGAACTAACCTAGTATCGATACTATTTCGTCTGGAATATTTCTTAGCCCATCTGTATCGATACCATTTTGAATAGTATCGATACAGATTGCTTAGGGACAATTTTGCAGCTTTTGTTCTAAACTCTACTTTTTGGACCCCTGATCATTTCTAACACCTCTTAAACATCATTAAACAATGTCGTAACTTGATTGCTCGACCTCCAATGACTCATTGATCGTTCCCATTCCCGAGACACTTGTTAAACATAAACTTAGTATTGTTGTAAATGGAAGGTATACCGTAGGGTTGTTTAAGAGTATCGAAGGATGTGCGAGATGTTTGCGATGAGTATAACTAGTAGGTGTGAGCCTGTCTAGTGATCCAAAAGGTGGCATAATTCGAGTCCTCATGATTTGTCTCGTTGATCTTTCTAAATTCATTTGGTCCTTGTTCCATGAGTTCTAAGGATCGATACTGGTGGGTAGATGTTGTAGAGTCGCCATAGGTTGGTATTGTGATATATGTAAGGAAAAGGTGTGTATTGTTTTGATATGGTTGATTGTTTGAAATACTTTGAATTGTGAATGATAAATCGATATGTGATTATGACGAGACTTGACACTACGAGTATCACCACTTGGTGGTGAAATGATTGGGCTGGACACTACGGGTATCACCATTCGATGGTGAGATGACTGGGCTAACACTACGGGTATCACCTTTCGGTAAAATGACTGAAATGGTGAGATGACCAGGCTAAAACTGAACGGGTATCACCATGGACATTCGGTGAGCTGACTGAACTACGCATGATACATTAAAAAATAGAGATTGATGATATGTGGTTGATTTTTATAAAGATTTTGAAAAGAAAGAATTTTGGGATTTGGAAAAAGAATTTTTATTAAAAGTCCTCTGGTATTTTTGAGCGAATCAATGATTTCTGGTATTTGGGCACAAATCAACGGATTCCAATATTCAAACTCGAATCAACAGAGCTTGACCCATTTGGGTTTTGTATCTCTCTAAATCATTTGCAAACAAAGAAAAGGTGGTTTTATGGAAACAGAGTTGATTACCGCCAATGGGTAGTTAAGAAAGATTAAGGTATTAGTATGAAGAGCAATGAAATGGTTGAGTATCTATTGTAGATTTATTTAGATTGAAGCGAGTTTATTTAGGAAAATCTATAAGATGCCTAGAACGTTGTAGTCATGGTCTGTTTGTTCATTGCGGTGACCCTTTGTTCCTCATGATCGCTTATTGAAATTCATCTATTCTTGGTGCATAATTCATCACATTTTCATAAAGCATGTGTGAAGATTTCTCTAATCAGCTAGTGTAGCTCAACCTATTATCATTTTCAGGTACCTTTCAAAGACATTGGCATGGAGTACTTGCAGTGCATGTCTGACATCTTCATTTTGAAAGTTAATATGGAATAATTACTTTGACACCTCTGTGAAACTCTTTTGGAAGATGTAGTTGTAATTTTCGATATAGTCGTTGACTTGGAAATCGTGTAATCTCTAAATTGACTCTCTTTGACTAATCTCTAAGGATTTGGGGTCAGAGTGCCATTATTGTAAACTTTTAAACTTGATCGTACTCTTGATAGTTTAAGAAATGTCTTTTGGGGTAATACTTGTATTATTATGTGGATTCCATTTATCAAAAGCTATTATTATTTATGTTGAAAACCGAGAGCATGAAAAAAGCAGTTGAACAGCTCTCATTGCTCCAACGGCTCTAAAATTGAAATGGGTACCGTGTTTTAGTTCACACCAAATAATTTTGTTGCTACACAAATACCCTCAAAATTCTTAATTTAGTCTATGAATTATAGCAAAGTCAAGTCGTAGTGTGATTTAGCTTTGAGCAGTTGGATCCCTTTTAAACCCTTTAAACTGAAGCCAAAAAGCCTCAGCCAAACCCTACCTGTATACGCTAGTCCTACACCAACGCATGCTGGTCCTTTGCCACATGTCAATCATCGATCAGGTTTGACCGTTGACCAGGCTTGGACCTGCGCACGCAGGTCAAACACCAGCGTAAGCCGGTCAAACCTAGTCCCAATCACCTTTATTAAGCCAAGATCACAGGACTTTTGGGGCATCCCAGCACCCTGTTTATTCGTTTGAAGTTGATCTCGTGGCAAGGGGATGTTCCCCCTCTCACACACAACCCACATCTCCTTTCCTCCCTCATTTAATGAGAGGGAGGCTTGCACTCCAACCCAACCAGCCCTCAAACCAACTGGTTACACCCCTCTTTCCCTCCATATCACTTACAAATACCCCCCATTGTATCCAATGCAAAGGGTTACAAGTTTGGTCACCAACTTGCCAAGTTAAAAGATCCTTAATCCCTTGTTCATCTCTTTCTTCCTAAAAGAAAGGTGTTAACAATGAATACACCACCCATTCTCACCCATAATACACACACTCCATCATCCACCTCTTAAAGTTCAAAGCTCATTCACCTTTCCAAATTCAAGAACCAAAGGTATACCACCTTGGTAATACTATCTGTTCTGATCCATGAGGGGGGCTGGCAGGGTCAAGGCTGGTAATTAAAACTAGTCCTGGCCCTAAAGCTAGCAAAATTTTAGAAACCGTCAGAGTAAGAACCAGTGTGCGTCAGTCTTTAAGTTGCGTACGTCATTCTTTGGTAACACGTGCAGGTCAACATGGGGACTGAGGTCTTGCTATTTTATGTCTTTCTTTCCATATTCATCACTGTGAAGCATGTTAAAACCAGTTTACTGCTTTCTTTAGTTAAAATTGCTAGTTTTTAATTTCAATATCCTTATCTGCTACTATGGAATACCTCTGGGGTCCTTCTGATCATGTCTTAGAACCCAGAAAGTGCAAAGCCAAGCACTGACCAAAGGGTTATAACCTGCGTGCTGTAGTGGTTTATCGGTGTACGTAGGTTGTACCTAGGCCAGTGGCTGGACATTGCATGGTAACTAGACCTTGGCCACTGTATTTACCCCCACATTGTTTATGGGGTGTATATTTATTCTTGTGGTTGTATAGCGTATTTAAATTGTATATAAATTGTATATAACTGCTTGGTTTGTCCTGGGTGAGTATTGGTCATTTCTAGAGCCTAGAAGGTTGAAAATAAGAACTGTGGGCATAGGCTTACTGGGGTACACGTGTACTGGAGTGGCATATGCAGGTTTAGTCAGCATGCAGTGACTTGTTCAGTGCATGTTGACTTCCTCCTATGTATTTCATTCCAAGACAATGTTTTCCAGTTTGTTTAAACTCCCACATGAGTTTGTTTTCATCCTATATTAATTGTTTCAATAAAGCAAGCATGCCATTTGTCAAATCCTGCCAACGTTGTAGGGGGATGAAAACAGCTGATGCTTTGGACTGCACTGGATTGCAACAGCTTACTCGTGCCTTTTCACCGGAACCCTAATTCGTCATCGGAACCCTAATTTGTAAAAGGACAAGGGGTGAGCGCACCTTTGCCTCTTGTGGCAAAGGTCCTCCGATGCCTAAGTTAGTATCACGTACTAGCAATAAATCCTAATTATCAGTAGGAAAGTATAAAACAAGTACTATTTTCTGTGTACCTTTTACCTCCATGTTTACCTTGTATTTATAGATTCATCGATGCTGGCTGCCCAAGCATCCCTGTTTGCCCTAGGTTTCCTATCTCGTATAGGAAACCCAGAATATCTTGGACTCTCGTTCCCTTATTAGTGCATCACCTTAGTCCTTTTTAGGACTCTTTCCCATAGCTAGCCGAACATCCCATTCCCGTTGGGTATCTTTCCTAGATCCTACATTCTCGTGATCTTATTCCTTACGGGATAGGATCGCTCTGGAACCTTCTAGAGTGTTCTTGTCGCCTTAGCATTTAAGGCTGCTTTCTCAATAGTTCTTTCCTTGTTTAGCCATCTCATTGCCGAACAGTCCATCTGGAAAAGTGACTTCACATGTCACTAGTCTTCATCACTTGTTTGGACAAATGACTTCTCATGTCTTTTGTCCTTATATGTCGAACAGACTACCTGGACCAATGACTTCTCATGTCACTGGTCCATATCGCCGTTCATCGTCATACCTGGTGGTATGACCTGTCTCATTAACCATGTGCTCCCATGTACTATGTGTTCGGCTGTTAACTGTATCTGTTTGGGAATACCTCCCTACAAACGTGTTTCAGTTTTAATCTCTTTTAATTGTTCCCCTGCCCTAATTGGCTAAAAATCGATTAGTAAGAGAGACTCAAATGTTGTACAAATGTCTAAGTAGAGACCGATCTCCAGATTGGGTGAGAGGGGTGCCTTAAATCCCTTCTCCTCTCGTAACTCGGCTCCCGAACCTCAAATATCAAGGTGATGATGGACAAGTTTACATCTTTTTAAATATCAAACAATGTGACAAAAACGTTTCAAGTTCGGTTCCTTGGGTGGCATACCACAAAAACCCAAGTGGCGACTCTGAATTGAGTGTTTTGCCGCGCTTTCCAAAACGGCGCACTCGATTTTATACAAAATTTTAGGGGTGTGTCCCACAATGGTGACTCTGCTATGGACTTATTGCAATAGTCTTTACTTGGGAATTAATACTTTGGAGAACAATCCTTCAGAAGTTTGTCAAAACAGTACGCTCCGACCAAATCCGAATTGGGACTTTTCCGATTATTCACTTAAGTAGTTTTCTTTAAGTATCGATTAATAAAAGTGAGCCGCATTTAACAAGGCATTTTGCAAACATTGTGTTTCTCTCTCATTAAATCAATCTTTTGGCATTCTTTATGTGCATCGATGTTAGCTAGCTCCATTGAGGTGTTTTGGGTAACCGGCACAATTTACTGGATCCCAAGGTCCTTGAATGCCCAACAACCTTGGATGATGATAAGTCATTTTGCCGTTCGACCGTTGCACTGTAATACGTGGGCAACGGGAGATATATCTTGACTTTAGTTTGAGGAACCCCATTAAACCAAAACCAGTCTTTTCATGTACAAAGAACTAGAACTCTCTAAACTAAGACAGATATCCACAGGGTAGGATATACTTGCATCTAACCCCAGATACTGTCTATGTGTTACTGCTTTTCCTATCGCATGCACTGTACATACATATCGTTTTGCGTAGGAGCATGATAGGGCGGCTTTTAGGTTGTCTCTTGTCGAGTTTGTCTTTTGCTTATTAGGACATTGTCATGGCCCGATGAAGAGTTGTTCATCTCGATGTTGCACATTATCAATTTTCAAAGTCCTTAGATCAACGAGACTTTGGGAAATCAAAGACTTTCTAAGTCCTTGTCTAATACTTGATCAAGGTTCAAACAAAAAACGATGAACAATAGAGAGAAATACCATGATATCCGCACCACCCAGGTTAAGTGCTAATCACTTATACCGCTCAGGCTCCGGCATAGTGCTACCTATGCCATCTTGGCGCCTGTATAATGTCATCTACCCTGGGTTGTTCCGACTCCAAAGTTGAAACTTCGAGAATGACATAGTCAAAGGCTTAAACTATTTGGACATCCCTTAGTGTTAGTTGATTCAAATAAGGGATACACCCTCGAAAAGAATTCCGAGAATCTTGGCAGCGTCCAAACGTCGCAAGGCGGACTTATCTTTAGTTGTAGATGTAAGTGGACAATAACGAATGATGCTTTAGAACAGCATAAGATCGTAACGGCTACTCGTGCCTCTTGATCGGAACCCTAGTATGTTGTCGGAACCCTACTTTGCAAAACAAACAAGGGGTGAGCGCACCTTTGGCTCTCATGGCAAAGGCCGTTTGATACCTAAGTTAGGATAACTTACTGAAGAAAGCCCTAATTATCGATAATAGAAAAATATGAATGCAATGTGTTACGTACCTTTTACCTCTAGGTTAACTTTGTTTATATAGGCATATGTTTGCTTGCTGCCCAAGCATCATTGTTGCCCTAGGTTTCCTATCACGTATAGGAAACCAAGGATCATCTGGATTCTCGTTCCCTTATCTGTTTATTTCCTTGGTCATTTTAGGACTCCTTTCTATGGTTGTCCGAACATCTTATTTTCGTTGGATATCTTTCCTAGATCTTACATTCCCGAGATCTCATTCCTTACATGATACCACTATTCTAGAACCTTCTAGCGTGTTCCTTTGACTTTAGCACTTGAAGCTGCTTTCTCAAGAGTTATTTCCTAATTCGGCCACCTCATTGCCGAACAGGCCAGCTGGACTAGTGACATCACATGTTACTAGTCCCTATCAATTACTTGGACCAATGACTTCTCATGTTTTTTATCTTTATCTGCCGAACAGAATGCCTCGACCAATGACTTCACATGTCACTGGTCCATATTGCCGATCACCGCCTTCCATGGCGGTTTATCTTATCTTATTTATTCCGTGGCCCCACGTACCACTTGTTCGGGCCCTTTTTGTGCTTGTTCGGGAATACCTCCCTACAATTGCTCCCCAGCTTTACTTGTTATTTTAGCTCAAATGACGAGCAAAGCTCCTAATATGCCGAGCAAAATCGCATTGCTCTTTGTTTGCTTCACAGAGTTGGTGCAAGTTTCATCATTAAACCAAGCCAAACGTCCCATAGCTTTGGCTGGACAGGCTTTTTCCTGCTCATGCCTTTACACGTGGCTTGCTCCGTACCGCCCATATTAAATGTGAATGGACATCCTTCATGAAACGGGGCGCCCAAACGGCGTTTGGAGTGACGTTTCACATACGCCACCCCACTCAATAGGGTATATTTGGGTTTTTGTCCCATTTTAAAACCCACACTCTCTCTAAACTCCCTCTTCAAAAAGAAGATTTGTGCACACCTACCATCAAAGCGCTGTTCATCGTCTTGAGGCCCCTTCTTTTCGGCATTAGGAACTTCGATCATTATTTCGTAAGTCATCGCTCCCTATTTCGCCTTATTTCTTTAATTGATTTAAGATTTTACTTTCGTCTAGGGTTTTTCTATCCCTTTATTGTCATCTGAAAAACCCCTCCTTACATCAATGGGGAGATTTAGAAGCCACTGTAATACCCCTCAGGCCATGGCCAATTTTAGATCTCGTTACGAGATTCTTAGTAATGTAGCTACTGCATTAGCTACGAAGGATGCCATCTACAAGTGTCCTGATAACGACACCCTCCATATCCATGTTGTTGCCATCGTCAAGGGCGGCGTTAGGTTTCCTCTAGCACCCCTACTCTGTGAGGTCCTAGCCCATTATCGATTGTCCCCAATGCAAGTTTCTGCCAACTTCTTTCGTGTTGTCATGGGTATAAATGCCATCAATTGCTAGGTACATCCCTAGGTCTTCACGATTTTCATCATTTATACAATATTTCTAGAACCAAGGATGCCCTTACGTATTATTTGAAGAGTCGAGACTTTAGGAAAAACTTGTCCTTGAGCATTCTTACTCTACTTGGGGGGATGACGACGACTTCTTATCATTATAGGGAACTTCGAGCCTAAGGATGAGGACGGCCGGTTGATAGGCTTTCATGCCCCTCACAGATTTGGGTGTCCACGTCAGTTCCTTTAACTTGTTTCGTGCTTTTTGTTCAAATTGTTCTCAGTACTCAAAGTTTATTCATACTTTGCTAATTCATTCCTGTTGCAATCTTCGTTGCAGCCACTAATGTCAACCAGGGGCATGATATCATCACCCCACAGGTCCATGTAACAAATATCAACCGTGCTTTGCCCGTCAATGAGCAAGGTAATCATCTCGTGAGTCGAGCAAGAGCATCACAAGGGCTCTTTAGCTACAGGGTTTCATACGGTGGATTCATTGACCGCCGCACATGAGCAGCTGACAACCTAGAGGCTTTTGCCACCTCGTCCTCAAATCTCGTTCAAGGAAGGACCAGTCGCTCCCTTATTCCTCCAATACCTGATGTACCTATACGTCTTGCTCCTTCACTTCATCTTCTAGCGGTTACACCCCTTCACCTCCTTCATAAGAGATGAACCAACCGATCAACCTTAACAACCTACTCTCCCTTCCTGGACATGGCCAGGGTTGTGGCAGTGCTCATGGCCATGATGGTTCTCAAAGCCATGGTCGTCGGGCTTCTATCCTAACTAACGCTCCACCAGGTTTTTCTCCAAGTGAGGTTGCTGATGGTCATCGTGATAAGCGTCAACGTCTTGATTCCCCTACAATAGGGACTACTCTTCCAGAAGGAACTCTTACCATTCATAGGTCCACTGCCTCTGTTTCAGTATGGGTCCCTTGACTGTCCCACGAGAATTGTCCTATAAGTGTTCGTGACAGCGCAAAGTTCGAGGATACCACATTGGCTATATCTCAGGCTTTCCCTTTGCCTAGGGACATGCAGAGGGAAGTAGAAAATTCTCCTTATAAGCTTCTTAGCTCTTTTATGGTTGATCGCGTTAATGTTAGCCCCTTTATCGTGTTTTGCATATCTTGGAATCTATTACCTATTATTAACTCTTGCATGCTTGTCCAGTCTGTGCAGAAAATGGTGGCCATGGCCCAAAAACTTGGCCAAGTGGAGCCCCAGCAAGCTAGGCTGGCCAGTGAGAATGCCAAGATGCAATGCACAATTACCAGACTAGAAAGAGAGAGAGAGACCAATCACGTGGTATGGTGGATGAACTGAAGGGCAAGTTGGAAAGAGCCGAGGACAGTCTAAATCAAACCCTTATAAAGCTCAAGTCAAACAAGAATGAAGCAAAATCCTCATACCAACAGGGATACAATGAAGGGATCAATGTGACCACATAGAGCTATAAGACTAAAATGCCTGGAATCCAAGATGAAATATGGGTTGCTGCTCTGACTAAGGCTGGAGTTGCTGAGACATCATTGTTGTGGATTGAGAACAATCTTCCAAGCTCACAAATTGTTCCTGAAGAACCTGTGGAGGAGGAGGAGGATAGCTTGGATAGAGAATCCAATGCTGATATCCCCAAGCAGCCCTCTGCTCATGCCGAACAAGATCCTAATGAGGTGTCCAACAAGGTGACCACCGAGGTGACCAACCCTGGCCAAAAGGAAGCTGGTGGTGGTCTTATTAATGGTAGCACAGTAATGGAGGATACATCTGCTCAAGTTACCCCTCCTTCTGTCCAGGACCTGACTGCAGATGAGTAAGTATGTTTCAATCTCCTTAAAAACAACGTTCCCTTCTTGAAACAGTTTGTAGGCCCTGCGTGGCCGTAGATCTCGCCCTTTGAGGCACTGGTACATTTCCTAAAACTTAGTAACATAGGTATTCGGCTCTTCGTGGCACAACTCTGGTTTTTGTTTGCTTGGCCCTTCGTGGCTTTTAACATTGTTGGTGGCCGTCGTTGCTCCAACCTTTGAATATCTAAGTTTTATTGTACTTAGATCATATTGCATATTTACGTATGCATCTAAGTGTTTCATACTTAGGAATAAAGTGCTCATAAGCCTCTAAGTTTCCCATTCCTAGACAAAAGCCCAAGTATTATCGTACTTGGCTAATTTGGCATATCCACATATGCACTCCAAGCTTATTCATGCTTGGACAAAGTCCTAAGTGTACTTGTACTAAGCTGATTTGGCATGTCCATGTATGCACTCCAAGCTTATTAGACTCATGATCAAGTATTCGTACTTGAGCATATTGCATGTTCTCGTATGCTCCCTAAGTTTTTCACATACTCGGATAAAAATCCTAAGTTTATTCACACTTAGATAACTCTGCATGTGTGGGCTCCCCGATCGGCGCTCTTGAAGAGTCGCCACCCGGATTTTCAAGATGGATGATCTGAGAAACCGAGAGTTTGCTTCGAAAAGAAAGGCTTTTGGTCTGGCGAAAACGTTGAGATTTTGGATTAAGGAGTCATGTTACGAACGGGGAAGGTTTTGTTGAAAAAGCACCCCGCTCGTCTGGCAAAATTGATCTCTACTAAACATCTTTTAAAAAGGGGAAGATTTCATACATCTTGAGGAAAATTAAACTCTTTAATAAACACGTAAGGGGGGAAGGGACATAGGAAGATATATCACGTTAACGTGCATGTGGTATTGTTTGTGCAGAGATGACATGAGTATGATGTTGTGAAATGAATTGACTAATCAGCAAAACTGTCCAGATTAGAACCATTACAGCACAGCTTACCATAATGTCGCGCACGACTTTCTGGTATACCGTGCGGTTTACCTGCTCTGCTATCAGACTGTCATCAGTACCCAGAACAATGCTCGTGTATTGTACATCTCGTGTGACGTTCCTTAAAAATATCAGAAGATTCATAACTACTAACCCATCTAGGGAACAACACCATTTCTTCAAGCCATGGGGATAAAACAACTTTCAGTGTACTTGATCACTCGAAGTGATCAAGAAAACCCTGTTTTAGAAATGAAACATGGCTTGTAGATATGATCTTATTCTGAAAGCACTAGTGATAGTATCTTAGCAACTCAAATGAATCTGTTGGAGAATAGCCATGATCCAGACAGTTTAAACAAATAACAGTTACTAATAAAAGACCGCGCGTTTGAGTATACTATGCTGTGCGACGTAGCAGAACACTGCGCGGCATGGTATACCCAGTACAGTGGCTATTTTAGTTTTTGAAAATAGTCTTTAAGTCAGTCTTTAACCTAAAGGGGTTAAGCCTGACTATAGAGAAAGTCCCCTCAGGGCCAGGACAGGGCCTAGCCC
This sequence comes from Rhododendron kiyosumense, assembly GCA_019656275.1. NCBI lineage: Eukaryota > Viridiplantae > Streptophyta > Magnoliopsida > Ericales > Ericaceae > Rhododendron > Rhododendron kiyosumense. The sequence goes on along the minus strand of BPLS01000170.1, from coordinate 79,783 downwards.
AAGGAAACTTGGGTTTTACCTTTGGTCTTGAGCTTGAATGAGGATGGATTATAGTGGATGAATGTAGACAAGATCGGGTGAGAAAGGATGAGTATAGGTAAGAGTGGTTGTTAGGTGTTTTGGGTAGGTAAGGTCTCAAAGTGAGTAAAAGACTAACTTTGATGGTGAGGAAAAAAATGGAGCATTTTGAGAAGGAAAAATGCCTAGAGAATGTCTTTTTAGGACAACATTCTCAAGACTTGGAAGTGGGGAATCGGTGTATGGGCAAGGTGAGAGAGAGAGAGATTGGGAATTAGGGGGCCCTTTTCTCTTGAGTGGAGGAGTGTATTTATAGGCAAGAGCCAAGGATTTTTAATTCAAATGAGGGAGGTGCTTTCTAGGCAGGTTAGAAGTGCTTTTTCAGCTAAGCCACTGTGTAGTTGTGGGTCAATCAGGCGTGGCCGACGGCTTACTGAGCCAGTCGAAACTTTTCCCTAAAATGCCATGTGGTTAACCTCATGTCCTCGTGCGGCATAATAGCTCTAATTACGCTGCGCGTTGTAGAAGTGTTCCGTGCAGTATTCTAGATGCAGTCCAGGGCTTATTTGGGCTTTTGAGCTCTTGGTTTGTCTGGGCCTTTGAGTTAAGGAAGTCCTTTATTCAAGTTTTCAAAGGTATTGTTTCCTTTGTTTCATCATTGGGGCGTTCAAAGAACCTCCGAGGTCCGGATTGGGGTGTCTACAATAGTCCCTCTTTAACGGAACTTGAATACCATTGGTTTGGTATGAGTGACGTTTAAAGAATAGGCATCCCAATCCGTTGCTCTAAACCTTTGAATGGAGACAAAAATGCATGAAAACCAAATTGGAAGTAAATGAGGATGGTGGTCGCGCTTATGGAGCTGCCTACGTACTTTGTTTGTAGGGATCAAACCAATGTAGTTCAATTGGGACAATGCAAGTTATGCAGTAAACTTGAGAAGATTGAGTGCCTATAGTGCCAAGTGTTGTAAATTTTTTGAAACAAGTCCTCAGGGGACTAAAAGCGAGTGATTAGTGCGAGACGAGCCCTCGAAGGGCGAAAATTGAGACGAGACAAGCCCTCGCAGGGCGAAAATTCAAGATGAGCCCTCAAGGGGCAAAATTCGAGACGAGATGAGCCCTCGAAGGGCAAAAATCAAGACGAGCCATCAGGGGCAAAATTCAAGGCAAAAATTTATAGTGAGCTCCGAAAGATGAAAACATTATGAGTCCAAGGGTACTTGAATATGGCAAAAAAATATGTATATGAAGAGTCCCGGGGGACAAGATTATCCTTTTCACCAAGGCACAACATTCTAATAGATTCTTAATGCAAAACGGCCGGGAGATTTCATTCCCGAGAATGATTTTAGTGGCTAGATTGAACGAATCCCAAGAAAAATAAATTAATCTTGTGGAGCCATAATGCAGTGCGGTTCAGCGTGGTACCGCGTGGTATTTCAACTTCCCATGCAACTCTTCAATTTTCGAGAACAGTTGGCTGGTTTAAAGGTGCCCATTAATACAGGCGTGCCCTTTCGACGGCCAGAGCCTCTTTAAAAGGAAGGTGGTGCCTTATTCCATGCACCACCCACAAAATTCCCTCAAGTCTCTTCAAATTTCTCTTGTTCTTCTAAAAAACAAAGTGTTCTCAAGGCTTCCAGCATGGCGAACAATAGCTTGATGGCGCAAGTGGTTTCCTTGGAGGCCGAAATGGCCTTTTATCGCAGGGAGATCGAGGAACTCAACTGACAGATTGCGAGGTTGATTTCCACCATCTGCACCCTTTGTCGCGCGGTCTCTAATTTCTAGGAGTTCGCCTTTGACGTGTATGACGACAAGCATGATCCTAAGTACACACCAGAGCGCGAGTATGATGATACCGTGGAGGATTTCGAACGGTTCCGACAACCTTTCGGATGGAGCAAATGACACTTCCGGTGAGGAAGTGACTAAGTATGAAGATGAGGAAGAAGGAGTAGAAGAAGAAGAAGAAAAGTGCAGTAGGATTTTTTTTCCTATTTTGTTTTGTTTTTTTTAATCTTGTAATGAAATACCGGGAGTTACCCTAGTTTAATGAAATGAAAGTCCTTTTTTTTCTTCATATTTATCTGCTTTCTTTTACTGCTTCCGAGCGATCTCGAAAAAACCAAACGTCGTGATCTCGATTGTTAAGAAATCCTTCAGGAACTCGAACTGACAAAATAGAAATAATGCCGCGCGGGGCTGTCTAACGGCGCACGGCGTATCAAATCCAATTTGATTATTGAAAAATGCAGTATTAAATAGGCACGAGGCCCAATAGTGAATTTTAGAAATCCAAATAACCTTTGAATAGGGCTCAAGACCCAAGAATTCTTCATGTTAGGTTATTATGCCATGCGTGTGTCTTGGAATGCCGTGCGGTGCTAAGGGTTTCGAACCCGGTCCAAATTCAATTCCAAACGAGCCGGTTCGATGGGGTATATTTGGGTGAGGTGTACAGAGTACGCACCACCATTCTAATTTCCCCCCCTCTCTCTCTCTCTCTCTCGCATCTCTCTGCTCTCTCTCTCTCTCTCACATTGTGATCACGGACGATATGGACGTGCTTGGCGATGATCAACCGCCAAGGGCAGAGGTTATACCGCCCTTAACCCCTTCGGAGGGTGACATGGTGATCAGGGAGGTTCTGAAAACCCCCAAGGTTTCAGTTCCGATAGCCATGGCAGAGGGGGCCACGGCCTCGGCCACCGTGGTGGGCGGCGACGGTAGTGGAGGGGTGGTTGACGATTGCCAAGCTGTGGAAGGCTCGGGTGCAATAGAGCCAAGAGGTGAGGATGAGGCTGTGGGCCGATTGGAGTTTGTTGGTGGTTTGGAAGAGAGGGCCGTGGAGGCCGAAGGTGGCAGTGGTTCGACAGAGGAGGAGACAGAGGGCTCTGTCGTGAGGCTACCTAGGACTGACTTGGGGAAGGGCTTGGCTGTCGCGGAGGAGCCGATGGAGGAGCGGGAGACTTCGGCCATGTATGTAGGTAGTGGTGAGGGCGCGGGGTCGTTGTGACGTATTGGAATGGGCGACTACTTAGAGGCAGCGTCCCTTGAGGACTTGGTAGAGACACTACGGGGAGTGCCCGGACTGGCAGCGGCCTTACTTGAGGCTTGAAAGAGAGAGCTCCAGGCCGAGCTTGAGGCTGGGGCTATTAAAGAGCCATAGGGTGAGGTAGCCCCTCGAAGGAGCATTATGGAGGAGGCGACAGAGGACCTAAAGGGGCGAGGAGCTTATAGCGAGGTGACCTACGTGCTTTTCCAGCACGTAGTGGTGCCTTCTCTTTTGGACGCTTACAGGCCGGGGAGGCCTACATTTGACGAGTCTTTGGTCTTGCGGGACCCACGGTATCACTTTTCCTTACGATGAGACGAGGTACATTTTAAATACTCGCATTTCGAATTCCAACGCACCATGCTTCCATTTTCCCTACTTTGAATATCATGCTTACTTCGCGTGTTATGCCTATTTTCAAAATACTGTCAATATATTGCAACTGGCAATTACGATCTCATGCTATGGTGGGGCAGCTGATGTGCCAAAATTCTGGGAGAGACTCCCTGGGTGGTGAGGGAGATGGTGAGGGGGGCAGGGTTTCGAGAGTTCGTTAGTGTACTGACGAGGGCGAGCAATGATCGCCAAGTTGTGAGGGCACTTGCCGAGAGGTGGTGGGACACGACAAACTCGTTCCACTTCTCTTTTGGCGAGATGATGGTTATGCCTTTCGACTTATCAGCGATCACTAGTCTGAGGGTCGGAGGTGACCCCATTCCTTATGACTCTGTGACGGGGAAGAGTCCCAAGTTTCAGAGGTTGATGCTGGGGTACGTATTGAGGGCGGAGACGGAGGATGCCTAGTACGTTTAGCTTTTGGACATTTGGATGGAGCCTCCTGTGGGTAGGGTTCAGGAGGAGCAGATGAAGAGGTGCTTCCTACTGTACATGCTTGACGCGTTCCTATTTCCTAACAGGCGCAATCGAGTACACCTTTCCTTCTTACCGGCATTGAGAAATATTGGGGAGATCGCTCTCCTTGATTGGGGCGGCGCAGCACTGGGGGCATGCTATGCCTTCATGGGGTCTCTTTCCCGAGGAGCGGGGAAGAGCCTTAGTGGCTACTGGAGGGACTGAGAGGTATATCTCAAAACTTCTATTGTGTCTTATTAGCTTTCCATTCATTTATCGCATATCTTGTGCTGACTTTTGATGCTCTAATTTGCAGCTTTGGACGTACCAGGTCCTTGACATGTACCGTCCCGAGACTTCGTGCCATGATGCCATGATACTCCTTCGAGCTCTGCGTTGGTCGAAAGTATTTCGAGGAGTGAAGAAAGGAAAAGGCAATTTGAACACCTACCGCCTCTACTTGGACGAGCTGCGTCTTGATCGGGTACCAATATTCTTTCTTCTCTTTTCCCTTTTTCGTTATGTTTGATTCTCGGTCTTCATGCCCATTTCATCTTGAACAATATGCTGATATTGCTTATTCTTGATTGTAAATCTACTAGCACATCTGGGACTGCGTCGGGGCTCTATACATAACTCAGAGCAGGGAGGTGACGAAGGGGAGAGTGCTGCTAGAGTCCCTTTACGGCTAGCAATAGTACCTGGGTGATCGGGTATCACGTCAGTCATTGAGGTTGGACACCTTTTGAGTCCCTGGGTCACTCCCTCCTCTTGTGTAGAGGACGGGCCAGTATACTCTAAGGGAGATCGAGCAGTTCACATGGTCGGATCCCAAGTTAAAGTCGCTTTTCCAAGAAGGCGTTGACTATGCAGAGTACAAGGCTTGGTGCTTGATGCAGAGCTTCGGGACTCGTGCTGCCTGGGAGACAACTCAACAAGCACGAGGTGGTAGAGGAGGAAGAGGAGGAGGTGGAGGCTGCGGTGATGGCGTGAGCCAAAGCGGAGCCAGGTTGCCTACGCTTTCCTAGGCAGTGGACGTGGTGACTGCTTAGGGAGTCCCTGGCTTACTCGAGGTTCCACGTCCTACAGTCGAGCCTCCGGAGTTCCTTGCTCAGGTATGATATGCTTTTATTCCCTTCGTATGTTCGCTATTGTCATTGCACATCCTAATTAACCTTTTCATTGTACAGGTGACTCCAGAGTATGCTAGAGAGATGGCGGCAGCCATGAAGGGCTTGGAGTAGCTTGTGTGACAATATGCCATGGGCCATTCTCCATCGGTACTGACTCGCGTTGGAGGGACGATGGTAAACCCTTGAATATTAGCTGCTTACTTTTACTCTTATCACCCTTATTCAAGATTATGATGCGAATGTTACACTATTGCAGGCTAGAGGAGGGGCTTCATGGGGATTACACCGAAAATTTGTTCGCATGCTAGCACAACAGGCCTCTTCTGTTGGCTCTTGGGAGGAAAGGCCATCGAAGAGACAACGACACTTCGGTGGGACCTAGGAGGAGCTCATCGCCGTTTCAGACGAGATTGAGGAGCCTATAGACATTGACTTGGAAGATACTTCTGGGAGTACCATGCCTAGGGCTATTTGTACTCAAGAGGTTACTAGCTCCGAGGCAGAGGAGGAGGTCTCTGAAGAGGACGAGGAGGAGGGCGAGGACGGCGATGAGGATGAGGATTGAGTTTCCTCTTTTGCTTTTTGCCTTTTTGGTGAAGCCTGCGTGCTTCCTTTTGTAGAGTGCCTATTTACCCTTGGTAGGTAGGGTTTTGAACATCGGGCTTGCAAGCTTCATTTTGCCATGTACTTCGACTCATGGATGTCCCTGGGTTTATATAGAAACTGTTCTTTCAATGTCTTTGTCATTCAATTTATTTTACTGCTACTATACAAAGAAAGTTGAGCAACTAAGATACTTACCGGAATGTGCAACTAGCCATTGATCATGAACCTGAGCCCGATTATAGGGCCTACAATGGGGAATATATTGACAAAGGAGTAGAAATCAAAGAAGTAATTGAATAAACTTTGAAAAATTGATATCATATCCAAGAATTTACAAAAATGCCCATGCTACGGGCTCAGTGACGACCCTCGAAACTTGATATGCGACTCGAAAGTGTGACCTTATGCCTAGAACATACTTAAAAACTAGGAAAATGTTGATTTTGAAAGGTAACATCTTCAATTTTTGACTTAGGACTCGAACCAGAACTTGGACTAAGTTACTTTTGGCCATTGTGACCTGTGTGACTCAAAGAAATGACTTGAAACAACCCGAAACATGATTGATATCTTGATGCGGCTTACAAACGGGATTTTATTGACTTTTTGTACTATGACCTCGAATTTTAAGAGTTGACCCGAGGCGAAGCATCCCTGAAGTCCCAAATACTTGTTGGAGTGTATTCTGGTGGTTGGTGATGCCCCGAGGTGCCTCAATTCCATTCCATACCTTGCTGTCAAAAATTGCAGAAATGCAGACATAATATGCCTTGTGCTTCTGCAAAACGTTGTGCGTCATGTCTTAAGGTTTCGCGGGGTATCAATGCTACACCGTGCTGATCTCCCGGACTCTATATGTCGCGTGCCGCGCATGGTTGTTTTCCTGACAGTCTGTATTTTGCTGTTTCTCAAGACAAATTGCATGATGGTTGAAGTTTGACCTGTGCAATTGCATTTTTGAGCCAATGCATGTCTGCATTGTGCTTCCATGCTATGACCAAGCCTTTTCCTATGCAAGACTCATAGAAAATTTGTACTTTTTAAAGCCCAAGGCATCTTTGAATGTTGAAGTTGTCCCCTCCATCCTTCCTATAAATTCAGGCCTTTAACTTCAAATTCTTCTCACCCTATTCAACTCTCCTCTTTCTAAAACTCTCCCTTCTTCCAAATGGCTTTTTCTTCTCACCGGTTCGCTCTGCCCATGGTTGGTTTCAATGGAGGGTGTCGATTGGCTCAACTTCCAGGCTCATGGTCTCTACTCCATGAGATACCTTTGCAACATCTGCCTCCGCCTTGAGCTTTTAAGGACAGCCACGAGTTTTTAGGATCCGGAGGTCCACATGTTCCGTTTCGGCGAGTAAGAACTTTGTCTCATTGTTGAGGAGTTTCGTGCATACCTTGGAGGCTTTGGCTTGGGGGAAGTTATCATCCCTCCTGTATGGGAGAGCATCTACAAGGTCGAGGCCCCTGCAGAGGTTGTTGTAGATGTTGTTATGCCTTTCTTTTGCCATTCTGTTCTTTGCAATTATTAGCGATTCTGGAGGACTCGCGAGGTGACCGATGCGCATCCTTACCCGTCTGTGATAGCAAGCCGGAGTTATCGGAAATAGCTTAGGAGGGATATCGTTGCGAGGGCTGGTGCTTAAGGAAATTGACTCCTATTAGTCGATTTCAATTATCCGAAGGCATTCTACAGTCGATTTCAATTATTCAAAGGCATTCTCTCAGTCGATCATTCTCCGAAGGCACTCTATAGTCGATTTCAATTATCCAAAGGCATTTTACAGTCGATTTCAATTATTCAAAGGCACTCTATGGTCGATTCAAGTTTCAAAGGCATTCTACCAGATGATCAAGCTCTAAATCAAAAGTCAAGTTATCCTACAGTTGATTTAAGGCATAAATCCAATGTCAAGGCATTCTAAAGTCGATTCAAGGCGTATCATAACGAAAGTTCTAAGTGTCAAGTCGAGTTTAGGTGAAGATATTGAATGGCTCAAAGTTACGTACACGGTACAGGATATCCAATTCTAATCTATTCAAATGCAATAGTTCAAACGGAAGATAAAACAGGAATTGAAAGTGTACCTCTACCTAAGTTAGCACAAGGTGCTCCGTGGGATCCTTCAGAATAAGCTCAGGGTTGTAGTCCTCCCGCCGGGGCACGTAACTGTCAACCCCCGATGGGATAAAGACATGTGGCTCCGATGGTGCATATGTCTCTGCCACGAACTTGGTGTGAGGTGCCTCCACCCTAGCCCTAGCCAGTGCCACCACTGACTCCTGCGCCCATGCCGCCTTCTCCTGGGCCCTTTCGACTGTCTCGATCTCCCTCACAAAGTCCTGCTCCTCAGCCCTAGCCCTCTCGGCCTCGACTCTTAACCTCTCCTCTTCCCGGGCCACCACTATTTGCCTCTGTCTCTCTTCATGCGCTGCCAGAACCGCCGCAACCACCGCGGGGTTCTCCTCGAGCAAGTAGGCAAGCACTGCCTTGTCCACATACTCTGCGAAGTCACCATAAGTAATGGGCCTGTTCCTCTAGGACTTTGTGGCTGGTCTATACTCCATCGGCTCTACTAGTGCCTCTCCGGATGGATCCTCTGCAACCACCACTCCTTTCCCCCCCCACCGAGTCCCTCGTCAGTGACTCCGGTCGATCACCTCCTTCGCCGTCGCCACTGTCGCTACCGTTGGACCTACCAAGGCCTTTACCCGTAATCATAATGCCTTCTACGACACCCCTTAAATCCAGTCGACGAATCCGTCGGCCCTCAGCCTTAAAACCCACCGGTGTACGCCGATCCATGCCGTCACCCAACTCCTTTGCATGGCTTCCATTACCACCATTGCTACTTGAAACCCCTACACCATTATTCGCCGATGCCCCCTCTGCCAATTGATCGTCGATTTGATGGCTTGAGGTTTCGACCTTGTCTCTCAGTCAAACCCCTTCATCACCACCACCGCCATTGCCACCGCTGCCTTCCTCCATCATATATGTATATGAGTTATATGGGTTTTGAGTGAGAGAAGAGAAGGATGAGAATAGGAGAAAGAGAGAGATGATCGTGGGAGAGAGGGTAGAGTGCTTTGAAACTGTCGAATAACAATTTCGTTCTTGTTCCAGGAAGAAAAGAAGAAGAAAAGAGCCAGGCCAGGTCTGGGCCAAGTCTGGAACTAAGGCCCACGATTATTACCCACGTACGCCGCTACTTGACCTGCGTATGCTGGTTGTATTTAGGCTTGAGGCCCAATCAGTGATTCTGCATCAATTTCTTCCAATTATAGCCCATATTGCCCCAATCCATGCTCTTATCAAAGGGTCAAATTCAATCAACGATGGTCCACCCGTCCCTCAAATCAATTTAAATCCACACGGTCCGCCCGTCCCTCAAATCAATTCAAATCAATGACGGTTTGCCCATCCATCAAGTCAATTCAAATCGTCAAGTGGCGGTCCTTTTGTCCGATTTGTCCCCAACAACGAATAGCCTATCCATGTCAATTTCCTAATCAAGTTCGTTAAGTTTATGTGTATACTTTGCTAGCATGCTCTGTTTTGGATAGCCTTGATGGGGTGTCTAGAAATCTTTGACGTTACTTGTACCAAGACAATGGTATTCCAACTGTCATCAAAGTGGGACTACTGTAAACACCCTATTTTGGGCTTCCCAGATTAGTTTACTTACGGTATTTGATTCCCCAATGATGAAATAGATAAAGAGCACCCTAGGAATGTTAGTGTGATTGGGCTTTGAGCTGTTGGATCCTTTTTAAACCCTTTAAACTCAAGCCAAAAAGCCTCAGCCAAACCCTACCTGCATACGTTGGTCCCACACTAGCATGTGTTGGTCCTTTGTCACGTGTCAGTCATCAGTCAGCTTTGACTATTGACCAAGCTTGGACCCATGCACGCAGGTCAAACACCAGCGTATGATAGTCAAACCTAGTCCCATCACCTTCATTCAGCCATGATCACAGGACTTTTTGGGCATCCCAGCACCCTGTTTATTCGTCTGAAGTTGATCTCATGGCAGGGGGATGTTCCCCCTCACACACATAACCCCCATCACCTTTCCTCCCTCATTTAATGAGAGGGAGGCTTGCACTCCAACCCAACCAGCCCACAAACCAGCTAGTTACACCCCTGCTTCCCTCTATATCTCCTATAAATACCCCCTATTATATCCCATGCAAAGGGTTACAAGTTTGGTCACCAACTTGCCAAGTTAAAAGGACCCTAATCCCTTGTTTATCTCTTTCTTCCCAAAAGAAAGGTGTTAACAAAGAATACACCACCCATTCTCACCTACAATACACACCCTCCATCATCCACCTTTCAAAGTTCAAAGCTTATTCACCCTTCCAAATTCAAGAACCAAAGGTATACCACCTTGGTAATACTATCTATTCTGATCCTTAAGGGGAGCTGGCAAGGTCAAGGCTGGTAATCAATACCAGTCTTGGCCCTAAAGCTAGCAACATTTCAAAAATCGTCAGAGTAAGAACCAGCGTGCGCCAGTCCTTAAGTCACGTACGCCATTCTTTGGTAACACGTGCGAGTCAGCGTGGGGATTGGGGTCTTGCTATTTTACGTCTTTCTTTCCATATTCATCACTGTGAAGAATGTTAAAACCAGTTTACTGCTTTCTTTAGTTAAAACTGCTAGTTTTTAATTTGAATATTCTTATCTGCTGCTCTAGAATACCTCTGGGGTCCTTCTAATCATGTATCAGAACCCATAAAGTGAAAAGCCAAGCACTGACCAAAGGGTTATAACCTGTGTGCTGTAGTGGTTTACCCGCATACACAGGTTGTACCTAGGTCAGTGGCTGGACATTACATGGTAACTAGGCCTTGGCCTCTATTTTTACCCCCACACTGTTTATTCCTAGGAAGTAACGATGAACCTGTTGGTGATGCCACTGTATTTGATTGAGTGACAAGCCTTGCAAGCCTTTGAAATAAGCCCAGAAGACATTCCCAAGCGGTTTGGCTCTTCAATGCTTTCCCTCTTGGTAAAATGGCCTAGAGCTTTGGATAGCAAAGTAAACAAGAACTTAGTGGGGGTTCTTGCAGCAGTTAGAATGCAATGCACACGTTGTCGTCGTCGGTGTCCTCCTAGACTCTACAACTAAACGACAAGTCTGTCTCATGAATTTCAGATGCTACCAGAATCCTTTGAATTCTTGACCGTGTATCCTTTGCTTAATCGACTAATACAAAGAGACGTCAAAATAGTCTAAGCCTTCAACTATTCCGTTCTTGAAATTTTAACTTTTGGAATCAGAACAACTCGATGTAGATGACGTGATACCAAAACCGGGGCGGCGTACGTGACACAGCGCCATTTAGCCTAAACGATGTAAGTGCTTCGCACTGTAACTAGGGTGGTGTGAGTATCACGGCATTCTCTTTGTTGTTCTTTATTTTCTGTTTGAAACCTCGATTGGGTGTTTAGACAAGGACTTAGAAAGTTTTGATTTCTCAAAGTCTCATTGATCTAAGGACTTTGAAATTGGACAACATGCACCATCAAAATGCATGACTCTTCATTGGGTCATAGCAGCATCCTAATAAGCATAAGTCAGACTCGAAAGAGAGACAACCTAGAAACCGCCCTAAACATGCGCCAACGCAGAACGACATGTATGTATAGTGCATGTGATAGGGAAAACGATAATACATAGACAATATGGGGGTTAGATGCAAATAATCTTTACTCTATGGGTACCTGTCTTAGTTTGAAGAGTTCTAATGCTTTGTATATGCAGAGGCCGATTTTGGTTTGAGGGGGTTCATCTGATTAAAGCCAAGATATACCTCTCGTTACAACACGTATTGCAGAGCAATGGTCGAATGGTAGAATGACTTATCATCATCCAAGGTTGTTGGGCATTCGAGGACCCCAGGCTCTAGTAAACTGTGTTGGTATCCACTAGTCATTGGCAATCAGAGGCTTTAAGTTTAGTAGAGAAAAGGGGCACTCCAAGATATCTAACAGGAAGAATGCCTTCCTTGAACCCTAGGACATTCAAAATGGTTAACCTAGAGCTAGTGTTTACCCCCAAAAAATAAATGCTACTCTTCTCAGGACTAGGAGAAAGGCCTGACAAAGCCTGGAACTTAGTGTGTGCAGTCTGAATGTGAATGACTGAAGTGAAATCACCTTTATAAAAATTCATGAGATCATCAGCAAAATAGAGATTAATGAGCTTAGAATTTCCACATCTCCAGTGGAAATGGAAATCAAGAAGCAGGGATTTCTCCCTAAGAAGACAGGTGAAAACCTCCATCACAATGACAAGTAGGTAAGAGGACAATGGATCTCCTTGTCTTAGCCCTCTTTTCCCAATAATGCAACCGGTGGTTTCCCCATTAATGCTAAAAGAATAAATAGCAATGGTGACATAAGCTTGTAGCCACTTAATCATGATAGAATGAAAATTCATAACAGATAGGACATCCCAAAGGAATTCCCACCTCACATTATCATAGGCCTTCATAATATCCACCTTCATGACACACCTACGAATGGAGGATGACTTATGGTATCCTCTCATGAGTTCTTGTGTTTGGAAGATATTATCAGCAATCCTTCTTCCTTTAACAAAACTTGATTGTACAAGATCAATTAAAGTTGGAAGGGCTAATTGAATCCGTTTAGCAAGAATTCTAGAGATACACTTGTAAACAGTATTGCAGTAATAGATGAGTCTATAGTCCCTCACCTTTGACGGGTTAGGGACCTTGGAAACCAGAGCTACAATAGTAGAATTTGCTTTCCTAAGTAATTGACTAGGCCTAAAAAAGGATTTAACAGCTGCAGTGACTTCATGACCAATGATAGGCCATACTTTTTTGAAAAACCCAACATTATAGCCATCAGGGCCAAGTGCTTTGGTAGAATCTTTAATTTCTAGATCAGAGACCTCAGCAACCAAGGCCATCCTTTGACCATCAGTTAATCTTTGTCTGACAACCTGCTTAACCCTATCAATCCCATGGTAAGCAGTAGGGTGAGTAGAACCAATCAGATCAATGTAAAATCTAACAAATCTTGATTTAATATCTTTACTATCATGAATGAGA